>OX375872.1:74468641-74867190 GCA_947359465.1 Metellina segmentata | reverse complement strand
ATCGCGAAGCATTGATTGTTCTTCACGTAAAGGAAGGTTACATTTTCTCATTTACATGTACATTGAAAAGATGGAGAAAGTTTTTAATGATGCGACTATTATAGTTAAGGGTGCATTAAGTGTTAAAGTAAAAAAAGTGGATTCACTAGCAAAAGGTAATTGGTAATTATTAAGTTAACGTCGTACAAGAGCAACGGGCCATTGACGACGGTCAGGGATCAATCCCTTAAGGGAAAGATCCGAGGACAACACCTCATAATTTTGAACCACGGTCAGATGATGAAGCAACACCTGAGCTGGCACCCCACCCTCCAAATTTCCACATCAACCCAACGTGAGGACTTTCAGCCACAACAGATTTAAGGTACACCAGCCGCCTCAACACCATACGATTACAAACATATATGCCCGGACCCGGATTCAAACCAGCAGGGCCGGATTTAAGGGTATTCCGCCTATAAGCTAAAGTCCATTTGCCGCCCCCTCTATAGTTCATATTTGCTTAATACATTTGTTTTATACAACAAAAGGATAGAGTTCATTGGTGTTTTTTTTTTAAACATAAAGTTCATTTAGTTTAGATAAAACTACAATTTTTTAATGGTTTACATAATAAATTATATAATCAAATTAGTTATCTTCTTGGGTTATTTTTTACTTACTTCTTTTAAGATTCGTTAAAAAATGAAATGGGTTTCGAACTTAATTAATTACGTCTTGGAGATCAGTGATCACTATTTTAAACATATTTTTATATTTTAATGCTAATGACTATCTTTTGCGTAGTTGAAGAACTGTGTTCAATTTGAATTAAGTTGTCCTACACGGAAATAAAATTACACAAAATATAGTTAATTACTGGTTTATTTGTTGAAAAATATATAAAATTCTCTAAAACAACTCACCCCACGTAATCTTCATGTTCAAATTTACATAGCTTTTTTACAAGATTTCTTAATGGCAAACTCGTTAATAATGTCCTCATATGAAAGTGTGTTTGTTGTATTTGCCTCAATACAAAGTACTGAAAGTGAGTTTAACCGCATTTAAAAAATACTAGTTCGCAGATAGTTCTTAACTCTTCTAATGCAGGAAAAACTGTGTTCTCCCGCGCAATTTGTAGCAGGCATAAGCGCCGACTTCATAGTTTTTTTTTTTTGGGGGGGGGGGGAGGGGGAGCCCGAATGTTTTAAGAGTAGGGACTAATAATACCCCCCCCCCCCAATAATTTTAAAGTAATTTTTCGTTTTCAGTATGTATTTTCTGAGTATCTGTATCTTTACGAATTCATTTGCACCGATAGTGGATGGCACCAAACTTACTTTATCTACAAAGTGTTACCGCTAACGGGTAGCCGTCGGCTGACCACATGTGAGGATGAATTGCAGCGAACCGGCTTCCGGAGTTCCACTTCAAAGGATGGCGGAGATTAGATATGTCACTCATCGGGACCTGCTTGGGATGACCCCCAAAGCGGAGAGTGCGGTTTCATTACTAGTGGGGGTGGTCATTATCTCTGTTCTGAGAACTCCAGAAAGTTGTCCGACTAAGTTTAAGGAAGGGACGGAGTTTTTTCTTATCAGAAATTGCAAGATGGACGAATGGACATCCGGGAAAACCGAGAAGACGGGGGACCTAAGGGGCAGAATTTGGCCAAGAAGTTCTAATCGTAGAGTCCAGCGACCGTTCAGGCTGCTGTTTTTGTCACAGTACGTGATTGTATTTGTTGATCTGTGTCCTTTTTGCCCTCTTCTCTCAGAAATCTGCACTCTCGGAATATGCATTTGGTCTTGTGAAAGAAAGGTAAGTTCTGTTTTATGCGTTTTATATTTTTTAATCAATATTAAAGATATACATAATTAATTCTTACGTATTTTTAGATGTAGCTTACGTTTTTTAATGCCGATAATCTGTAACTTCCATTTAAAAAATGGAAGTTACTCAAACGGTTTTGATTACCTGCTTCGTAAGTATTTGTCGGACTGATACATTTCTAAATGCAAAGGATTCATCGTGTTTTTAATTAGTAATTCTGATTATGTTTAGAATATCAGATCACAATATATCAGAAGAATATCAGATCGGAATATATCCGCGAATAGTCATTCGTGCATTCAAGAAATGAAATAGAGCTGTATGACTAAATTAAATAGAGATTGATAAACTAGTAAAAATAAAAAGATGAGTGCTTTCTGAGTCGAAAAGGTAGGAAGATTCTGGATCCGCCTCTGTCAACATTTAATTTTAAAATTCGAAAGGTATGAAGTAGAAATTATTTAAATTACAATGCATGGATTTTTCTGAATACTTTTATTTTAATGAAATATCTCTTCAAATTTGTAACATTTTCTTTCTAAAAAAAATTGTCGAAACTTTTGTTTTTGTTTTTGTGAAAAGGAACGAATATTTTATGAGCATAGTTATCCGAAACCAACATTTGAATGAAACATTTTAAGTGCTATTACTTTTAAAACTTTCAAAATTTAAAAATTCTCTATAAAATGCTTTTAAATTAGGAATATTTTTATTTTCTTTGAAATAAAAAAATAGTACAAGCCGAGTGTAGAACTTGGGTTTAATATTTATGAATAAAATTAGTACTAAAATTAATACTAATGCAGTGTATTGGTGCGTGTGGATAGTTACACACCATTACTGTTATGCCTCAAACGACATAACACTAATTTTTAAGCCACACTGTGCGCTACTGCCAAGCCACAGAATAAACGCGCTATTTTCCTAGCCACTTGAAGTTTAAATTCTATCCATAGACGCAAGGCCAACTAAAAAGACAGGCCCCGAAACCAAAATATCACGTGATCAACTTAGTCGAAGTCTTGGACTACGAGATGAGTAAACATAAGATATGTAATATATGCTAAGTTACAACGTTTGGACGATTTATTGCCAAATGTGGTTTTTGTTGTTTTAGTCAATTTTACTCATTTTCTGGCAACCCTAAAGTTTTTCCTGACGATATTACACCTGCTTCGTAGAACGAACGGAGTAATTTTATTTGGAATTGTTGTACCGCTATTTTTCTCCCAGATTTCTTGATATTTGTTCCTTGTGTCGGAAATTTTGGACTGTGGAATTTTTCTCACTGGATTGATTTTTATTTTGAATTGGAGATTGTAAGTTACAATATTTTTGTTTTGCTAATTGATTTAAATTTGGTTTTTCTATGAATCTTGGAATGTGCAGTTCATATGGAACGCTATTTTTCTTCATGTATGAAATTTGATTTTTGAAATTGCACATTGTAAGTTACGATTTTTTCCCCCTTTTGTTGCTCACTTCCCTGTAATTGATTTGTTATGGCAGTGGATTCAGTTCTCGCGCTTTTCATCCAGTTTTAAAACTTAACCCTATTCAGAAAGAATTCTACAATGCTTCGTTCGTTGGATTGCGTTTGCAAGTAGCGTTTAAAAAAGTAAAGTAAAATATCAGGATATACAAGTAGGAATATATCAATAAGAATAATTTTTAAAAAAGGAAAAAACCTTTTTAATACAATAAAACAAATTTCACTTGAAAATCTTCTAATTTTTTGTGTGATATTTATGTTAAATATGTCCGTTGTTGCGCGGTTTCATCAATTAGATCCAGGTTTAACTCCTTGATTTTTAAAAATTGTCGGAAAGATGTAAAAAGTGAGGGGGAAAATACGCCGTTTAAAAAAACGTCCGGATTTCGGACGTCCAGCTTGGATTTGCTTAAATTGGCTGCCATCTTGATTTGGCGCAAAAATTTAATTTGGCGACTACCACAGCGGTTACTAGATCTCCACCAGTTGCACTTACAGTTCTAGCTATAGCTAGGAATGTAATACTTTAATTCATTGATACGATTTTCTTTTCAAATTGCGTTAATGGTCATTAAAGATATTAGTATCTATTCATATACAGCAATTAGTGCACATTAGTCATGAAAAAATACTCCAAATTAATTTACAATTCTGCTTTAAAGATGTTTTGAAGAAATTGTTTTTTAAGGAAGGTGATTATAATTACCTGTTGTACAATTTATCATCTTGTATTAATATCTGACTTTTGTTTTAATTAGATCTATGAAAAGGTAGATTACTGAACATTAGTTTCCATTTGTTCTAGTTGATTCATTGTTAGAATTCTATTTTAATTTGTGTTTATACTTAGACTAGCTGTGAAAAATGGTGTAATGACTGACTGCTTTCTTTATGCTTTTATATTACTATTTTAGTTGAACAAAAATATTTGACAGTGAGAGATAAATATTGTTTTCTTTTGTATTATAAATATACATTTTGTTATGTTATGTTTTTTTACTAGATGTGTTACATTGTATGAATAAAATTTTACTAAAATAAAGAAAAATCTGAAAATTTTTTGGTTTCCAGTTGTAATTTTCTTTAATATACTTTAGAGTAAATTATAATTAAAAATAGTAGTTTTCCTTCCCTGCTAACTAAATGTATTTAAAACAGTACATTTCAGTGTAGTGTTTGTCAAATTAGGTCCATGCTTGGTACCCGATCGTCAGAAAATATTAGAAAAAAACTAATAAAAAATATGGTATATGTATATATATTTTTATGATTATTTTTAGCTATTTTTCTTACGTTTCCTTTTATAACGTCCACATTTTTTTATCAGGCATATTTTTTATATAAGGAAAAAATATTACAAAAAACACCAGTGCGCTGTCTGAAAAGTTTGGGAAATGATGGCATGATTTCGTGTATTTTTTCTGGATCATCAACTGAAATAGACATTTCGTGTGAATATTATGAATATTCTTTTGAGAAAGGCGCAAATAACCTGAATTTTGAAAAACAAAAATGCCACATATCGGGTATTATCCGCGAACGACGATATGCAATTGATTCAACGAGCTGAGATCGGCAGAAGTTCGACTAAGATGGTCACGTGACTTTCTTTCTCGCCGTTAGTTTCGGGGCCTGTCTTTTTAGTCGGCCTTGCCATAGACGCTGCTGACGTCACTCGCTGACGCATCAGATCATAAAAGCCCGCGCAAAACGATTTCTTCCTCTATTCGACCTTTTTCCCCTGGCCGCTAACATGTGCTAGAAGCACGTTCTGTCGCGTGGCCTTCGTGCCACTTTTTATGGACCCTGTTAGTTAAGTATTTTTTCTTTTTTTTTCTCTGCAGAGACAGGGTGGTGTAATCCATTTGGACGTAATGTTCTTCACACCACCCGCTTCAAAATTCCGCGTATTCCCCTTTCCTCCGCATTAAATTATAACCCTTATGTCCCTTAGCGTCTTTTGCCATTTTCCCCTCACTTTTTAGTTCTAGATCTATAAGATTTTTCTTTATTATGTGTATTAATTCTTAATTCCCAATTAATTCATGGATTTTTCTGTTTTTGTGTTTTTGTTTAATAAATATTCTTTGTTATTAAATTACATGGATATCTTTTGCGTTTTTTGTACGAAACCTTTTGGGGATTTTTGTTCTCAATTTTGCATATTATGTTTTTATTCTTTTCAGTAAGTCTTTCATAATTAAGATATCGACGTCTCCTAATCGATAATTCATGTACAGGGTTCAGTGAGCCTTTTCTATTCAAAATTTAATTACCACTATACGATCCAAATTGTCTTAGTTATGTTCCTTTATTTTCCAACCTTTTACAATCATTAAATTTAATTACTACTGTTTTTAAAAAGGACATAACATTACACTGTCCCCTACAACAATATAATGTTTGGGTGGTTGTCCCCGGGGCCCATTATTTTTAAATGGCGTTATTTAGAAAACATATTAAAATATTGTACTGGTTTTTATTGAATTACAATTGTACTTCTTAGAAAATTATAATTTTATGACATGTGAAAGGTAATGATGATTCATGATTTTAGAAATGATTTGTTTTAAATTTTAAGCAAGCTATTTTTTAGACATAACAATGTTATATTTTTTTAAATAAAATATTTATACAGTACAGTCAAAAACATCAATATGCAAAACCTTTAAACAGTTTTTAAAATGAAAATAATATGAAAAAAATAATTCCGTTGGTCTCAAGGTAAAAGTGCTTTTTATATAAATTTTGGTCAAATTAGATAAAGTACATAATTAATGATTTAATTATCTATACGTTATTTGAGTAAAACACCGCAATTCAAAATCCTTCCCTGGTTGGATTAAAAAGTTTGATGGTGTAAAAACGTTACTTTTTTATAATAATTTGAATTCCAATTTGGTTAGCTACACCTACTAAGCCTTGTGTTTTAAAACATAAATGCCCTTTTATATTTTTAAAATTAGAACCCATCAAATATACTTCGAAACTGAAAACGCCATGTTTAAAAAATAATATTTTTTGACGTATGCACGCAGCGAATACAGAATCTCCATCTCGCTCACTCGTAAACTGTATATATATATATATATATATATATATATATATATATATATATATATATATATATACATAAACTTTATTTCAAGATTCAATAATAATTGATTTAATTAGAACTAGTAGAGCGCATTTCCCAAATCAAAATTTTAAAAGTCATATACATTTAAAAAGTTTTGTGCTTCATTAATTTAAGAAACTGTTAACCTTTTAACTGCCAATGTTCCCAAATGGGAACATTTTTTTGTGAATTTTTTTAATA
This sequence comes from Metellina segmentata, assembly GCA_947359465.1. Taxonomy (NCBI): domain Eukaryota; kingdom Metazoa; phylum Arthropoda; class Arachnida; order Araneae; family Tetragnathidae; genus Metellina; species Metellina segmentata. The sequence continues at coordinate 74,860,564 of OX375872.1, read as the reverse complement.
ACTTTATATTTTGTTTAGAATATTCATACTTTCCGAAATGTCACATAATAATTTGAATTTATTTTAGGTGCCACCGTTTTTCAAAAAATAAATTCAGTTTTTTTACATAATTTAGGTCAAATTTACTGAATTTGTGAACTTTAAAGTGTCATGCACATTTTAATTTCTGCTGTTTTTAAATTAAATTTAAAAACAATTTTATTGACGTGATTTGGTAGTCAAGGGAGATATATTCCCTTACAAATTAACAAAATATTTTCAAGTATCATTTGTAAGTAGTAATTCTTACAACAATTTTGATGTTCCCAAATGGGAACATTGGCGTTTGGGGTATAGTGTTTGAGGGGATTTTTTTAACTCTCAAAATTTGAGTCAATATTCTCCTTTTTTTTTTAATTATCACAATTCTTCTGCTATGAGTAACTTAATAAATGTGGTGGCTGATTCTTTCATACTTCCAGCTGGCACTTTTGTATCTGCATGTGCCTAACACCCGTTTTCTCTGCAAACCGTGATACTCTATTGTAAGGTAATCGCATTGTTATAGTTATAAATGTTTGCGATTAGGATGATTTCTTTCAATCTAATCACTTTACAAGAATTGTAACCACATTCCCCTTTGGGGAAATGGTTAGTTGAAATGTATCACGTGATTTACGGGTAGAAAAAGAGTGGAGCGCGTTCTGAATGACCTTTGCAAAGATCACATTCCAACAACATTCCTTTTCCAAGACTTGACGAAGGTGTGACCTGTAGTCGTTACGGTTTCAACCAATGGGTTTCATTCTGACCAAAGATTTTCTTTCTCGTCTATCTCAGAGAGTATTACTGTATAGTATACGCTGAACAATGTAGTTTTAATCATTTTTTTTTACTTAATACACCATTCCTATTGGGAATTGACTATTCAAGTGCTTCTCAAGTATCACTCCGTGTCACCTACATCTTTCAGAGATACATCGCAAGTTCCTGCGAGCCGCGCAGGAATTTTTCAACAGCCTATCCGATGACGAGCTCGAGGACATAGACGATCCGGATCTTTACATATTGCCTTCTGATGAAGACGCTGATTTGAGTGATGAAGAACAAATCAACGTTGAAGCTTTGAATGAGGTTCGTTCTCAAGATGTTTGTGGCCAGATTGACCTGATGATTAACAATGAAGATGGTGATTCGACTATTTCAGATGGCCGAATTCCCGATTCGGGCGAAGATCAAAGAAGAAGCGCACCCTCATGTTCTGCTCCAAGTGCAAAGAAGCGAAGACAAGAACCCCACCCCAGATGGAAAATGGATGCAACATTGGATAATAATACTTCAGGAAAAAGCCTTGAAAAGCTGGCTGAACCGAGACAATGGATCATCTAGAGTTATTCCACAAAATACTCCCTATGAATTAAGTGCAACATCTAGTTGCGATGACAGCGTTGTATACACTACAAAGGGGCAGATTATAACAGGTAGCTGGGAAGATATTCTTCAGTTCCTAGGTCTACTTCTTTTGAACGGTTACCGCACGGTGCCTACAGAGTACTTATATTAGAGTAATTCTGGAGACACATGTGTTACATTCTTTCCTAAGATAATGGCTAGAGCACGCTTTCGTCAGCTTAAAAATTACTTTCATCTTGTTGACAACAATAAGGATGTTCAACTGGGTAAGAAACTAAAAAAGATTGCACCAATATACGATAATATGTGTAGAAACGTGATTCAATTTGGAGCTTTTCACGATAAACTCAGCAGTGACAGATCAATGGTGCCATATTACGGACATCATTCTTGTAAGATGCTTATTCGCGAAAACCCCATCAGATTTAGGTACAAAATTTGGATAATATGCTCCTCTAATGAGTATCTATATAGGATGGAAATTTACTCAGGCAAATAGGATAGTGCCAAAACAGCGGCTCCACTAGGATCAAGAGTCGTCTCAGCAAGACCAGGACCACGATCTCATGTACCAATTCACCTTAGAAAGACAGACGAACACTATCTCGTCGCTTTCACCCAAGGACGTTGCAAAATTGTGCAAGAAGAATGTTAGAAAGCAGTGCCTTGCATGCCAAAAGCAGATATATTTATCTTGCTTCCCCCGTAGCACTGGCAATAAGAGAAAAATGTATCCTTCCGAAGAGAAATATATAAAAGTATGAAATAGAAACCAAATTTAGTCCTCCTTTTGAGTCTATTGCAAAAAAATTACCTTTCAGAAAAATGCCCCTATTTACTTCATCCCAAACGCCAATGTTCCCAAATGGGAACATCCTCAAAATCACACTTAGGATTTTTTTTCAGTCAAAAAAGGTCTAAAACAGTTATACTAGCTGTAAAATAAGCCATTTAAACGAAAAATTAAAATAAAAAACTTTAAAAATGAATTGCGGCGTTTAAAAGGTTAAGTAATGAAATAAGAAAATTCAATTAGAGAAAAAAAAAGATCCATTTAATAAAAAATTTCCTGTACTGGTCCTCCTAGGATAAACAACCAGGGAACGAATTATTAAACTTGAAAAAACAACTTCACACACATTAACTTTATTTTAAAAAATCCTAAAACTTCATTTTTAAAAAGGAATTTTACAAAATCTTTAACAAAAGAAATTACCAGCTCCTTATTCAGTTCGAAATATTCCCTTTCCATCATTCCTTGTAGTTAACTTTTGCATTATTTGATAAAGAGGCTTTCTTTAAAATTTTTTAATTAAAAGGCTTAAATAGTTTACTCATTTAAGCGGAAGCCAATGGGAAAGGAGTTTTTTCTTTTTTTAATTGGATTATAGAGTGTATAACTTAAGCACAGAAGTTTGATTTGTCGGACAGCTGTTATCTGAAATTTATTCAAAGACATCAACATTTTAAGATTATTATTTAGATTTATTGTTTGAAAAGGAAAAAGTTTCCAAAATAATTGCTTTTTGATGATAAAATGAAATTTAGTGTAATTAATTCGTAGTTTTATAAGTAGTTCGTATTTCGATTTTATTGCAGGTACCAACTACCCAGTCTGTTATTAAACAATATTTTAAATCGGTTGAGAGAAATCTTTGATGGATAAATTCTTGATTAAAAGACCTCGTCTTGAAAAACCTGGAAAAGGTGGAGACGGAAATATTCCTAGTAGCACCCAAGAATCAATCTCGACTCCCCTTTATTCTCCATCTCTTTCTTGTCCAGAAGGAAAGAAAACTGGCAGAACCTTTCAGTTGACATGACTAACCAAATTTATTTGATTGGAATTTGACAGTATAGAAAATAAGTCATTTTGTAAGACGTGCAAAGAAGCTTTAGTCAAGGGTCTTCTTACCCTCAGTACTAAGAAGGAGGACGCTTTTACAACTGTTGGATACTCAAATTGGAAAAAAGCTATGGAGAAATTCAAAATCCATGAAAATACCCATGCGCACAAAGAAACCACTTTAAGAATAGCGTCAACACAAAATGTATGCGCACTAATGAATGATATAGTACTGGTAGAAATGAAAAAAGCACGTTCAATAATATTAAGTATTTTTTCTTCTTAGAGGTTTCTATGCAGACAAGGGCTTTCAATTCGAGGTCATGAAGATTCTTCCTCGAATTTTCATCAACTTCTTAATTTAAGAAAAGAAGATAGGCCAGAATTGGAGGATTGGCTCAAGCGTTCCAATTATAAATGACTGTCACATGACATTCAGAATGAGATAATAGAAATTTTGGGACGATCAGTGCTAAAAACAGTTGTACAAGAAATATTAGAAAGGGAATATTGTAATATAAACTTTGGTATTATTTTTGAGATATATAAAATAATATAATGTAGTAAATATATATATATATATATATATATATATATATATATATATATTGTCTAGTGGTTAAATATTGGTATTGTGGTAATTTGAATAAGGTGAAGTGGTTCCTTACTTACTAAAGTATTAGCAAGAGGACTTCATTAGCAATAACCCTAGGTTTCCCATTAAAAATAGGTGACTTCTTCAATAAAAAATCAAAGGTAATAACGACTGGAAATACGACCTGTGATTCTGAGGTGACATTAATTGGTTCTCCTAGCGATGAGGATTGTTCTTATAAAGCAGGTTCTTTTTAATGTTGAGGATGCCCGATTCGAACCTGAAACCAGATGAACGTTGCTCCCTCGAAACTAACTGGAAATACAATGGGGACAGTGGAAACGTGACGGCCACTTCCCAATTTTAGTTGACGAAATTGTAAGACGAAGAGTCCTTTTTTTCTTGATCTTTATTTCAATACAGAGAAGAAGGAATACCCGTTACTCCAATCCGAGGGTCCGTACGTCCATCATTTTCTTTTTGTTTGAAAGGGCAAGTACGTTGTGTGAATATGATAATCTCTTGTGTAGAGATCCTTGTCGGAGTAGGACCTTCACGAACGCTACACGGAACGAAAAAGGAGCCGTTCCGGGACGCTATTCCTAAAAGTCCTAACTCCTCGATGGTGTAGAACGGGTTGGAGGTAACTGTGGGATCGATATAAAGATTTGAAGAAAAAGAATGTCGAAAACGGAAAAAAACTCTTTCTCGACAAAAAATTGGATCCGCCAGATGGTTGAAAGGGATGCTCCACGGAAGTTGATCCGGTGTCCTCGGTCAATCCCCACAGTTACCCCGAAACTCCAAGCAGTAAAAAAATTCTACGTCTTTTGACGTTGGTAAAAAAGTGAGAGAGTGTGTGGAAAATCACGCCAACACCTGTTTTATGCGTTGAACTGAAACTGCGATTTTGTTGCCAATTATGTTGCCAAGACTCCATTTTTGATGGTTTATCTCCATCCGAAACCAGCCCAAAACCGCCAAGTGGCAACCCCACTTTGCGTCCCCTCTGTGTTTGAATGAATGTTATTGAATAAAGTAGATTATAAAATGAATCGTTCATCATATCGACCTGGAACAACTATCAAAATGACCACAAGGTCTTAAGGCACATTTTGACAGATGTTTAGAAATCGTACGATCAAAATTGATGAAGTTAATTACCTTTTTGATAATTGAACCGATGAATGAAATTTGGCAAGAGGTCGACCCTTGAATTCGCCCACTTTTTCTCGGAATCGGCTGTCTCTTCGACTGTTATGGGTGGAAGGAATGCAAGGGAATTCCAGCTTTGTAGCGTGTTGTACTTTTCCGTTGGGAAAACAAGTGAGTTTCAGAAAGCGTTCGTTTTGGTCAGCTTAGGGGTTAAATCCATGAAAATTGGTGTTGTGTGGGTAATTTTTTGGTTCGGTGTAGGTGCGGTGATGATTATGAATGTAACGTTTTCAATTAACGTCACAAATATTTTGGGCTTATGATTGATGAAGCGTGTGATTTATCAGTACGCGAGCAAGTGAGTGTGTGCTTGAGAACTGTGGATAAAAACTTAAACGTTTGTGAGGACTTTGTTGGTTTTTGCACTACTCCAAATACTGAAGCCAAAACTCTGTGTTTGAAACAATGAAGGATACCTTCACACGTTTAGGTTTAAAGTTCGAAAAATTAAGAGGGCAGTCCTACGATGCAAGGTACACAAATGCAAGGTAAATTTAAGGTGTTTGCCAAAGCTCGTAAAAAAGACCTTCAACCTCAAGCACTTTATGTGCACTGTGCTGCACACAGTTTGAATTTAGCAGTTTTGGACTGTTTGAAGTATCTTCCTGCTATGAGGGATGCAATGAATCTGTCGAAAGATTTAATTCAGACGGTAAAAGAATCCCCTAAAAGAATGGAGCTTTTGACAAGGATTTCCACCCAAAACCATTCAAAACTGGATTACGGCCACTTTGCCCAACTAGGTGGGCAATGAGAGCATCAAGCATCAATTATATTATTAAAAATTACTCTAATTTAGCGGAATTTTTCGAAGTTTTCTCCGAAACGGATTGTTCCGATGTTGCTGCAAAATGCTCCGGATATCTAGAAAAGATGTCCGATTTCAAAACATTTTTCTCCCTTTCTTTATACAGCCATGTGATGAGCCCTGTGGAAGAAGTAAACCAACAGAAATAGTCTTCTCAGATAGGGGCTTCCGAGATTAACCACAAAATTATTTGCTTGTCAGAAATAATTAATGAAAAACGGGATAATTTTGAAAGGTTTTGGGGAAAATGTATCACTGAAAAGGATTGTGTTGTGGATAAACCAAAACTCCCTCGGCATCGTAGTGTACCAAAGCGTTTAGAAAACTTTAGTTCAACGCAGAATTTTAAATTTTCAAGTCCAAAGGATTTTTACAGACAGCTATATCTGGAAGTTGCTGATACTGTACTAAATTGCCTCAATGAAAGGTTTGAATCTTCAGCAATAAAAAATATAGTTACCATTGAAGAAGAGTGTGTTCGAGCAGCGAAAAATGGAACTGAGGAATTTACAAGTGCTAAAGAGTTTTTCAAAGATGATTGGATTGTGACCGGCTGTTATTGCATCTAAATATGTTGCATGATATATCCAAACAAAGAAATGTTTCGCTGGATTAAATTAAAAATTTGAAAGAGTACATTTTAAGTGACAAAGCTCTTGGACATAAGCAAAAACTTGAAATTGATCTTTTAAATACACCATGAACAGTGCTAACTTTAACTACCCTAACTCGGTCATCCTTACCAGGAACAACTTCAACAATACGTCCAATTGACCATTTTAAATGAGGTGTATTAGAGTCCTTTAATAACACCATCATTCCTACAACAATGTTATTTTTACTAAAAAACCATTTTGATCTCTATTGCAAATGGCTGAGGTAATTGTTAGACCAATTTTTCCATACACTTTGAACAAACTTTTGGAGTTTTTGCCATCTGTTAAGTAAATTTTTTTTTACATCTAAAAGAGAGAGAGAGCGCATTTGTTCGGGAAGAGCGTTCAGTGGTCTTCCAATCAAAAAATGGGCTGGCGTAAGCACTTCATAATTCTTAAGGTCCGATGAGATAGGAAACAGCGGCCGAGAATTCAAAATGGCTTCAATTTGTATTGTGACGGTTAAAAATTCTTCCAAAGTTAATTTGGAAGCACCAATGCGTTTTTAAATGGTATTTAAAACTCTGAACACCCCTTTCCCACAGGCCACCAAATGAAGGTGAACAGGGTGGAAGAAACTTCCAATTAATTCCCTCATTAGTCAAAAAATTAGTGAAATCTGAACTACCGCTATTTAGTAATTTTAGTAAGCGCTTTATCTCAGAAAAACCTCCTCTAAAATTTGTTCCATTATCACTGAAAATCATGGCACTTTTTCCACGGCGAGAGAAAAACCTCTTTAATGTAGCTATTATAAGTGCTTCTGCAGTTAAATCACTAACAATTTCGAAGTGAATTGCTTTGGTCACCATACAAATAAAAATAGCGACATACATCTTTTGGTAAATACCCTTTCTCTGTCCTTTAAACTTAATTTGAAAGGGGCCACAAAAATCTAAGCCGACTTTTGTGAACGGAGGACTGGGGTTAACTCTTTCAACTGGCAACTGTCCCATAAGTTGATCAACAGTAACAGGTTTCGACCTAAAACACCTAACACAGTCATGCACAATTTTTCGCACTATGCTGCGACCACTTAATGGCCAATAATTTTGTCTTACTATATTTAATAAACCTTGGGGACCAACATGTAAATTGGACAAGTGAAAATGTAAGAATATAATTTTAGTATAAGTGTTTCATTCTTAGGTAGAATAAAAGGATGTTTTTGATCATAAGAAATACAGGAATTAGATAACCTTCCACCTACTCTCAATAGGCCGTTTTTATCCAAAATTGGGTTCAGGAAACGTAGTGCACTTTTGCGTCGCGACTTTTCTTCGTAGTTGATTTCACCATGTCCAGGTTTTCCCACAGCATGAACTTCGAGGAAGTGAAAGAACATCATCTGGCGAGTCCACCTTCATAAACTCTTTTATTCTAAACGACAGACGTCTTACCGATTTTGCCTTAGCCACTTACGGCCAATTTATCTTTGTTAAATACGCGCGGCCAATTTATTATATCCAGATAACCTATATGGGAATTTTGATTACCGAACCTGTTTTTCATTCAACCAACCTTTTTTTTAACCCAATCTACACCACAGTTGGTTGGAGAATTTTCATGCACATTTGAAAGATCAGGACCTTTGAACCACAGTTCACAATTAATTAAAGAAACTGCATCTAATCCTCGAGAAAGAACGTCAGAAGGTTTAAGATTCGAGGGAATGTGTTTCCATGTGCAGTTAGAGGAAAGTTCCTGAATCTGGATCACTATGTTTGAGACAAAGGTCTTTAGCAAGTGAGGTGGAGTTCGAACTCAGATGAGGCAATGGTGGAGTCCAACCAAAGGTTAATTCGACTAACTGTACCAAGACTAAGCAGGCGGACAACTCTAATCTAGGAATAGTCAAGGTCTTGATAGATGCAACTCTTGACTTGATGCAAAGAAGTCTGCTGCTACTGTCACCAGCTTCAGAGTAGGCTTGGAGATATATAACAGCACCAAAACCATTTTGAGATGCGTCACAAAATCCGTTTAAGATAATCCCCTTACAGCAGGAAGCCAGCACGAATCTTGGGATCTGAATGGATTCGATGAGTGGAAGAGACTGGACTAAAGATTGCCATTCTTTAGAAGCAGGCGTAGGAAGAAGATCCCTCCAATCCAGCTTTAAGAGCCAAAGTCCTTGCATGAAAAACTTTGCCTTGCTGATGAGTGGGCCTAAAATGCCGAGAGGGTCGAACAGGCGAGCTATTTGTGAAAGCACGTCACGTTTTGTAGATCTGGAAATTTCAGAAACTGTTACTTTGAAACAAAAGGCATCAATTGTGCTGTTCCACAATACTCCAAGGGTTTTTACAGTAACCTCAGAGCCTTTATCAAAAAGAAAAGCAGACGAATCAGATTTTATGTTTGAAGTGCAGCACTTGTGAAGCGTCATACCTCCACGCTGAAGCAGCTGAGTAAGTTCATCCTGAGTCTTTTTTAATTCTTGCGCATCGGAAGAGCCACTCAAGCAGTCATCAGTATAGAAATTATGCAAAAGTACCTCCGAAGCAAGAGGAAAATTTTCATGTTCATCAATTGCTAGTTGCTTTAGCACTCTAGTTGCAAGGAAGCTTGCTAGTGCGGTACCGTAAGTGACTGTTTTTAGCTTAAAGATTGAAACAGGTTCATTGATACCTCGTTTTCAAAGTATTTTTTGAAAGCGGGTGTGTGCAGGATCGATCTCAATACGTCGAAACATTTTACTGATGTCGCAAGTAAAAGCGAATTCGTGCTTGCGAAAATGAAGTATAATAGAAAACAGATCATCCTGAATTACACCACTTTTATAAAGCACATCGTTGAGAGAGATATTTAAATAGCTTTTTTGACTAGCATTAAAGAGACGACACGAAGTTTAGTGAAGGCGCTTTCGGGGCGTAGCACTCCATGGTGAGTAATAAAATATCCTGGGTCAGAAAATTCCTGAGAATTCGTAACTTCTTCCATGTGACCCAAAGACTCGTATTCTTCAAGGAACTCAGTGTATAAGACCTTAAAACTGGGATCACGTTCCATACGTTGCCATAATTGGTTTAGTCTCTGTGCCGCAACTTGATTGGAATCGCCTAAATTTAGAGTGTCAATTTCCATTTTAAACGGCAAAGATACCACATAGCGGCCATCGGGCTTTCTATAGTGAGTTTTGACGAAATGAGCTTCGCAATAATTAATACCTGGCCCCTCCCGAAATTTTGACTAGGTTCAATCATGATAACTTTTTATTTTGAATTTTTGAAATCTAATTTGTATTTCTGGCGGAAACAATTTTCTTAAAAATTTTTATTATTTGGACACATTTAAAATTGGACAGAGAAGCTATTTCCTTTCCCGAGTAAAGAAAACACAGTGGGCTGGACACAGATATCACCAAAATTTATGATGGTTGATGAAAGATGTGCTGCTGTGACCACGTGGTTGTGAGAGTGCAACTTTAACAGAGAACATTTTCTCCTCCCTCCGCTGCCCTCAGAATCCAATGGACACCCCTGACAGTTTTACGACTTTGCGAGATAAGAGATCCTCTGTCTAGCTTCCCAAACAACCCCTTGAGCATCGGTGAAAAGTCAATCCTCCATTCAAAACTTCTTTATAAAAAGACGAAATAACACTGATGGAACCGCAATCAGCTGCAGCCCCCCACTGAAGATTCTTCAAGATCCAATGACAAACAAATTGGCAAAGTAAGCTTAGTAACGAAAAATATTTATGATATAGGGAATCATTATCATTAAAGTTCTCTAAAATCTTTAACAAATGAAGAAATAATTTCCTTTGTTGAAAATATTTGGAAACCTGAAAGTGGACAGAAATTTCCCAATACGTCAGATTCAAACCACAAGAGGTCCTTTCAATTGAAATGGCTTGATGATTACAAATGGTTAATATATTCCGAAGAAAAATTTGGATCTTTTTGTAAGTACTGTGTATTTTTTTCATCTGAATCTGTTCGAATAGGAGATAATCAATTACCAGGGGCTTTAGACACAAAGCCTTTTGATAATTTGAAAAAAGCCAAAGAGGAATTCAATAATCATGAAAATTGCACGTACCACAAAAAATCAGTTTTAACAGCCGAAAATATAAAGGCTATGGTTAACAAAAAAAATTAAAGTGTTATATTTCAAATTAACACCCAAAGAAAACTGATGCAATTAATATTAGAACGAAAATAATACCGATAGTTCAAACAATACGATTTTGTGGGAGACAACAAATAGCACTAAGAGGTCATATTGACAGTGGGCGAATCAGTTGGGAGAAACCTGAGGTTAATGATGGAAATTTTCGAGCATTGCTGAGATATAGAGCCAACAGTGGAGATATCAATCTTTATAGATCATCTCACTAGCAGCAGCGGGAAGAGCATGTATACGAGCTCAGTTATACAACATGAGCTGATTCATACACTCGGCCAATTAATTCAATCAAAAATAATATGTAATACTCGTAAATCATCCTTTTATACTGTATTAGCTGATGAAACCACTGATATCAGCCAAATAGAACAATTTTCTCTTTGTGTTCGATACGTCGTTGATGAGTTGAATAATATCAGAGAAGATTTCCTAGCTTTTGTTCCTGTCTTTGATGTAACAGACGCAGCCTTAGCTTAAAACTGTGTTAGAAAATTTATCAAGTTTAGGACCTGATTTAAATAAGTTGAGAGGGCAAGGATATGATTGAGCTGCGGTAGTGTAATTTAGAGGAGTACACGCTTGTATTAAGGAAAATTTTCCATTATAGCTGTATATACACATTGTTCTTCTCGTACTCTAAACTTATGCCTTTCTGATTCGTGTAATATTCCTTCTATAGGAAACTGTGTGTGTGGGGTGGGGGGGGGGTCATTAAAGAAGTTTGTGGGTGCTTTCATTCATCTGCGAAAAGAACGGCGATATTAAAGTCAGTGATTTTAAAATGCTGCCCTGAACAGAAAAAAAAAGAAACTAATTTCTTTATGCGAAACTCGCTAGGTCGAAATACATGATTCTGTTTGGTATTCAAAAATTTGATGGAACCCATAATTCTTGCTCTCATTGAATTTGAAAACGAGGGAAGTAATTCCTCCTATAGGGCATATGGGTTAATAAGTTCAATAACCCAATTTCAGTTTCTCGTCAACCTTTTTGTTTTGAGCAGTATATGCTCGCCATAACCCAAAATTCATCAGAAAAACTGTCAAGAAAAAATATTGACCTCTCGGAAGCTATGAGAATGCATCAAATGTGTTGGAACTGGCATCAAACATAAGGACGGATGCCGATGAAAATTTTGGAAAATTTGGAAAAAAAGACTCTGTACTGTGAACTAAAGGAATTTGCTGAAAAAATAAAGATAAGAGAAGAAGTTCCTAGAACTTGCCGCCTTCAAAATGTAAGGAGCAACATCCTTTACTGCACAGCAGAAGAATATTATAGGAGAGCCGTTTATATACCTTTTCTTGATGATCTCTGCAATTCCCTGAAACAGCATTTTGCATTGGCGGTTCTTCCAGTCTCTGTTGCGACCGCGGAAAGGAGTTTCTCAAGTTTGGGGAGACTGAAGACTTATTTACGAAATACGACTTCAGAAACGAGACTATATGGACTGGTGCTGCTTTCAATTCACAGAGATATTAAAATAACAGACGAAGAAGTTCTTGATAAGTTTGTCAGTTCATCAAGGAATGCAGATTTTGTTTTGTAAAGTTCTCAGCAATTTTTGTCATTTTACAGGGTGTCCACTCTTAACCTTGACTGATAATGTCTTTACTAATTTCTTAACCATTCGTTATATATGCATATTTTCAATAACAAAAATGTTTGGAAAGGAAAAAATTGTATTTGAAACGTTTTGGATAAAAAAAAAGTTATCAATATTAAAATAAATTTAATTTTTATTCGGTGTTTTGGTTTTGTCAGTCATAATTAGTAAACTAAGATCCAGATACTCATACATTAAGCAAAGAAATTTCTATTGAGATAGTAATTAAAAGTAAATTACTTATCCATCAACTTTAAGAGTGCCCTCCCCCCCTGTATTTTAGAACGGATTATAGAATATTTTAAATAAGTAAACAAGTTACTTTTTTCCAATTAAAAAAATTTATATTTTACTATAAAAATAATCTTTAAAATTATAATTCCCAATTTCTAAAAATACATTTAAACTGTCCTTTTTTTTACCCATGTCTGACCTATTCCTTTTAATATCCATGCAGGTTTTAAGTCATTATTATATACACTGACATTATTTAAAATATATAACTACCTATTTTTAGAAATAAATTTTAAACAATTTGAGAATTTCAAATGGTTGTTGGAATTACATTGAATTGTTATCATTTATTAAAATTGATATCCTGAAGTCCTAAATAGCTTTCGAATGTTTGCTTCCCCCAAAATTAATACATTTGTACGATGTATACTAAATTGCTTTAGAGAATATTTGGCCCCTCACGAAATAAACTCCTATATACGCCACTGGTGCCTCCAAAATTCTAGCTCGTTTTTCGAGAAAGTCCAAGAACTGATGAAGGGTGGGTATTTCCGTAGACTTAATTGACATTTCAAATAACTTTTTAGATTCACGATCTAATTTTTGGCTTAATACGTGTAATATGAACGCATCAGATAAATTATTTCTTTCAAAATTAAGAATATGAAGGGCTCGAAGATGACGTTTAACATTATCTACAAGAGATCTTAATTGGGAAAAATGATCGTAAATTTTTTCTAAATTAATTAGGCTTGTAATGTGTGAATCAACAATGGCACGTTTATTTTCATAGCGATTATCAAGACCCTTGAAAAGCGAATCGTATGTATTAGAGGACTTTCAATTAATTTGGCATCGGATTTTAATGCCGATCTTAGATAACACAATTTTTGCAGGGCCGGCCCCAGGGTAGGGCGATCCGGGCGACCGCCCGGAGCGCAATGATCTAGGGGCGCCAAAATCATGGAAAATGAAAATAAACTGATAAAAAAAATTAAGTTACATGCTTTTATAAAATGCACTAAAACTAAATAAAATGCACCAAAGTATCTCTTCGGCCCATTATTATGGCCCGAAATCATGCGTGCTGCAGATAGAGTTTTTTTGGTTAAACGTGGTCCAGCTGCACCTTTGTATAATTTTGATTTTCCTTTTGATGATCTGCATAGAAGATTCTCACCAAAACATTACAAGAAAAGGCTTAGAAATGGAGAAGAGGTTTTAAGAGAATGGATAGTATATTCCGTATTTCAAAACGCTTTGTACTGTTTTCCATGTCGACTTTTTGCTGCACCATCTAGCTTGAGCGCTCTTGGCAATCGGGGATTTAAAGACTGGAAGCATTTAGGGGACTCTTTAGCACATCATGAAAATGCTAAAACTCATATAGATTGTTTGAAATCATGGCTTGAATTGAAGCAAAGATTGAAACTAGGTGAAACAATAGATGCAGTTTCTCAGAGACTCATTGATTCTGAGATAAATCACTGGTCTGAAGTTCTTTTACGCATTATATCAGTCGTTTAAATGCTAGGTGAGAGCTCTCTAGCTTTTCGAGGAACAAGCGATAAACTGTATGAACACAATAATGGAAACTGTTTGAAGTTAATTCAGTTATTGGCTGAGTTTGATCCAAAAATGGAGGAACACGTTCGCAGAGTCCTCAATAAAGAAGAAATCAAAGCTACATATCTAGGGAAAACTATACAAAATGAAATAATTGAATTATTGCATGACAACATAAAGCTCCACATCATTGAGCAAGTTCAAAAGGCCAAGTATTATTCCGTGATTCTTGACTGTACTCCCGATGCAAGTAAAGTAGAACAGATGACATTTGTGGTAAGATTTGTCTCCATACAGGAATCAGAGTCTGAAGTTCAAGTTAATATCAACGAACATTTTTTGGGTTTTCTACCCATTGAGAGATCAACAGCTAAGGAATTGTCGGAGGTTTTACTAGAAGAGCTAGAGAAAAATAGGCTTAAAGAAGAAAACATGCGCGGTCAAGGGTATGACAATGGTTCCAATATGAGAGGAGAAAAATCGGGAGTACAAACAAGAATCAGAAATATAAACCCCAGAGCATTTTATGTTCCATGCAGCAGCCATTCGCTAAATTTGGTTGTAAACGACATGGCAAAATCCTCGTTTGAGGCAGCCAACTTCTTCAATATTGTTCAAAAGTTACATAAATTTTTTCTTCCTCTTCTTTTCGTTGGGCAATATTACTGAAATATATTGATACTTACACCCTAAAACCATTGAGATACGCGATGGGAAAGTCGAGTCGACTCATTAAAAGCTCTGCGGTTTCAAATTGGTCCAATTCACGATGCTTTGTACAGCATATATGAAAATTCAGAAATCGACAATATGATCAGAGACGAGGCTAGCGGATTATTAAATAATTTGAAGCAGTTCAAACTTATATGCTCTGTTGTGATCTGGTACAAAATTTTGAGTCATATTAACCCCATTAGCAAACTTTTGCAAACTGTAAATTTTAATATGTCACAAGCTATTGATATGCTTAGCAACTGCAAACTCTTCTTTGAAAACCTGAGATCAGATGAAGCTTTTGAAAGCATCATTTTAGAAGCAACCGAGCTTGCTTCAGAGATTGACGTGGAAGCTAATTTCGAAACCACCACACCACGTCATCGTGTCAGAAGCAAAACAAGAACGTTTTTGTATGAGGGCCCGGATGAACCCGTTCAAAACCTCAAACAAAAATATAAAATAGATTTTTTTTTCACACTATAGATCAAGCAATAAATGCCTTGGAAACCAGATATCATTTGCTAAATACTCACAGTAATTATTTCAGCTTTTTGTATAATATTTTTGGTCTAAAAGACATGCCCAGAAATGAGCTACTGGCTCATTGCAAAGATTTGGAAGTAGTTTTAACTGATGGAAATTCAAGCGATCTTAACGCCCTGGAACTAGCCGATGAAATAAGCATTGTTTCGTCATTATTAACAAAAAGGAAACCCCTGTTGAAGTTCTCAAGTTTATCGTTACACTTAAATTCGCACCAAACCTCAGCATCATTAAGAATCCTACTTACATTGCCAGTCACTGTGGCTTCAGGGGAAAGAAGCTTTTCAAAACTAAAAATAATAAAAAAATTATCTCAGAACGATGCAGACGCAAAATCGTCTCAATGGATTGGCAATGATAGCTATAGAACACCAAATTAGTGACAAATTAGACTTGAAATCACTGGTTCGTGAGTTTGCCGAAAGAAAAGTTAGAAAAAGGGCATTTTAATTACTTTGGTTAGTTATAATTAATTTATAATATGGGATATTAGTTCAGTTAGCATTACTACATTTAAATTTTTGTTATTTTGCCTCACGTGCTAAATTGCTTATCTTGTTATCTGATGATTGAGTTTTTAATAAAACGTTTTTTTTTTTTTTTCCAATGTTTTCTTGACTTTTTGATATGGTCGCATGAGATTTACTTAAGAAAAAAAAAAACGCTGGGGTGGGGGGGAAGCGCAAAATTAAGGTTTTGCCCGGAGCGCCAAAATGTCTAGGGCCGGCCCTGAATTTTTGTGTGTCATTCAAAGAGTTATTCTCGCCAATAATAGTGGTGAATTGATCCTTGAAATTTTGAAAATCTGCGTATCTGCCAGAAAATGTTGGCAAAGGTAGATCGGGGATTTTAATTCGTCCCGTATTATTTTCACTTAATTTTTCTTTATGGCCGAGATTGGATAAGAAAATTTGAATTCTTACCTCAATTTCTTCAAGTTCTTCGGCAATGAGTTTGGTTTGTTCCAAGTTGTTTTTAAGATCTACTGAGTCGTCAAGTTCGCAGTATCCGTTGATTAATTCATCAATGGATTTTTTTTGCTGAAGATATTGCTTCAAGTTTGCTGGTGAGAATCGCGTAGTCTTGGCTCTTATCTTGAGACACTTGGAAGATCTGAACGAAATTGCCGAATTTGTTGCCCTAGCCTTTCAACATGCCGCGCTTTCTGTTAAGCGTTGTGAGCTCCATATTGGCGAATAAATTTATTTTAGAATGAATAATCTATCCTACGGCTCATGGACGGACCACTTGTTGCGTCGATGGTGGTCAGTGGGAATAAAAGTGGACTACATAATTTAAAAACATTTATTTACAAAAACGGACATGCAAAAAGGCATTGCAGTGGAGCAAGAGAAACTAGCAAAAGCGGCGAACATTTTATAGTTACACAGCACTGAACATTTACTTCAGTTCAGCTCGTTCACGTCTTCTGCATTGCCAGATTCGAAAGTGCGAATGGGCGCAAACACCTAAGTTGGCATCTATTGTACCTAATTTTTTATTATTCGTATAATTTACATAAATTTTGTCATATTAAGTAAGAAATTGTTAAAATTTCTCAAATAATATATGAGTATTTTTTATGGCAAAATCTGATTTAAAATCAGCAAATAAAAATTTTGGTTTCCAAATCTTGATCTATTGTTTCCAAATTCAGTTTTATTGTTGTATTTTTATATTTATAACCTAGTGTTGTGAAATATATTTTTATTGGTTCGCTGAACAAGCATTGTACAATTAATATTTACCTAATTTTGAGGAGAAAAATATTTAAAAATATTAAACGAAGTTTACCAATCACTCAGACATGACATTCTAAATCATAAATCCATTCTTTTAAAACTAAAAAATAATTTTCTAAAATAAATTTTTATTTTCCTGGAATAAGATTTAAGGATTTCGAATTTTTTTTAGTTTTTTTTAAAGTATTAAAAGAATTAGAGGTTTAAAAACATGAAATTTTTTTACAAAATGTTACATGTGCCATGCAAGTTGAGCGACGGTCCCAAATTAGTATGATGCACTAATTTTTATTTCGTTTTTTATTATTGGTGGCCGGGTATTAGCTTCCCTCCCAGAGACGTAGCCGAAAAAAATTCGGAAGGGATGTTGGGTTGCTTTTTTGGTCAAAAGAGGATTTTTTTAGTTTCAGGGGGGATACACCTCAAGCTACGGATACTCCCTGCCCCCCCCCTCCCATTATTTTTCCGAAGTCGGCGCCCCTGGTAGCAGGTATGCACAAACTTATCCTTACAGCAATGTCCAAATTAGGGTAAACATTTTGTAAGGAATTACACCTCAGAAATTTCGAAAGTCCTTCCAACGATTATCAGATGGGTGATTATTACCCACAGAACAGTGATTTTTAAAGTGGATGCACTCTTCAGTGAAATTCAAATCCAAATCATTTGTGTAGACGTGGTAAAGGTTGGTGGCATTTTTCCTCGGTTCGTCTTTCATATATGTATTGTTATCACACAACCGAGTTAAGAAGTAGAATCGGTCTTGAAACTCGTCATAAGTCATTTTTCTTTTCTTGAATTCACAAACAAAAGAGTCTATAGTTGGTAAAAACGTGTTTATTTTAAGGTCATCCCTGCCAGTAAAGTTAACTTCTCCACTTCGGTCTTCGTCAGACCAAACTTTTCTTTTTAGATGTCTTTTGCATAAGATGCAGTTTTGGTTATATCCATAACCAATTCCTCAAAGTAATCAAAGTAGTTTCTCAGTTCCGTAAAATACTCTTCAAGAGAGCCATTCAAATCTCTGACCAACAAAACATCCACAGTTCCACTTTGCATGGCTTTGCTAACTTTATGGATTCTGTGAAGTATGGTCCTCCAGAAACACACCATAAACGCAGTCTCAAAACGTGCTAATCTTCGAAGTATTCCTCGGGATTCACATTTAGTCGTTGCTTTTTCTGTTGTGTCATTTGAAATTCTTGTCAGAGCAATGTACACTTCTTCCCAAGACTATCGTAAACTTGGGCACGCGTCATCTCATGCTGACCATCGAGTAGGACACACTTTTTTAATTGTCTTCTTATTCTGATAAGATTCTTCCATAGCGCTTGTTAAGCATTCCCAACTCTTTGTAGAGCACGTAAAAATGCTTATATTTCTTGAAGCAACATGAAAAATGTGCACGCTGCTTCACAAGATACTGTAGAAGATGATCCAACAAGATTTAAGGAGTGTGCCGCACACGGGATGAATAAATCTAAAGGAGTTTTTTTTTGCTTGCAGACCATTGTAAACGCCGGCCATATTGGAAGCGTTATCGTAAGATTGGCCTCTGCAGTCATCAATGCTTAGTTGCAGATTTTCTAGCGCATTCATAACACACTCAAACATTCCTTCTGAACTATGACCAGCTAATGGAATGAAGGTAAGAAATCTTTCACAGGGCACACCGTCACTTGAAACATATCTAACAGCAAGGACTAACTGGTATACATGTGACATGTCTGGGGTCGAGTCTATGATGAGAGAAAAGTATTTAGATTGTTTCAACTCTTCACAAATTACTTGCCAAACATTTCGAGCCATTAACTCAATTACCTCATCGCATGTCTTGGAAGAGAGATAATTTATATTGCCACTGACACAATTACCGTATTTTTCAATGTGTGTTGCTAAGAATAGATCAAACTCGGATATCAGCTCTAAAGCCATAAGAAAATTTCCATTCCTGTTAGCACCAAATATCTCGTTGTCACCTCATAAAGCTAGGCCTCTTGATGTCAGGGCCTTTACAGCCGCTACAACTCCAGTTAAAACGTTTCTCCAATAGTGTGTTTCTTTGTCTAGTTGCAAAGTTAGCATACTGTCAACACGGTTAAGAGAAATTCGTCTTGCTTTTAGAATAATAATAGCAGATTTGTGTATTGGGTAATTTTCATGGTGACATGTACGACTTTTTCCATTTTTCCAGTCATTGAAACCATCTTTGTTGTCAAATTGTGATCGTTCTTTACTGTTAAACACTAAACAAGGGCCACAAAAAACTGATTCCTTACTTTTAGAGAAAATCATCCATTTCCTTTCATGAACTTCTCCATTTTTTAATCTCCGTTCAAAGAGAGATTTAGTCAAATATCTCTTTTGATCTTTGTACGCTCTTAAGCTGTTAGTGAAATCTAAACCTATGTTTTGGTCAAAGCCATTTTTCGCTATTAGATCTCTAGTAGCATCATTTGAGATACACAAAGCTGGATCCTTATTGAAAGAGTTTGCTAATGTTGGCTCTTTATTTTCTGTTAAAGATTGACTTTTAACATCAAATCTATCAGGTACAATCTCATTGTGAGAACTTACTTGTACTTCAGTAGGTTCTGATAACAACATGGCTGTTTTGGAACAACTCGTTCCAGAGAATTGTCCCCAACAGAACCATCACAAACAGCACGATCACTTTCAGGTTCCCCTTTTTTTTCTTTATCGTTCTTTCCTTCCACTAGCAAACTATTAGTTTTAAAAAACAAATCTAGTTTTTTTTTGTTTGTTTCAGAACACATTCTTGTTTTTGAAGTTCCAGTTGTGTTCGTTTTTTGTATTCAGCTCCACTGAGTCTCTTCCTATCGTCACTCATAATAGCAAGTAGGGAGTAGCCTACTTGTTAAAAACTGTACGTTATGTATTGGAATACTCTAAACTATAAGGCGAAATCGTAACAACTAATCGAAACAAACAACACGAACACGCCTCGCTCAACACAATTATCAACGATCTCGTTGTGCTCACCGATAGACACTACACTACTGACAGCGGAACCACTGGGCCTTCCACCAACAGTGTTGCCAGATCGGCTACAGTGTTGTCAGATCGAATCGCTGCACTTGTGCCAGTGTTGTTAAACCAAATTAGATTGCACTACAAGAAAGGTGTGATAGAAGATTACGTGCTGTGAATTTGTATTATGTTATAGTTTTTTAGAAAGTAGGCTATGCAGAAGAACTAAAACATATTTTTAAGTAACATGTATTCTTAAATTCGTACTGAAAATATTATTAACGTCTGAAATACTTCATTTTAACTTTTGAATAAATTGCCAAACTGCCGCCCCTGAAAAATTTGCCGCTCTAGGCTGCAGCCTACTTAGCCTATTTAGAAATACGGCCCTGGGAACCAGGAACCTTCTGATCAAGAGGCTAACAACTTAACTACTATACCGGTTGGCCGGCTCTCTTGCAAAAGGAGTCTTGGTTAGTGAAGCAAACCAAACGGGATTGCGTAGTAATCACTGGGTATTGGCGAGCGTTAGCGAGCAGGGAGCGAAGCCCTCGCTGTGACGTCATGGACCGAATTATTAAGATAGTTTCGCCGTCGCAGGAGATTGACTCTGTGAAATGAATGTTGGTTTGCGAGCGCAAGCGAGCAAGGGACGCAGCCCTCGCTGTGTCGTTATGTACCGGAAAGTCAAATCAGGATTATACGAATTATTAAGATAGTTTCGCCATAGCAGGAGATTAACTCTGCAAAAGGAGTGTTGGCTTGCGAAGCAAACCAACTGGTTTGCTTCCCCGGAGGATGGCGAGCGTAAGCGAGTATAGGGGCTCCTGTTTCCTAAAAGTTTTCCTGGGTTGTATAAGTCATCTGAGCGTGGTACAAAATTACATTGTGTTGTCCTCGGATCTTTCCCGCCGGGGATTGATCCCTGACCGTCGTCAATAGCCAGATAAGTTGTTCTAGTACGACGTTAATTAAAATTACCTTAACTTACCTTACCATTCAGGGAACTCTGCCACAGAGAAGTCTGCGAAACATTTTACTCCCTTTAACAACTCAACTCTTTGGTCAGCTGATCAGTTGACAATGTTTGACAACATAAAGAATCGTGCTCTGCAGTGAAGTAACTTTTCCTCGAAACGCGCGTTTTGTACATGAATTTTTTTATTCATTTTCTTTCAGGTTTTTTTTGTTCTGAAGCGGTTTGTGGGACCAATGTGCTATTTCATGCATTATTACGATAAATATGGGAACGGAAATAAGTAGGACAGGTAATGTAATGTTCGTGAAAATAATCAAGGAAGTGAGTTTTCTATGTAGCATATGTTGTTTCCTCATATTACTTGATTGCCTGTTAAGTCATAGTTTCACACCGGTAGGGGCTAAGTTACAACTGCACATTTTTACACATTTTTATCTGGAACTTATCCTTTTTTACAGGGTATTAGGTTCGATAAATCTTTGTTATATAGTGTCTGGCTGAATTTAAAGAGTATTAGCTTATGACAGCTTTGTTTATTCGAATTTTGATGACATTTCGGATCATCAAAAGAAAATCAATTTTAGATTTTTGTTTTCAATTAGTATTCAATCTTTGAAATGAAAAATTACTTTTCTTTATAGCACTTTGGAACGTATTTAAAAAATATTTTAAGGGTATCTGGAGCCTTTTGAATGCCCACTGGCAATTATCACATGAATTTTTTTTAAAGTATCAATTAAATATTTAAAAAAATCACTTGGAATTTGTGTGAGAATCTTAGGACTAATGCATGTTTTTACAAAAATTGTTTGGAATATTTAAAAAAAATAAAAAATCTTTGAAAATTTTACTTTTTCCAAAACATTTGGCTATGTATAATATATTTCAATCAGTTGGAAGAAAATAATGTTAACTACAAAGCGTGTGGTTAAAAATTAAAACTATTGAATGAATATATGGCAAAAAATATAGTACCGATGATAATAAAATTGTAAAAAAAGAAATGTACATCAAGTATTCCAAATTTCAACATGGAAAGCAATGAGGATGGAATTCAACTCTTGATTACCTTCATAATGTCAACAAATGACATTAAGCAAATAAATTTTTTTTCACTAATTCCTTTTTTATTTTTGATGCAGTATGCAAGCATGTGAAAAGAGGCTGTGTTAGTGTAGAAATTTCTTCAATAACCTAAAGAAAAAGAATATTAATATTCTTTTTTGGAAAAGATAAATTTAAAAATATATGTATCTTCAAGTAAAAATAATGCAAGATGCTTTTAGAGATGTTTATTTGGATGTTATGTAGTATCCGATATGTTACAACTTATGGGCGATTTACTGCCAAATGTGGTAAGCTTTCAGTTTTTGCAAGTTTTCATGCTTTTCATCCAGTTTTAAGGCGATTCTATTCAGAAAAAATTCTACAATGCTTCATTTATTGGATTTGCGTTGATTCTGGCATTAGTTTGTTGATTCTTTCAAGTAAGTTGCACCTTTATTTTGCTATATTAGGGTTTACCCCTATCGAATTTTGCGTTTGCAAGTAGAGTTTTAAAAAGTATAAATAAATATAAAAAAATATAAATAGGAATAATTTTTAAAAAAGGAAAAAACCTTTTTAATACTATAGAACAAATTTTACTTGCAAATCTTCTAATTTTTCTGTGGTATTTACTCTAAACATGTCCGTTTTTTTGCATTGTTTCATCAATTAGGTCCAGGTTTAACTCCGTGATTTTTAAAAATTGTCAAAAAGATGTAAAACAGTTAACAATAAAAAATGCCGGAAAAAGAATGTCTGGATTTGGGACTTTGTAATATATTACTAATTTTATTAATTCTTTTTTTTTTTGCAAAAATGTTTGATGAGAGCATACATTTAGAAACTAAAGATAAATTTCAGTAATTTGTATCAAAACCACTGGATAGCCTTTGTATAGGAAATTCTCAAAATGTACAATGATGAGGAACCAGAATGAGGGTGACACTGGACCATGCCAGGGTGGGCACTTTGTACAGTGGTTTATACGTATGGAAGCCAAAGGTGATTGTGTCTTGCTGGCAGGCGGGGGCTTTGCATGCTGTGACTTATCTACAAGAAAATTCCTTCCTGTACATTGGTATATAGGCTTGGAAACCAATGGTGATTGTGCCTCACCGAAAGGCGGGAGTCTTGCCTTATATGCTGTGACTTATCTTTAAAAAATTCCTCCCAGTACAGTGGTTTATACGCATGGAAGTAAAGGTGAAAATTAACAGTCGCCACTCGACGACTGAATGTTTGAATGTGGAGACTGAAACATTTTGCTACAGTCGCCACACTTTCTCTGGAAAACATTAGTTAAAAGGTGAAACCTCTGAATTTACAGAGTTTTTTACTTAGGACCGTAAACAATTAAAAAAAAAAAAGAAAGATAAAGGTCTGGACACATATCTATAACATGTGTATGTTCTACAAAATATGTGAATGCTCATAAGTGGCCACTGAATGAAACAAATTCACTGGCCACTTACAAAATTTCTTAATTTTCACTTTTACATGGAAGCCAACGGTGATTGTGTATCGCCTTGAGGCGAGGGTCATGCGTTATGCACTGTGACTTATCGATAAAAAAATCCTCCCTGTAAAGTGGTTTAAACGCATTGAAATGTTGTGCATTATGCGCTGTGACTAATATACAAAAATGTTCCTTCTGGTACCGGGGTTAGAAAATAATTCCTCATTTTCAATTCCATATCTTCATCTCTGATCAGGAATATCCCCATCAAGATGCCCACATAATACTAAGTAAATTGCTGGAATATTCCATCTCACTTATTGATAAGAGAACAAACTCCATTGCTTTTTGTCTCAAAAAAAATATTTGGTTAATTATCAGGATCATAGTAAAGGACCAATTTACAGTCAGCATCGGTTATATGGTCAACTCAGCGGTTCAGAAAAATAAGACCATATATAAGTGAGGTGACCATATATGTGGAACAGTACTACACTATTTAATTATGGCAGGGATTATATTCACTTATCAGAATATAGTTCTCATAAACAAATAATTGAACTTTTAAGAACATTTAAAAAATTAATTCACAAAATAAAAACTATAGTAAGAAATGTGCAATATTTTTTTTGTGAAATTTATTAGTTTACCTTACCAATCTAAGTACAGTATACATATGTACATGCATCCATATTCAATGCACTTATCTCTACAATTATAAAAGGAAGTGTTTGTTTTTCATTATCACAGTCCTGACGCATCTACGGAACTAACAATAATGGGATTTGTCACACAGGTAGTGTGAGTTTTGCGTTACTGCGAATTTTAAAATTCAATCTAGAACATTTTAAAATGAATTTAATGATTATTGGTTTTTTTGGAATGGCAACAGCATAAAAGATCTTAGATTCGAAGTCAATACCACACAGAAAAATTAAAATATTTGCAAGTGAAATTTGTTGTTTTGTATTAAATATGTTTCTTTTCCTTTTAAAAAATTATTAGCATTTATGTACTGTATGCAAAGGTTCACGGTGTGGATTTTGCTATATGGGCGCCATCTTGTAATTGCTTAGATTGGTCGCCATCTTGATTTGGCGAAAAAATTTAATTTGCTGATTAATTTATTTGATACTACATCTCTACCGTTTATTACAATTACATGAATACACCAATCTACAGAACAAAGACTAAATGAACAAAATCAACATTCTTCATTTACCAGAAAGACGAACATTTTATATGTATATTTCTATGTTCCTCCAAAGTAAAAGTTTAGCTTTCTAGGGCTATAACAATCTAGTTTCAAATTTTCTGTCTGAGCATATCAGCAAAAAGGCATCTTGTAAACCATAACATGCACTACACATTGTAAACAAATTGATGCCGGGCACTAATTAACCCCAAGGAGACCATCTCAACCTCACTATGATACTCCATCACACAATATTACCGATGTTCCATAACTTTTTAAACTGACCTTACATATGTGTGCTTTTAAATTAAAAGTTTGTTTCTTGTTTTGTAGTTACCCCTCTTGATGAAGATATGGCTCTAAGAAGGAAAAACAATTTTCTTCCACTTAAGTTTCATCATGTACATGGTGATAATGTCAAGTTACGAAAAAATGGAACTGTAGCATGTCGGTCAGAAGGGTTTTGTAAAGCATTAGCTTTTAGTGATCGACCTGTGGCTTTGAGTGAGCCAATTTATATTAAATTTTTGGAAATATCTGCAAATTGGAATGGAGCATTGAGGATTGGTTTTACAACACATGATCCAGAAGTATTGAAATCAAAACTCCCTAAATATGCTTGTCCAGACCTAACATCAATGCCTGGAAATTGGGTCAAAGCTATAGCTGACTGCATGGCCAAAGAAAATTCAATTCTTTATTATTATGTGGATGAAAATGGTGATGTTCATTATGGCATTGATTCTGAAGAATATGGAATTTTTTTTGGTGGGATTAATACTTCCAGTAAACTATGGGCTGTGATGGACATTTATGGAAATACTGTTGCTGTAGAATTTATTGGTAAGTGCTGTGAGTTGATTTGACTTAAGTATATTTTTAATTTTTCAATCCATTTAGAAGGTTTAATATTTTGGTTTTCTTTCATTAGTTATAGTGTTTGGAAGGTAAAATATAAGATACAAATTTGTAAAATTTACAACATGATTATGTGGTATACAATTCAATACTTATATTTCAGTCTGCATGTATAGAAAAATTCTGTAGATAGGAACACACTTCAATTGCAGGGCTCCTAACACATCACTTTTTGTCACCTTTTCTGGGGTTTTAAGTTCTTAAATTCTATTTGAAGAAAAAAAATTTTTGGTGCACAATTTAAAAAAATTGATATTTTCTCTAAAAGAAAATAGGGCTTGCACGAATTCAATTTCTAAATGCGCGCTACGTTCCACCGCAAGAATGGATTCAAAAACGTGTTGTTTCAATTATAAAAGGATACTTCACGTTGCCCGCGGTGTATTAGCAGCAAGTTCTGGAAATTTTCCTACGAGAAAAGGCTATCAGTAAGGCGAAGTTTAAGGGAAGCAGGGCCATCTGCATATCCGAACCCCTCTTACCTAATTACCTAACTTGAGCAATAGAACCTTGAGTGGCATTTACAACTGATGCTTTTCTTTCATGGTATTGTGTGCATATCAATTGGCGCGAAAGAGATATCACCTGTCTACAGGGTTGAACAAAAAGAGGAACCCTCTAGGAGGTCAGACGCTGACAGCTCATAAATGGTGATCGATGCCAGCGATCACTTAAAAGAGGGGATAACATCCTCCATACACAGATCCGAAGGCGGTCTTAACAGACCCGTTTTATTTTGGACTTCTGGAATAAGATGAGGATGGGAGAGGTCAAGAGACCAGACGGTTCATGTTGATATTAACTCAACGTTAATCCTCTGCATACGGAGCGGCAGAATACCTTTTTCTACCTTCGTGTTAGGCTACTTGCACACACATCGATTTCCTGTCGGGCGATAAACAAACGTAAATATATTTAATCGCGCTTTGTTTGCACACTATAGACGACTGTCGTGGCTTAATTTATTCTAGAAACAAATCAAAAGGACGTTTATTCCCTTGTCCAATTTTATATCTTCGTGCTCGTTAAAGATAGAATAAAAATTTCAACAGATTTGAAAACTGCGGAAAATTTTAAACCAGATCGATACATTAAATATGGTTTTCTTTATGTAAATAATTTTTTCAATTGTAGCTTTTTCATTTTCGCAGTACGAATTTAGCCACGCTTGACGAAGATATTGATTACGAACACAAGAAGGGCTATTTATTTCGATAAATAGAAAAGATAATACTTGAATGAGTACTTAATTGTCTTAATTTACTGCTTTATATAAATAGCCGCTAAAAATAGGATGAATATTTAATTGTATTCGATGTAAGAGTTTATACAACAAAGGGGATAGTAGTTAATTTTATTTCTGAGATAACGTATACCGAAAACGGTCCGTTTAATTTTTCATGTGTGCCAAATGTCATTAAAATAAAGCTAAATTGAAACTTTCAATTTTGAAATTATTTATATATTTTAATCTTGAAATTATTACTATTTTTATCGAAATTTTTATATTATAGACAGAAATTGTCTTTGCGATCTTCCTGTTTTTGACATAAACTGTTTTTGGTCATTCTTGGATTGTTTTTAGTTTAGCATAATCTCACGTTTCGTCTTGGGTTTTAATAAAATTATTGTTGACATATTCTCCAGTACTTTATAGCAGACGTCTTCCCATAGCACCGATCTTATTTATACCTATTTCCAAAAAATTAAATCGAAATACCTAATTTCTTTATTTTAACTTTCAGTTTTGCAAACAAAATTTTAAATAATTCCTTATTCAAGTTTCTATGTTTGACATGTCATTTAAAAAGCCACCATTTCCATGCTATCGATGCTATATTACAAAAAGAGGGAAAAGAATTCAAATTATTTTTCTCATTAATTGTTAAATACAATTCTAAGAAGTAAATAGCAAAGACCCTGTTATCATGCTCTTATATAAAGTAAACAACGACTGTCGTTTGCTCTAGTGGCCATTGACGACAGGAAAACAGATATCCTGTCGTATCGCAAGTAGATTGAACTGTGTGCAAGCTCCCATACTCTTCTTCATGCCACCAAAATAATTTATGGTATGTCATTTTATCTCCCGACTGAAATCGATGTGTGTGCAAGTAGCCTTACGGAAACGGCCGAAAGAAGCAGCAAACTGAAACACAGCTGAACCGGCCTCTCCTCCTGGGGACGGCTTTCCCCCAGGAGGAGAGGTGATGCGTTTAGTATCTTTGTCATCACATGTTGCTGTTTTTATTGTGGGTATGATTATGATGAAGGTTTAGATACGTCGCGGTTAAACTCTAAAAGGACGGCAGAATCTTCAATTTGTATGATAATTTACACTCTATGGTGTCTTCGGCAAAGTTTTTAAGGGAATAGATCATCAACCTCTCACACATTCTATGCTCTCAAAGCTCCCTATCGAGAACCCCGACATTCCTATCTACGGAATGGAGGCTATTCACGCGCTGCTCTCTTGTGGCACAGAAATGAGGGGATGGAAATCTTAATGAACTTCAGACGTTTCTTCAGAAGTTGGAAATCTGAAAGATTCCGACCCCTTCCGTAAACCATAGAATGCAAAAATTTCGTCCGTCTCCATATCCAGAGGGTTAAATATTGAAAGAGCATTGCGAACGTATTCAAAATCGCAATCTGTTATCATCAAAGTTGACTATTGAAAATTCTTAAGTTTTTTTTATTGAAAGTCAGTTTTTAAAAAGATAAACGACTCATTACTTTCTAACCAAAAAAAGGAACTAATTGACATTGGGACATGTAATATTCACTCAATACATAATGCTTTTCTTAAAGGTCTAAGAGAGTTAGGGGAAGATGTGTCTGAACTAGTTTTTAATCAGTGGCCTAAGAGTTGGTCAACATACAAACAAATTCAAGAAGACTTGAAACTTCCCACTCACCATTTCATCAAGCATTGTTCAAGCAGGTGGATAAGCTTAAAGCCAGCTGCTGAAAGGTTGCTTGAACAGTGAATAACAGTGCAAAAGTATTTCCTTGCCTACATTCCAATAAAGAAGCCAAACGTGATACAAAGACCAGGCTATACTGAGGTGATATTTGTCGTATCAAGTGCAAGTACACTATAACAAAAAAATCAATGCACCAAGAAGGAGTTGTCCGATGGAGAAAAAAATCTTTGGATAGGAAAATTATGTACAGAATAGAAAATGATTACAATTTCAGAACAATTGAATGATTCATTTCAGAGTTACAGTAACGAGCTCAATAAGGTGTTGACCCGCCTCTAGTCTGGATGCAAGCTGCCACACGGCGTGGCATAGACCGATAAAACTCCCGGATGGTCTCCTGCGGTATTTCTTGCCAAATTTGCTCCAATCGTCGGACTACGTCATCAACATTCCCTACCGGATGCAGTCGCCTTCCCATCATATCCCAGACATGCTCGATGGGAGAGAGATCTGGTGATCTGGATGACCAAGGAAGTGTTTGACAAGCTTGAAGACAGTTCATAGCAACACGTGCCGTTGTGATCTGGCATTGTCTTGCTGAAAAATAAGCCCAGGGTACTGCGAAAGGAACGGTAGCAAAACAGGTCTCAGAATGTCATCAACGTACCGCTGTGCAGTAAGTGTACCTCTAATGACGACCAAAGGGGTCCTGCTATCAAGGGAAATGGCACCCCATACCATAACTCCTTGTTGAGGGCCCGTGTGGCATGCAATAGTGAAAACAGGGTCGGTACGCTGCCCTGGGCGTCTCCAGAAAAATTAGAGGACAGAAAAGAAAAAGATAGACTGGAAGCAGAGAAAAAACCTTTAAAGCAACTGGCAAAGAAAAGAAAGGTGATAGAAGAAGAAGAACGAAAACTTAAAATTATGCGTAAGAAAGAGGATGTGGCGTTGTACAGTGCTTCAAAATTATTAAAGAAAGCCATTGATAGGCTCAAGAAGGCAATAAAAAATAAAGATTTTAAGGAAGCAGCACTTGCTCAGGCAATGATTGAAGGAGCGGCAAAAGTCTCATGATGCTGGTCAGCAAAGACAAAATATGCTGCAAATACCAAAAAATTGATGTTTTTTCCAAAAACCTTGAAATCTGCTCTCAAATTTCTGTATCAATCGAAAAGCAGGGCTTCATATTTTTTTGTTGCTCACAGGACCGTGTTTAGCCACCATGTCAAAATGTATAACATTTTTGTGCCTAATTTGATATTGCAATAGTTTTAATTTCATTTTGAACACTCTTATAGTTTGAAACAATGTATTGATCAGTTGGTTTTCACCTTGAAGACGCGTGTTAACTCATTTAAATGAGCAGTCAAATCAACTAAAAATGCCAAATCTGTAAGCCAATTTTCATCATCAAGCTCTGCAAAAATGTTCTTTTTGATTCCATAAACGACTCAATTTCATTTTGCAAGTTATAAATCTTTTCAACATTTTACCCTGACTTAACCATTCTACTTCTGAAAAAAAATGAGTTCCCTATAGTCATCATTTATAAATTTAAGGAATTCCTGGAATTGGCAATGATTCAATCCCTTGTGCATAAATTTTTTCAATGTACTATGCAGTGATATTTCATCATACATACATTTTGGGAGGCAATTGCATCGTATTCTAAAATTTTACAAGTACATCTCTTTAAAGCTACAGTTTCCTAAAAAAGCGGAGCTGTTGTCTATCGGCCGTGATACGTCATGATGCCGTGGGCGTAACAAGTTGTCCATCTTAACGAAGACCAGAGGTGTAAACTTAGATAGAATAGTACATTGAAGAATGGACGATCTAGATTGTAGCGTTATTAGTTTATTTAGAAGATGAGGAGTCATCGGAAGACTAAAAATATTGTTCGGAATAGAGTGAGATATTTAAAAATCTTGCTACAGAGGTTACATTTAAAATTGTAGTGTGTCGCCCTCTTCATTGCAATGAGGAAAAATTCAGACAATACTTTCGCTTAACACCATTATTGTTTGATTATGTACTGAATCACATAAGAGAGGATTTAACTTCAAAACCATATAATAGATCCAAAAAAACGATATGCCCAGAAGAAAAGTTATATATACTTGTGAGGTAATTACACTGAATCACAAATAAAATAATGTTTCATTATAATATAAGTATGGCATTTTTAAAGTAGGTGTTCTGAAAGTATAACGTTGCACATTGAAAAAAATTTGTCCTTGGTCATTTAACTACGGCTATAGATATAACTGGCACGATTCTTTTTTGTTGCGATTCTTATAACTTTCAAGGTGCAACTGCTGTACCAACTAGTCTAAAGTCTTGGTGTGATCACGAAACAGCTGCTGTACAGGCCATAGTCTAAAGGTTGAGGTAAAATTGCGCAGTTGATTTGCCGGAGAAGGTAAAATTTTCGAAACATCACTAAATACAAATACAGATATTGACGACCAGCTACAGGCTCAAGCCCAACAAGGCTGGTCCTTTGTTTATAAATTCTCCAATTCCCACTGACTATCCAATTGTGTCTTAAATTCGTACACTCCCTTTGAATTAACTATATTTTCTGGCAACGCGTTCCAACTGTCTATTACCCTATTAAAGTAGTAATTTTTCCTTAAATCCCGATTAAAATGTGTCTTATTCAATTTAAACCCATGGCCCCTTGTTCTGTTATCCCTATTGAAATTTAAGCCCTCTGTGTCCCCTTGTTTTACAAACTTGAAAAGCTGAATCAAATCCCCCCTCCTTCTTCTTCTTTCCAGTGTATACATGTTTAGCTTACTTAAACGTTCATTATAGTCGAAATTTGCTAGCCCCTTTATTATTTTTGTAGCTCTGTGCTGAACCCTTTCAATTGATTCTATGTCCTTTCTCATATATGGAGCCCAGAATTGTACAGCATATTCTAGATGTGGTCTTACTAAACCCTTATATAACGGCAAGATTATATTCTTATCCCTTGAAGTTACAGTCTTTTTAATATACCCCAATAACCTATTAGCCTTTTTACCCGCAGCTGAACATTGATGACCTATTTTAAAATCCCTGTGAATTATCACCCCAAAATCCTTGACTGTTTCTCCCTCCTTTACCTTTACTCCCTGCAGCCTGTACTCGGCTCCACTGTTCCTGTAACCCATATGCAGAATTTGACATTTCCCTATATTAAATGACATACCCCATTTTACAGCCCATTCGGATATCTTATCAAAATCCCCTTCTAAATATTCTATCTGTAACTTGGTATCCACTGTCTCCCATATTTTTAAGTCATCTGCAAATATACTGATTCTATTCTTGATCCCCTGACCTATATCATCTATGAAAATTATAAATAAAATTGGTCCCAAAACTGATCCCTGAGGCACCCCACTTATAACTTCTGTCCACTGTGAATAATTTCCTTTTACCTGCACTCTCTGCTTTCTACCCAACTACCAATTCTTTATCCATATTAATGTTTTTCCCTGAATCCCTAGCCTTTCCAATTTAAACAGTAATGCCTCATGAGGTACTTTATCAAAAGCCTTTTGAAAATCTATGTACATGATATCCACACTGCTCTTATTATCCAGCTCCTCAGTAATTTTTTCGTAGAACTTCAAAAGGTTTGTAGAGCAGGATCTGCCATTCCTAAACCCATACTGATTCTCTGATAACAGTCCCCCCTCCTCCAAGTATAACATTATATGCTTTTTTAACAGAGATTCAAATATTTTGCAAATTACTGATGTTAGACTTACTGGTCTATAGTTGCCCGGATCACTTTGTATTCCCTTTTTGAAAATTGGAGTTATGTTGGCCAACTTCCAATCCATTGGTACCCAACCTGTGCTATATGTTGAATTAAATATTGTGTGAATTACTTCCCCCAGTTCTTCCGCGCATTCCACTAGTACTCTCGGATAAATATCGTCTGGCCATGGTGCTTTAGATGGCTTAATTCTTTTCAACTGATGTACTATTTCTTCCCTGTTGAATTTGCATTCTTTAATTATACTCCCTGCAAAGGCTCCATCCTTGGGATCCTTTTTTAAATTATAGTTACCATTGAAAACCCCCAGAAAAAAGTCATTTAACACGTTTGCCATTCCCACCTCATCTTGAATTAATTCACCTCCCTTCCCCTCCAACAGGCCCAGTGTAGTACTAAATTTATTTTTACCATTTGCATATGCAAAAAATTCTTTTGGGTTTATATTTATTTCCCTTGCTAATTTTTCCTCCAAGGACACCTTTTGCTTCCGACTAATAGTTTTAAACTCCTTTCTGGCTTTCTGATATGCCTCCTTGTCCCTGTCGTTACCAGTGCTTTTATATACCCTGTATGTTCTTTGTTTTAATTTTGAAACTTTGTGTGTTTCCCCTGAAAATCACATAAGGAGCAATTTTCTAGATTTTCCTTTTTTCCTGAATGTTACATGTTTTTTTAACACCCTGTCTAACTTATTCTTGAATTCCTCCCATTGTTCAGAATGATGCTGTGCTAATAATCCCCCTCTGAATGTTTCCTTTAACTCTTCCCTTATCTTATGAAAATTTACCTTTCTGAAATTTGGAATTATCCTACTATTGATTGTGTATGCTGACTGAAAATTTATACTTAATCTGATACTTCTATGATCAATTTCTACCAGTGGCTCACCTATAACCAAATCCTGCACCCTATCCTCATCATTGCTGAAAATCAAATCCAATATTGCATTGTCCCTAGTATCTTCATACACCATCTGGTACAAAAAACAATCCTGTATCACTTCCAAAAATTCTGCCCCTTTCCCATTTGTAGCTAGATTGTTTGTCCAGTCAATATTTGGATAGTTATAGTCCCCCATTAAAATTAATTCTCCTTTTTGACATGCTTCGTTTATCAGATTGCACACGCCCTTTTCCTGCTCTTCACTACAAACAGGAGGTCTATATATATTGCCCAGAATTAGTCCTTTGCCTTTGTCTGTATTCAGTTTCACCCAGACTGATTCTATCCCCTCAGTTTTACTATTTAACTTTATTTCCGTACAGTTTAAGAATTCTCTCACATAAATCAAAACCCCACCCCCTTTCCTATTCACTTTGTCCTCCCTAAACATTGTGAATCCACTTAATTCTAAAATTTGTGCATCTTCACTGCTTGCCCAACTTTCAGTAATCCCAATGATATCTATATCCTCTGCTTGTGCAATTCCCCTGAGCTCATCCATTTTATTTCTCACACTGCGAGCATTACAATAAAATACTTTTAGCTTATTTTTTACCCTTATATTGCACTTTCCCCTTGTATTATTTGTCTTGGTATTGTTTTTCTCCCTTATAATGCAATTTCCCTTTGTATTGTTTGTCTCCTGCAATTTAGACCCTGTTAGTTTTCCTAAGCAATTACTGTGTACTGTCAACCCTCTATGTCCTTCCCATCCCTGCTTGTATACTAGTTTTTTGACTCCAGAATATTCAAAACCCGCTTGCCAACCTCCCTATTACCTATCAAGCTTAAATGCAAATTGTCCCTGCTTATCCAATCCCTCCTACACTCCTTCCAAACATCTAAAAATCTAACCTCCTCCCTCTCACACAAATCCCTTAACAACCCGTTCATCTTATTGACCCTTTGATTTAACCACCCATTACCTAACCCATACCTAGGTAGTAATCCTAATACTGTTACTTCTGCCCCATGAGACTTAATGCCTCTTAAAAGTGTTTCTGCTTCCCTCTTAAACTCAACATTAGTAGTCCTCTCTACGTCATTTGTTCCCACCCACACTACTGCCTTTTCCTCCCCTTTAACCACACCTGCCTTAACTGCCTCAACTACATGTTTTACCCTGGCACCTGGCAAGCAACACCTTGCAAAATTGCGCTTTTTACGCCCTACCATTTCTCCTAAAACCCTAACCATTGAATCACCAACCACTACCCCTCTAGTTACCTTATCCCCCTGATCAACATGCCCCAAGTCTACACATTGGACACCCTTTTCCACTCCCTCTGCAGCCCTCACCTTCAAAGCCTCCAGCTCCTTCCTCAAATCACCCACCTCTAAGCAACTCTTGCATGTAAATTCAACCTTCTCTGACATTTTAACCCCACTCACACCCCCCTTTCCTGCCTCAACCATATTCCCACACAAGTCACATTCCACATAGAACTCCCCATTGGCTCCCTCTGTCCTCATCTCCTTGAACATTCTAACTATACCCATGCTTATCCAAAGTAACAATCAATGCACATAAAAAGCACTAAACAAAATCAAACATACAGAAAAAGCACTAAGTCAAATACACAGAAAAAGCACTGCACTTAAAAAAATATACAGAAAAAGCTGGAATTAAATATCCTATAACCTAAGAGTAGTCAACTATCTGAATGAAAACAAACAAGACACAAAATATTTAGGCCCAACGAGACATACGTGAATTAGGCCTAACGAGACATACGTGAATTAGGCCTAACGAGGCATACGTGAATTAGGCCTAACGAGACTTGACTTAGGACTACTTGACAAGTCAAAAACTAAGTACAAGGACTATAAAAACACTTTAAAAACAATTAGAAATGTTTGAACTGGTAGAAATAGAAATAATACAGTGCTTAGTACTAAATAAATGAAGAAAAACACAAAATAACTTGAATTTGCTAGTGCTTGGGCTTGAGGACTCGTTGTTTTGACATGACCCGTTTGAAACTTGTGTCCAGTGATGTGAATCGAGTAAATACCCAGTGAGTAGGGTAAATATAAATGGGTATTTAGCCATTTCTTAAATACCCAGAAGATGTCACGCAAATATCAAAGCAATTAAAAAAAATCAGTAACACGCTTAAATAGATGCAAAGTATCTAAAAATAAACCAGTCGCTTACTCCACCCCGTAAAACCCTCTAGAGCGCGTTTTCTGAAATCGCATTCGAGCTTCAGATAGGGAGTTTCAATTACTAATGCTGGAATTCCAACGGTCGGAGAACCCAGGGGCCTCCGTTCTTTCGTGGAGAATTATTTATCAGCAAAGAGTGTCACCCATCCAAGCTAGTTAAACCATCAAAGAAAATCATAACTTCACCAATTTTTATCATAAAGACTTGAGGCCACTATCGAAATATTCGTCAACACCAGACAGTAGTTTTGGTCTTGGTATCAAGTCTGTGTGATCCACCAAAAATTAAATATCTCGATTTATTCCATTTTATTTGTCATCTTTAGACCCAAGGAGGGGAACGGACAGGATTGCCATAGGAGGATTTTGGTGTTTATTTGAAAGAGGAGGAATTGTCAAATTTGGGGTCACAGACAAGGACTGACTTTTTATTTGCCACAAAGTTAAAATTTTTGCCGCAAGCAACAAAACTAGTTGCAACGAGGAAATTCATCATGTGCACGCTAAAAATAGTGGATATATGTGCAGTAAATATGCATTTGTGTTGTTCCAGTCATATCCCGAAGCTCCAAAAATGATGCGAAAGAATTTCATGCTTTCATTAGCAAAGCATTTGGTACTACCCCATTTGAAACGAAGAGTCACTTCATCACAATTATGTAGAGATATAAAACTGGCAATCAAAAGAATTCCTCGGCCTAAATGACTGCCAAGATCAAAACAATCTCACCTATGATGATAAATTAGAAAAAAGAAAAACATGCAGTTTATGTTCACTCAGTAAAAAGCAGAAAACTGCGTACAAATTAGGGATGTCAATAACCATCTGGTTAAACCGATAAGCGTTTTTTTCGTTTCGGTTAACCGTTTTGTTTCTTTGTTTTCTTGGCACAGTTATAACAGTGGTTGTTATTTTAAAAACTAATAATCTGAACAAAAAACGACTGAAAATTCAAAAAAGTTATATTTGTGGCCTGTGTTTATGGGATGCAAATGTTTTTTTTTTTTTCACAACTGATTTTTCAAGATCCACATAGTTTATATCCCTTTTCAACCACTCTCGTAACATAGCTTGTTCTCATTCTCTGACTTTGCATTGTTTAGTGTATGCGGGTTGAGGTATAAACAAAGGGGTGAGCGATGATCTAGAGTACATTTATACAATTATGATGTAAAATTCATCAGGAGATGCCTAACATATATCTTTACAGGCGCTGAGTTTGAATCTGGGAGTGAATATTTAACTAGTAGTCTACTTGTCCCTCTTATATCATGTATTAAGGCATCACTGTCAAAAATTACCCCTATTCATGATATTTCTAAAATGTTATTAGCAAAGTTGTCGCAAAGTTTTACCTTTCTTTCAAAATTTCTTTTATCTAACCCTCTTCTGTGCAAAGCGTCTCTTTCTGACTCCAGATTCATAAAACTTTATATGCCTTCCACAAATGCTAGTCAAGCAGTTTCCCAAGTCAGCAAAAAGTTAACGCACTGCCTGAATCAATTAGGAAAAATTGGCCTCCTTCAGCAATACTAAAGAGTTCTAATTCAACAAACCTAAATCTTCTTTGGGCAACACATGACAAAATCCATTTTTCCAAAATCGCAGTGTGCAGATGCTTACTTTCCCAATGAGCTCAAACTATATTTGCAGCAGTCTATGTTGTTAAGGGATTGTAGTCCACTTGAATTTTGGGATCAAAGAAAGATATGTTCGCCTCTATTAGCATTGCTAGCTTTTAAGTATTTGACTATTGTTGGAAGTTCAGTGCTATCTGAAAGGTTAGTATCTGCTCTGAATTCTGTGGTTTTGAATGACAGAAGTCGATTAACTAACCAGCATATAACTGAGCAAGTATTTATGAGCAGAGTAAATAAAAAGTATTGGGTTAAATAGATAAAACAATATTAACAAGGTAACTAATGTTTTAATTATTTTATTAGTTTATGTACCTTCATTTTGAAAGAATAAGGTTTTGGTTTATTTTAGAATTAATGTGAATTTTTGTAACAGTTGTGATGTGATAAATAAAAAGAGTTAACGACATTTAGCATTTTTTTATATACAACTAAATAGAAACCCCTTGAAATTTTTAAAAGTGGTTATTTTTTCCAATTATTTTAAAAACTGTTTAATTTTTATTTTTTACAACCGGTGCAGTTATAACCGGACAAAAAAAACTGTTTACCGAAAACCGTTTATTTTCTGAGAGTTGACATCCCTAGTACAAATGTGTTGTATACAAGGAGCCAGTTTTCGTTTAGAGTACTTGAAAATTTTGCATCGACTGCAGTTCAGAGTATAATGCATCATAAAAACTAAAGGTATTCTTTTTTGAAATTATAATTAAATGGTGTTAATTTTATCAGGTTTGTAAGTTAATTAGTTAAATAAAAGCAGCTATATATATGGATATTTTGTTTGTGCTTGTGTTCTCATATTTTTCTTTTTACTAGACCTATCTTATCTTGAAATAAATGCTCTTGGATGCTGGAGCCTCTGTTAATACCTCACCTTTTCTTTCTGAACCCTTTTTCTCACTGAATTCTGAGCATCATTTCTAAGATTTATATGTTATTATTTCCTGCTGTATTTAAACTGAATTTTCTGAGTTGTGTTTGGGCATGCCACTTGGAGAGTTGATAAGTATGGTGAAAAAGAAATAACCATGGTCAGAATGTATGTTTTTATACATAACTTTAAAAAATTTGCACCTACTCAATAGCACCCTGTTTTTAACTGAAAATTAATCACTGCCATACTTACAAGACACTCTAGAGATAATAGTATTGATAAGGATGCAGTGGGACCAACTTCGAGAAATCGTGGAAAGCAAAACACCACTTGCTTCATTTATAAATGTTTTCAAATTCTTTATTTTTTTAGATCATACTAATATTATGGGTATATTTGTAACATCTATCCCTCATGTTGGAGGGTCTGACCATAACTGAAAAAAAATTTAAACCCAAGGTGTTAAGGTCCCTAGGACTTAGCTCACTGATGAAGATACTTAATAAATTAGATAAAAATATTTCTGCATTTTTTTATTACTCGTATGGTTTGTATATTTATCCCTCATGTTTGAGGCTTCCAGACCTGAACCATAAAAAAATTAAAGGGATCCTTGAAGGAGCACTTAAGACTGTTTTTCACATTGTTAATATTTCCCTCTCCTGTTTGGTTTGACTCCAAGAGGTTTGCACTGACATAGCTGTTTGTCAGAAAAGGTTGAGTTGAAAATGCACACATATGGCACCAGTCCATATATTGCACAAAGGATTTTTAATTAATTTTATGTGGAACTGATGCTCTTTTGAGAAGGAATTCACTATTTCTAATATAGGAATCAATTATGTTTAATATTTGTTTTCTGTATGTTACAAACAAGCACTGGGTGTTCCTTAATTCATAGCTAATTTAATAAACCCTATTGAAGAAAATCAACTGAGCTTAAATAGAAAGAACCCTTAATATTCATAAAAGCAAAATATTCATCTAGTTTCATGCCTGTAAAATGAAAATTCAAGTGAAAGCAAATAGCTTTTGTTTTCCTCTTTGAGAAAGCATTATATCCCAGATGTCCCCTTAGGAATGATGAAACTAATTTAGATTTTAGTTTGTGTAGAAGACAAGAAATCCATTCACATAAAGTTCTTCCACCACACCTACTTTCATATGCAATGAAAGCATATTTTCAACCTACAGTTTAACTTAATTTCTGTTTTCACACTTAAAACTGAAACATGTTTCGTAAGCAAAAGGCAGGAAAATTACAATTTATTTACTAGTATAATTTTTTTTAACTTTATCTATTTGCAATCTAGAATGTCAACCATTATGGATTTGTATCACAAGTTAAAATTTAAATTTATAAATCCTGAGATAATTTTTAATTGTTTTACCCTGCTGTATTTCCAAAACTCTAAATATTTTAATACTTAACATACATAAGAGTTATGTTTAGAAAGTACAATGGGACTTCCAAGTCTAACAATTTTAAACTTATAAAGGCAACAAATGAATTAAAATTATAAAATCCAGTTAAATTTTTTTGAATCTGACTTCTATAAAATCAATTGGGTTGTCATGATTAAAAAAAAAATAATATTGTTGTTAAATATGTTTTTCATAAAGAATTTTTATGTAGCCTCACATCTTTTGAATCTTATTTATTGAAATTTTGATGAAAGTATAAATTCAGCCATGGAGTGTATAAGATAACCTTATAATTAAAATAGAGGGAATATAGGAAATAGTTCTTAATAAGTATTTATATCTCAACTACATTACATTCTAAATTAGAATTAATATTTTATGTTCTTTTCAGATCCAAATACCTTGAATCTAGAGAATGTCGATGAATCACACAGTAACCAAAGCTTATTGCCAACAATGCAAGAAAGCCAGAATTTCTGCACATTACCATCAGAAAAATTCTCATCACTTTTTTTTCATACTGTTCATGGAGAAAACATTTTATTGAAAGAGGGGTAACTTTAATGTTTCATAATTTTTCTTTAATTAGTTTAATTTAATAACTTTAACTAATCGTTATTACTTTAATTTAATTCTTAATTACTTTAATTTAGTTTTTAATTATTTTAATTTTTCTTAATTATAATAATTTGTCCAAGGCTTATTTGCTAAAAGAACTTGAAAATTAATTTGAAGATTAAGTTGTATGTATTTGAATTTTCATGTATAATCCAACTTTGATAGTTGGTATTAGTGTTGCATAGTTTTACATGAATATTCATTAAATTAGGTGTGAGGTTGAAACACAAGGGTAGAGCACTGCTTCCACAATTGGCATATTCAGTGCAGATTCGAGCTTTGAGTATCGGTCAATACCAGAAGCAATGGCAGTAAGTGCTAGTTAAAGAATAAAATAAACATCCAAACGATAATCACCATACATGTTTTTGCTCATGGGAGCCTTTCCATTGAAAATTTAATTCAACACTATATGTGAACTTGCCAAAGTCATCTGCCAATTACCAGAGTCACGCTACATATTTTCTGCTGACATTCACACACCAGTAATGTGCATTCTAGATGATGTTACATGTTGATTAATGATTTTTCATTGGTATTAACCCTCTGTATTAATTAGCTTAAAAAAAGATGTAGGTGTGTATATTTTCTATACAAATCTACTTCGTTTAACCAATCCAAACCAAATTTAGTACACTTATACTTCAAAACACTGTAGAAAACATAGGCTATTACTTTCCTGTCTTCAGACCAATCTGTAGTACTTATAACTAGGGATGTTAAGCGAATCACAGAACTGCTACTCTATCACCGATACTTGTGAATCACTGTTCTTACCTGTAACTCAAATATCAAAATAACAGTGACTGTAGGAACAGTGATTGAGAGCATAGGTGATCGGTAACAGTGACTAAACTGATATCGCTAAGCTGATACCTTAGCTAATACCTTGACTGATATTGATGCAATTGGTGATTGCAACCGGGATCAGTGATTTGGTAACACTGAAAACTGTGACTGAGTATCAGTGATTTGATAGGGGTGACAGCTGGTCTGTGACGGATTCGGATTTCTCTGGAGAATTTTCAACCAGATGCTAAAGTGGGCATTATGACACACCAGATTCACGTGCATTTATCAAAACAAAAACAGAAGCTCGACAGTTTAAAGGAAAGTTTTTTAAAATTTGCTATTTTAAATGACAAATTAATTATTGTTTTTCCACTTTATCTGATTATTTATTTAGTTACATTTTTATATAGGACACATGAAGGATTTTTTTTGCCCCAGTTTTTGATTTTGTTATAACAAAAAGTTTCTTTTAAACCTCTTGTAAATCGTTTTTAATTCTAAAGAAATAAATTATGTGTGTAAAAGTGCCTCTGAAATACTTTATAAACTGAATGAATCTATATCAAGGAGGGGGGAGGCGAAGGTGATTAGTTGTGTGATTTCGCTAGTGAATAGAATAAGAAAATGCATGGTGATTTTTTATACCAAAAAACTTTTTTTTATTCTGTTAGACAATTTTACTCTCTTTAGTTATACCTGCACACAGTGTTGCTTTAGAATCCAAAGATATATTATAGGTATTATGGAAGGGAAGAGAGAATTTCAAAAGTGTGAAGTTAATGTGATTGAAATGCAATCATAATAATTTTAAAAATTCGTCAATTGTCATATAAACAAAATATGCTTTCCATGATAACATAATTATTTAAGAGAGCTCTAATGAACAATTTACTCTCTCATTTGTCCCTTTTACACTCTGAATCTTAAGCTCTGTTTCGACACTTGTTTCTTGTATGCATAATTTTTACTGTGCATTTCTTCACCGTTTTACAAGTTTCTGTATTATTTAAAGAGGAAGCAGTTTCAGTGGGCTGATCAACACAGTGATTTATACTATAGCGGTAATGAATGCATCTTGAAATGTAATGAAAGTACAAAAATTATGACTTAATGTTTGATTTTTAAAGTGTATAATTTATGGTTCTAAAAAAAATGGTTCTCTGGATGTGTTTTCAAAACAAATATAAATGTTACTCGTTAGAATGTTTTCTGTGATAGGGATATCCCAGCTCTTCCTCTATTCTACAAAACTTTATTGAGACACTGCGTCAATAACTGGCATTTTTGTTCATAAAATAAAATTTTTAAATCTTCCCTTCTGTTTATAAAAGAGTACCTTTTACCATTTCAATCAGTCTTAATGAGCTCTCTGCATAACAGTGAGAGAAATATATCCTAAAAAATTTCTGTGTTATAAGTTGAGTCCTTTCCAATTCTGTGACTGGCAAGGTTAGAAATATATTGTTCATTTGTCATTACATTTTCCATACTCCATAATTAGGAATGAATTAAATGACTTGAAATGGCATTCAAGGATAAGATTTTATATAAATTCTAAATTTTACCCAAAAATTGAGTGTTTATATGCAATTTAGTATGAAGACAATCTCTTAACAAATGTGACATGTGAATTTATAAAATTATGGAAAACTATATTATCTTCGGCAAAAGAAAATAGTTAAATTTAGGTTTGAATGTTACAAACACAGATGAATTCAGATGTTAAAAGATATTTAGAAAAATTATTTAATGCTATGAAAACATTGTTTTCTTTAAATATTTCAGTACCTCTAGATAGATTATCAAATGTAAAGAAATTGTCTTTTCACACATACAGTGTAAAAATTTTTTTTCTTCAACTAACTAAGAATTTAAACGACTTAAAGAGAAAAAATAGGTATGCCAATTATTTATTTAATGATTAAAATTCAGTTAATTTGCATTTAATTAGATACAAATGAATCAAGAATTATAATGCATATCTTTTGATTTTAATGTTTGATTATAATTCAAAAATTATATTTTTATGAAATAAAAGTATCGATATATATTGTAATCTGCAAAAACCTGTTATAAGCTAAGTTTACCTGCATTAGTTTATTGAGAGGAAAAAGTAAGAGAAATAAATTATGGGCTTAAAAAAAACTGTTCATTGGCTAAACTAAAATGTTTAATTCATTTTAAATTGCAGGTTTATTAAGGGTATTGCCTTAGATTAAATAAAACAATTTTTGTGGATAGTTCAGTTATTCTACATTAAAAGAAATTCTGGGTTTCGAACTAGGTTCTCTGGCATAGTAAGCCACGGCGCTACTGATTCAGCTGTGTATTAAGTTTACTAATTTTGTTACAAAAGAATTTAAAACATAAATAAGAGAATCCCATTGCTATGAGTTGCTGAAAGGTACTTTACACTCAGCCAATCAGATTCAGTCACAGTTTAGAATCACAATCACAGATATTCCTCAGTAGCGTTCACCATTAGAACTGTTACTGTGAAATCATGTATTTGTAACATCCCTACTTATAATCATGAAAATTGGCACACAGATAGTCCTAAAAGTGCCCCTCAAAGCCCCAATTTTAAAATCTAAAGTTTGTTTTCCTGCAATAAATGGATAAATTCCATGGAAAACTTTATTCAACACTACATGTGAACTTGTCAAAGTCATCTGCCTTCTTACCAGAGGCACTACATATTTTCTGCTGACATTTACACACTAGTAGTGTGCTTTCTAGATGATGTTACTTTCTGATTAATGATTTTTCATTGGTATTTACCCTCTCTATTAATTAGCT
This sequence comes from Metellina segmentata, assembly GCA_947359465.1. Classification (NCBI taxonomy): domain Eukaryota; kingdom Metazoa; phylum Arthropoda; class Arachnida; order Araneae; family Tetragnathidae; genus Metellina; species Metellina segmentata. Next base: position 74,816,957 of record OX375872.1, on the reverse strand, counting down.
TTTACATCAGTTGTAATCCTAAGTTTCCTGCCTTTTTTGAAACATTTTACTTTTTTTGTATCAAGAACTTAATAATTTTATTTAATTGAAGATGATCTTATTAGGATTAAAATTCTCAATTTTTCAAACTATATTAGTTATTAAACTTTGGTTAATACCTTTTTAGGAGTGTTGCTGCAAGAAAACGGGGTTCTGAAAATCTTGCCTATGTATTTACAGAACGTTCTTTGAGCTTAGATGAACATTTACGTTTGCAGGTTCTTCAAATTGATGCCAAAAGCAATAAAAATTTTGTGTATGGTATCACATCTTGTGATCCATCAACTTTAAATCCTAATGACCTTCCTGACATTGAAGATGATTTGCTGGATCGTCCTGAATACTGGGTTGTGGAAAGTGATTCAAATGTTTATAAAGTTGGGGATGAGATTTACTACCACTTTAGTATCGAAGGTAATGAATACAATTTTTTCTGTTTTCATTAAATTATTTTGTTTAAACTATACTATATATGATGGGATGAGAAAGCTTTAGCCATAGATGTTATTTATCAAAACATCATACTTTATTATCCTGTCTGTATTTTTATCAAAGAAAATTCTGAAATATATTCTTCTTTATATACTTCTTGGTTTGAGTGTTGTTTTCATGCAATTTCAAATTTAATGTACAAAATCATATAATTCTAAAATGCATTTCTTTTAAAATTGTTTTTACATTCTTTACTGAGAAATAAAATGTAACTATGAATGTGACTGTTATAATTTTTTTGATTATATAACTTAACAATTTTAAAATTATACAAATGTAATCAAAAAAGTTTTGAAGATAACTTAGTTTTTTACCAGAATGTTAAGAGTGCTTTAGATATTTGTTTTTGCCAAATGCTTTTGAATGGATGTTTGAATGTGCCAAAATATTTTTATTGCTCATCTAGGGTATGCTACAAATGGTGTCTCTTAGTTCCCTTTATTATTTTTGTTTAGTGGTAGTTATCAATGAACACACCTTAAAGAGGGGATACCAAACTAAATGGCCTACACACCAGATCTAACCTTCACAATAGTTTATCCAACCTATATTCACAGAAACTAAATTTGATGAGATAGCTTTATATAATAACAAAATATAAAAAGAAAATATATTATAGTATATGTCATTTTCCTAGTGAATATTGAAATGATGGTGCTCTTGTCTGAATGTAAATATTTTTTGTTGTTCAGAACAGTAAAAAATTTGCCTGTCTGTTTTAACTTTAAGAATGAAAATCCTCTAAAATAATGGAATAAGAATTTACAAAAATTCTAAATTTAATAAGAATGAAAACGTGAAAGTTAAGTTATTAACAAATAAGAAATTGGATTATTAAATGAATCGGTTGTTTGAGAAATCCCATAAGTCAGGCGAGAACAATTTTTGGGAAATCGAGAAAAACCTGTTTCTGTGTTAACCGACAACCTCTATATTATTATTTCTTATAAAATGTATTGTTTGGAGCTAAATACAATCTTTGTGCTTAATAGAGGTCTCATAAGATAAATAATAAAATTATTATGGATTTTTAAAGTCAGTTGACCTATGTGGTTTCTCAAGTACATATACTTTTGGCTAAAAGTAATTGCATTCTAAACTGTATAAAATAAAAAGACAGTACACCTCAAATATGCATTCTAAAGCAAGTAGAAACATTAAATAAATATGAAACACAAATAAGATTATTTAGTTCTATGAATAAAAGTGGTATAAATGGTGAAATAAAATTTATTCGTCTGTAGCGTAGTTCTCTGGCTATTGAGAATCAGATGTACCTGTAGAACACTGGTGAACTATCTCTTTGTAGAATGCTTGAATGTGTTTTCTTCATTTGGGATGTATTTCATCAGTTTATTTATGTCTTCAATTTTTTTCTTGTTGATGGGGATTTTCCCACTTGGATATAATTGTTTATTTAGGAGTGATAGAAGGAGCTTTTTATTGTTGTTAAACCAAAAAGTGTGGCTGCAAAACCCGTCATTAAAAATTTTGGTAATTTCAACATCCTAATGTTTGAAATATTGAAAACTGCATGAACTGCGCGATTTTAAAAGCAACTTTCTCATCCTTTGGAACTTTACGCCTATAAGTCACTTTTTTCTCGAAATCTATTCTTCAGAGGTAGACGCATTTTTTAGAAGTGAAACACCACAAGTCGGGTCATTTCTACATAGAGTTGGCTCATATGAAAGTTTTTATTTTTATTCCAGAAAGCCCATAAGTCAGTGACTTATGGCTGTCATACGAGCCAACTCTATGTAGAAATGACCTGACTCGTGGTGTTTCACTTCTAAAAGATGCGTCTACCTCTGAAGAATAGATTTTTACCGAAAACTCGATTTCGACAAAAAGTGACTTATGGGGTTTCTCAAACAACCAATTCAAATATTGTAACTGGGAAAGTACTTGTTTGTATAAGGATGCAAAAACTGTAAATCTGCCTGGTGGAATTTTCCATAATTTTGCTATTTGTCATAATATGAAAAGTGAAAATCTTAAACAGTTGATATCTGGTAATTAAAAAATGACTTAAAGTTTGTGGTTGAAGAAAAATTTATTGTTTTAAAATTATGAAATCAATTAAATAAGCTGAACATATATACAATAGGTTTTTGCCAGGAATATAGTAATTAGAGGCATAATTGTAGTACTATAACTTTTAATTTTTGTCTTAGAATATTTTAGTATCTGACTGCAACTTCCAGTACATAAAAGAGAAATTAAATGCTTCATTAATTTTAATTGGATTATGTTGATGAGGTGTGGATAGAAAAATAATTATAAATATGAGAAAATATTGTGTGAAGCCAACTAAATCGAGTGAATCAAATGCAGCTATAATATAAAACTTGGAATTTGTGTCATGAACAATGTGGGGCCATGAATTGACAGGACAGCTCTAGCCATTTTAAGAATTTCCTCGAATAAGTATTTTCTTTGGAAATTCATCTATTATTTAGAAAACTGCTAATATTGTGGAAGAGGTATAAATATTTTCATGAGTTAAGTTAGTAGTTCTGTAATTTTTCATTTCTATGGAAATCTAGGATTACTGTTAATGTTACAGTTTCTTGTCAAAATTTCGTTTTTGTGTGAAAATGTCTTTAGTTTAAATGGGTAAACTTCAACCAAATATTTTTTAAATACTATTTTTAAAATGATCAACACATACATCCTTAAAATATTCTAAGATTCTGTGTCTTTTTATGTATTGATTTATTCTATGTTAAGAAATGAGATAATACTCAACTTTTTATCGTTTCCAGGGAAACTAACCATTATGCAAAATAATGAAATTTCTGCTGAATTGCACGTAGATCCTAACCAACCACTATGGTTATTTCTTAATGTTACTGGAGTTATTTCAGAAGTACGTTTATTAAGTAAGTGTGAATTTAAAATATTTTTACTTTATCATATTTGTCAAATTCGTTTAAAGACTAAAGCATGTTAACCTGTTTAAACAGATTTTCGTTTCTAGCTTGTTTTCAATTAATTTAGGTACAACAAGTATTAAAATGTTTTTTTTTTTCTTTTTTTTTTTACCATAATTTGTTTGTAGATTTTGAATAAAAGACTTAGTCAATTTCAAAGTATACTCTGCTAAAAAGCCCATTTAGTAGCATCAAAATTGATTAGATTTATAAGTTTTTTCACTTGTTTGTTTATTTACTTTGAGTTTTCAAACATGTTTGGAACTATGTTGTGACACCATCAATAAAGTATATAAAATTTTTAGGTGCATTAGATCCTGATGTAGATGATAATATTGCTACTCATGAAAATATGAAGACTGCTATTCAATCAAAGATTAAAAACAGTGATCTTGCTGTGCCTGGAACTTCTGGTATAAAACTTCACATTTTTGCTTTTCTTTTAGAATTTGTGCTTTGGGCAGCCAGGCCAGTCAGCTTTCCCTTTGTGTTGATGAAAACAACACCCCAAATAAGCAAGTTTGACCAGCAATTGTCAGGCCGACCCCTTCAGTAGTTGTGCATAGTCCAGACTATCACAAAGGAGTACTGTGACAGTGCTAGATACCAAAATCACTTTTTCAGGTGTGAGAATACCTTAAGTAAGATATGAGTCATCTTAAGAGAAATTATGTTTGGGAATAGCTTTAAAGGCTTAAACAGTTAACAGTTTTAAATAGTTCAGAAAATCATAGGATTAACATACATTTGATTCATATAGATATTTATTTGCTTTTCGAAAAAATGAATATTGTAAAAATGTGAAACAGATAAAGCTTTGAAATAGAAATATATTTTCTTATAATATGAATACTTGTAAGTAAATTAAAATCTAGCACTGATTGATTTTCCCTCGCACAAAAGTGCAGCAAGACCAAATATGGCCTTTGTGCTATAAATCCCCAATCAACCAAACCTCACACAAGATTGTTTTACATTATACAGGGTGTCCCAAAAAGGTTGTTACACAATATTATGGGATCAAATAGACTACTGCAAGTTAAGATACAGACACTTTATTATTTAAAAGGGACTTGGGACAAAACAATAAGAGTTACAATAAAAGGGAAAGAAGCGTCAGCGTCAAATAGACATTCAATAGAGCTCGTCAAATAATTATGCACAAAAAAAAAGTAAATTAAAAGTAGTAATCAAAGACTAAATTAAATATTTTGAACATGACAATTAAAAACAAATCATCATCAAAAAAATTGTTATATTCGTAACCTTGTATGCAAAGTTACAGGGAAAGTACACTTTTAAATTTCAAGGTTTATATGAATGCAAGAGGTAATTGCACACAAAAATAGAAAACAAATCTGAGAAAAAAAATTAATGAGTGGAAAAAAATTAGATATTTCAATCAAAAGAAAATATTTTAAACACAAGTGGAAAAAATAAGAATATTTTTCATCTTCATACACTCGCATTTGGTAAAAATTAAGAAAACATAAAATATACAAGACATAATGGCAATAAAATAAAATGTAATATTATACAAAAATATTAAGTGAATGGTTTAATATATTCAGCGATGGTGGTAGTAGTTTTTGGTCCATCGTTTCCACTAATTCATGCCGTAACATCATATGTATAATTAGGTTTTACTTTTGTGATTTTGTATGGTCCAAGATAGTTTGGTAGGAACTTCTGTCCTGGTGCAGTCTGAGTATGTTTAATAAGCACAAGGTCATTGACGGCGTACTGTTGAGGATTTTTGCGACGTAAGTTATAGGAAAGTTTGTTTTCATGTTGGATTTTCAAAATTTGTTCTTTAGCACACTTTTGCAGTTCATCACGATTTGTTTCGAAGGCATGACGCATTTCATCAGATAACAATTGGAGAAGTTGCTGATCACTTTTAGTTTTCATTTTTGCACCTACTTAATTTGACATGTATTTCGCGGGAGTTAAATCTTTGACCAAATTCATTTATCAACGTGGTTTTCAAGGAAGAAAAGGTTGTTAAGCCGTTCTGACTATGAATGAAAGTTTTTGCTGCGCCTATCAACAATTTTTTACATATTAGAAGCTTTTGCAATTCAAGAGTTACTTCATACAATGAAAATAAATTTTTGATGTCCTTAATTAATGAATATACAGAGTAAGAATTTAGACTTTAGAACGAACACTCTCTTCGACTAACACATCTTTCAGAAATAACCAAGAAAAGCGGTCAACAACAGCTGCATTCGATTCCAACAAATCATCAGAACACGAGAGTGTTGTAGCAGTTAATGGATTTATTTGGATATTTTGTCCTTGTGGCTTCGAATTTTTTAGTGTGTTTTGAATTAGCGAAGCTATTTGTTGAGGGGGGGGGGAGAGCCACATGTGCTAACGGTTTAGGGGAAATTTCTGTTTCTGCTTTTTCGGCAGTTTCATCATCCGAATTTGAGTCTAACATATCATGCAATGATTTTAAATCAGAAAGCATAAGTAAAATCCTATCACACAATTCTTCAGCTGAACCATCTACATCTAAATTTAAAATATTATAGATACAAATAAAATTTGTTAAAGATAACTCTTTCAGCAGGGATTCCTTAACGTTTTGCAAATTAAAATTAGAATCAAAACCTGCGAAAACACAAAGTTTTCTTCGACTAGTGCAGTCGTATATTTCGTTAGGGTATACTATTGAAAATAACATTTTAATGTTCCGAATAGGTCCATTTTTTAAAAAGTTTGAAAGAAAAGGGATGTTATCCTAAGTAAAGGAAGTCATAATTGCGAACTTAACATGGACAACTGGAAATTCAAAGTAATCCAAAAGCACAATTCTTGAAAAAAAAAATTCACATCCACACTTGAGAAGATCGGTTTTTGTTGCTAGGGGTAATTAGGGTGACTAGGAAGAAAGGCCAGAGCCCCAAATTATGGGATCAAATAACAACTGCAAGTTAAGATACAGTCACTTCATTATTTAAAAGGGACATGGGAGGAAACAATAAGAGTTACAATAAAAGGGAAAGAAGCCTCAGCATCGAATTGACATTCAATAGAGCTCGTCATAGCTCAGTTAGTTAAAGCACGAAGCTCTTGCTTCCGCGGCTTACATTCCACGTCTGATTAGTTACAATGTGATGAGGCGCGTCACCGATAATGTATACATCCTCACGTGGGATGGAAACCGACGGGACTATTTTCCCACAATTTATTGTTTTATCATTTGGAGGTAGGTAGTCAATGTAAGTTGCAAAAGTACACGAAATTAGGTAAGTAAGATATGTGGCTGGTTAAAGTTATAGTGGTGTAAGTCACTTTTTCTTCGTTTCCAGAAATTAACATAACACAAAAGATACTGTAATAAATTCAGGAACAAAAATGTTGTACTGTTATCATTATAGGTGTGTTGTCTGGATCCAAACTTAACATAGAGGCTTAATTTAATTTAATTTGTACAATTGTTACAATTTTACTGATGACGAAAATGACTTACACCACTGTGTATGACTTACATCAGAGTATTTGTCAGCAAAATAAATATAAAGTGAACTTGAGAACTTAAAAAAAAAAAAAAATTTCATTCCTATCAAAAATAAGTAATTGCTGTTAGAAATGGACAAAAATCAAAGACTGAATAAATAATCATTTATTATTTTCCTCTGGCTCTGGATCCACAATTTCCAGTGAACCAAGATCATCAGGTGACATCTCCTCACATTCAAGAGTCATTGGAAGAGGAAAGGAAAATTCCTGTTTCTCTAGTGGAATGTGTTTCAGAATCTCCATCATGTCCTTTGCTTCTGTAACTGGTCTTCCTTGAGGATACAGCATATCTTGATGAACATTCGCTAGAGATGATGGTCTGCCAGCCCTTGCTTGTCGTAGATTGAGCACAGAAAATGGCATGTAATCATTCACTGTTTCTTTATACAGTAGAGTGTAAGAACAATCTTTCAAAATCCTATATAATCCATTGGCTCTTTAAGCAGTTAACAGGGTATTGTTCTCGTTTTTCTTTCTACATGTGATAGAGTAGTAGTGCTCTGAGTTAGCAACAGATTTTAAGTCGTCACATCTCATTTTGGTCAACACGAATCTATTTTTTGTCCTGCCTATCAGAATAATATTGTACCAGTCATCAGGAGTGTGGTGACATGTGGCCCACTGAGGCACCTTCAATATAACTTCATGTTGCGATTTCTCTTGGCACAAGAGGCATCAGAAAAAGTTTGGAACAAATAAAATAATAGCAAAACGATGTTTTTGCTCTTTCGCTTTGAAGTTTACCTATTGCCTTACGCATATCTGTTTCATTAATAAAAGCATTTAAAGAAGTTTGTTCTGCATAGTTTATCTGACTTTATTCAACGAACTTCATTGGTGACCACCGGATGTGATTGATTACTATAAAATGATTACAAACAATAACGCTGGAACAGCATCGGAGAAATCGACAATCGCCAGGGTAAGCCTAAAAATTCCTCCTTTTTGGAAACCCAACCCCAAAATATGGTTCCTGCAGATCGAAGCCCAATTCCGCAACGCTGGAATTACAGTTGATCAAACAAAATATGATTATGTAGTTAGTTCAATCGAAGCAGGGACATTGTCACATGTTGCAGATATCCTCGGCAAACCACCGGATGACGAGAAGTATCCGGCCATTAAAAAAAGGAAATTTTTGCCGATTCTGACACACAGAAAACTCAGAAGCTTCTGACCGAATTAGAATTGGGTGATAAGAAACCATCTCAACTTATCTGCTAAATGCGCAATTTGGCAACGGAACAAGTGCCGTACCAATTTTTGAAAACCTTGTGGATGCAACGACTACCACTTAACATGCGGAGCATTTTGTCTGTAAGCAGCGATGATTTGTCCAAACTATCGACAATGGCTGACAAAATATGGGAATTGAATCCCAATTAACCTCAGGTAGCTCGCATTGAATCTACACCAACTTGTAACGAGATCGCCCTAGATATTCAGAAACGATATCAAACTTGTCACTGCAAATAGCGGAGATGAACAGACGTAGGGATTCCAGTCCACAAAGACTAAGATACAGGTAGAATTCAAGAAACCGTTCCAAAAATAACAATGACCCAAACAACTGCTATTTCCACCAATGCTTTGGCCAGAGAGCTTACAAGTGCACACCGCCATGCAAATATCAGGCTTCAAAACAGGAAAACTGAATCCTCGGCTTTCAATGCCGACCAAAGGTCTTGGGGTCGAACTGAGTCATCTATATATTGGTAACAATGCATCAGCAACCCATTTTTCAACTGACACCAGAACAGAAATATCGGTTATTCCACCATCACTATCGGAAAAATGAACCGTGTCTAAGCTTGAGCTGTTTGCAGCTAACGATACAAAAATCAAAACGTGTGGGCAAAATTTGTTGGAACTGGATTTGGGGCTACGATCTTTCAGCTAACCTTTTATAATTGCAGATGTAAGTAGACCTATTGTGGGAATAGACTTTCTTTCACATTTTAACTTATTAGTCGACAGTAGAAATAGAAAATTAACTGACGGCACCACCACATTGACAACTAAAGGTACTCTGTGTAACAATAACGTCACCCCTAAATTTATTGCTACCACTTTTCAAAACCAATACGCAGCCATTTTAAATAAATTCCCTAACTTACTTAAACTCAACATAAAAAATGAGAAAATTAAAGAACATAATGTGCAGCATTTTGTCGAAACTAAAGGAAACCCCACATTATCTAAAGCCAGAAGACTTTCTCAAGAAAAGTTGATTGCTTTCAAAAAGGAATTTGATTATATGCTGCAATAAGGCCTCTGCAGACCATCCCAAAACAACAATGGAGGCCATGTGGTGATTACTGTGGGTGTTACCCGCTACCATTTCTAACGGACTGTACAAATATTCTACATAAAAAAACGATGTTTTCAACTATAGATTTGATAAGAGCCTACCAACAGATTCCTGTTTACGAAGCTGATATTTCGAAGACCACCATCATAACACCTTTCAGACTTTTTTGAATTCCCTTATATGACATTTGGTTTACGCAACGCTGGGCAAACCTTCCAAAGGTTTATGAATACCATGCTGAGCGTCCTCGATTTTGTGTTCTGCTATCTGGATGACATTCTCATTGCCTCTCCCCTCGCAGAAGCACGCAGAAAACACCTTGAATTAGTATTCCGAAGGCTCGATAACTACGGACTATGCATAAACGTTGCAAAATGTAAATTTGGTCTGAGCAAATTTGAATTTTTAAGGTATGATTTATCATCGGAATGATTTAAACCTCTTCCATCGAAAGTTGATACAGTTAAACAATACCCTAAACCAGAATCCTTCACAAGCTTGCGCAGATTTTTGGGAATGGTGAACTTCTATCACTGTTTCATACCATGCTAAACTGCAACAACCGTTGACAATCTTGCTTAAAGAAGTAAAGAAAAACAACAAAAAACCTTTAGTTTGGACTGAAGGTGCGGGGAATGCTTTTACTAATATCAAAAGCGCATTGTGCAACTCCACAATGTTGGTTCATTCTAACCAGACGGCGCAAATCACCCTACAACAGATTTATCGGATTCCGCCGTGGGGGCCGTAATTCAACAGCTACAAAACAACCTTTAAGCTTTTTCTCTCGATCCCAAACATCCACGCAAAGAAACTACAGTGCTTATGATCGAGAATTACTTGCAATCTACCTAGCGGTAAAGCATTTTAAGCACATTCTGGAAGGACGGCTATTTACTATCTTTACTAAACATAAACCAATCACCTTTGCCTTCCAGCAGAATTTAGATAAAGCCTCTCCAAGACAAGCCCTGCAGTTGAACTATATTGCTGAATTCACTACAGACATACGGTACATTTCCGGAGAAGAAAACATCATAGCAGACACATTGTTGAGAGTAAAATCCATCGCTACTCCAGCTCCAATTGATAATACATTTATTGTAGATTGCCAGGAGGAGGACGACCTTAAGATTCTTACATCAAATTCCAGTTTAAAAATAGTACCAATTCCTATTCCGGATAGCAGTAAGAAAATTTACTGTGTAACCTCCACTAATTTTAACCGGCCATACATTCCTAAAGAGTTTTATCAAAGAGTATTTCTCGCTATACATAACTTATCCCATCCGGGAATTCGTGCAATGAAGCTGGTGACTAAAAGATTCATTTGCCCTGTATAAACAAAGACTACCACAGTGGACTAGAGCATGTTTGGCATGTCAGCGAGCCAAAGTTCACAAACATACACATTCTCCAGCTGCGGAAATTTCAAGCACCTTAACATTGATATTGTTGGCCCTTTACCATCTTGCAAAGGTTTTATGTATCTGCTTACTATCATCGATAGGTTCACCCGTTGGATTGAAGCTGTTCCTTTGGAAGACCAAACTGCAGATTCCATCGCTAATGCCCTTGTCGCGAGTTTTATTTCCAGATTTGGAATACCTGATAGAATAACATCTGAGCAAGGTCGCCAGTTTGAAAGTCAACTCTTCCAATCCTTGAGCAAATACTTAGGTTTCAAAGCTAACACCACCACAGCTTATCATACATAATCTAAGGGTCTAATCGAACGCCAACACTGAACTTTGAAAAACAGCCTGAAATTCCACCTACAAACATCCAATTCTTGGACTAATGTTCTACCTTTAATTCTCCTTAAAGAGGATTTGGGTTGTTCTTTCACTGAACTTGTGTACGGCACACCAGTCTGTTTGCCTGGAGAATTTTTCAGAATATCCCCAGCTGCCACGCATTTAGATTTTATGCAAAAATTGCAAAGCCACATCCAACTCCAACAACCAGTCATGGGAAAAAAACAGTTTTCGTACACAAGGACTTAGCAAATTGTTCACACGTATTCATCTATAATTACATAATCTCATCTTCTCTTCAACCAATCTATCTCAGACCATATTCAGTTAAACAACGTTTTGAGAAATTCTTTGATGTTGTAGTTTTGTGTAAAATTAAGAAAATATCAATAGATCGACTGAAACCATGTTTCAAACTCAAAGATGAAGTAACATCAAACCTTCGGACATGTGAATCCGATAACTCCTAAACCTCACAACCACTTCCTAGTGACAATGATCCTTCCATCGAATTTCCTATAACCACAAGAACTGGTCGAAAAGTGAGATTTCCTGCATACCAGAAAGACTATGAGGTATAACGCTATCACTGGAAGGGGTGGGGGGTGACATGTGGCGCACTGAGGTACCAAGCAGCAAACTCTTCACATTGCGATTTCTCTTGTCTCGAGTGACAACAGAAAAGATTTGGAATAAATAAAATAATAGCAAAACCATGTTTTTGCACTTTTGCTTTGAAGTTTACCTATTGCCTTACACATATCTATCTATATAAATAAGAATGGAGTGTTTGTTTGTACATTCAATATTTTCGACCCATTTCAAGTTTTCTATCCGTTTTGGACCCTTCTGATGCCGAATCCGCCTTTTTCTCGTTTGGTGTCTGTCTGTATGTTGTGCCCTATACACGTCCACGCGGTTTAAGATATTTTCATGAAAATTTGCATACAGTGAGTACTTATCTTCATTTAGTGAATGGCATTGGTTGCGAAAGTCTGTCTGTCCGTCTTTCCGTTCTATGCTCGATTTTGTGTTTGTGTAGACATCACATGAATTATATTCCAGATATTTGATTGCATTGTATTTTATTTTATACAATATCTATTAGTTTAGTGAATGCAATATTAAACATTTCTTTATTGTTATATTTAGTTGAGTTTCATGCTAAAACACCTGAGTAAGTATACTTAAATCAACCATAATTGGTAGTTTTGGAAAAATTGGAATGTCTATTGAATATTTCGATTGCTTTACCAGTACTGCTGAAAAAGTAATTATTCTTCAAAAAAATTTTTTTTTATGGAATTTCATCTCTGATACTTCATTTATTTCGAGTCTTATTTTTATTCTTTGCGCAATGAAAACGATTTCCGAATATTTGGGACAGACGATAATTTTCAACGAAACGAGAATGAACAAGATCGCGCGAGCAGTGATATTTTTTCTGGTTCTTTCGCTCTGAATTAATTTCACATTTCTAAATGTTGTACACTTTTAGTTGTAAGTTGTGGCAACTGTGCGAGACCAAGAGATAAAATTGAATCACAAATTAATATCTTTAGAACAATTTTTTGCGACATCTTTTATTTTGTTTTACTTCGCTGTTTTCTGTTTTAAATATTTATTATTTTAATAAATGTGTTTTCCTTCTCATCACACGCAACAGCACCACAAAGTATTAGACTTAAAAATGTTAGGTAAGTCAGTGTAAATTTTCAGTAAATTTTAAGTGTAGTTATGGCATTATTGAAAGAATAATGCCGTTATTTTTAAAGAAAAATGCCGTTATTTAAAGAATAATGTCGTTATTTAAAGAATAATGCCGTTATTTAAACAATAATGCCGTTATTTAAAGAATAATGTCGTTATTGAAAGAATAATAATGTTTAAAAATCCAAACTAGAACTTTTTCGAACATTAAAAAATTCGTTGTAGTAATGACAGGAGAAGATTGCAAAATTTCACAATGTCGCACAACGGAGGCAAGAGTGCCACAAGTAAAAAAATATTGTTTTGTTGACTATGAGTGCGAGAGCACTCGCCGTAAATCGTAATTTTAATTAATTGAGTTGAACATGAAAAGAACTTAAGAAAGGGAATTCCAAATCTTCCTATAAATCGTCTTTTATAGTAGTAACCTTAGTATCACCTTTCGTCTTTTTGTAGCTTTGTCATACAGCAATTGTGCGATGTATGTGAAATGTATTACATGAATGGATATGCATGTGTAGGATTTGTGTCCAAAGTAAGTTGTAGAAAATATAAAGATGGCGAAAGGTGTTAAAATAAATTTTTATTCTACAAAAAACGTAAGTCATTATATATTTTGATTATCTCTTCAATCTAGAGTAAACGAATTCAAACCGAGTAAGGTCGGGTATTTTGCTAGTTTGTTAATAAAAGCATTTAAAGAAGTTTGTTCTCCATAGTTTATCCGACTTTATTCAACAAACCTCAAGGAGTATAAATCAGTTTATTCTTTGTGTATAATTCAATCGATCTCAATTCTGTGTCATTTGGAAGGTAAGAGTGGCCACTTACCATAAGCTTATGATCAATGATTTTCCCAACAGCTGTCATTGCTCTGTATGAACTTCATTAAGTACAATGGTAACTTCAGGTTATGATTTTGACCTGTATACGATAATGTGCATGTTTGGTGATGAAGCTATTGATTCAAGATGTTTGATAATGAAGGAACCAAATTCTTGTGACCCACGAGAAACAATGGTCTCATCCTAGCAGTACAATAATCCCAGCACCTGTTCCAAGTTCATGGCATCCCAAATTGTAAGTGTACACGTTTCGCTTGTAGTATGCAACAGATGTAGTCAATACTGGGAAAAGAGAGCTTTTTTGAAGTCAAACGTCACAGCATAGATAGAATCATCTTCACGCACCTTCACCGCATCCTCATTTCTCGCTTATCGCGCTTTTTCTGCTTTTCTAAGATAGAGTTCTTTTTCCATGTTTAGCTGTCAAATTATCTCCTTATTTTCACATGCTTTAATTTTTATGTCATAGGCATCACATTTACTACAGGTATCTTTCAGTGAACTATGGAAATGCAAGTTGAACTCATCATTAAACTCATAGTACGACTGATCATAGAAATGAGCTAATATGGTCACACACCTCTTTCATTACTTTGTCTTGTGTTTTGGAACATGGTCATCAGATCTGTCCAATGGATCTTGAATACTTTCTTCAGAATCCATTGTTTTACGTAGAAATCTTACGAAGAAGTGCTTTACACCGCTGTAATTTTAACCCGGCCATGTGAATAAAACTATCACGTGATAACAATTTAAGCAGATTCAATTTTTAATTTGTATACGACCCCTCTAGATAAAAATCCGAGATAGCAAAATGTTCCTTACCTGTATCCTTATTGTTAGCAAAAAAAAAACGCATTTTTGAAGGTTGAATAGTAACGGAGATACAAGAGGTTCCATTTTAAGGGGGCCTTAACTAGTTTGAGAACGGAAACTGATTTACCGTAGCATAATCAGAAGAGCTAAGTTTTACATTGCTGCAGATAGGGAACATTTTGAACATGCACTGTAAATTTTATTTTATTTTTATTCAAACCATTTTTTATAGTATTTTTACCAAAGGTTACATTGTCTACTATTATTCATCTGTAGTTGCAATGGATTATTTTGCACTTTCCTACAGAAAAATGTTTTTAGCAATGTGTTATGGTCCCTAATTTAACACCTTGAACAGTTGTGCACAAGCGGTATAAGTTAACTTTTTTTATCATTATGCCTCCATAACTGTTCAACCTACAAAACTGTGTTTTTTTTTTCTTTTTCCTAGCAATAGGGATGCAGGAACATTTTTGTAGTCTGATTTTTATCTATAGGGGTCGTATTCAAATTTAAAAAAGAATCGGCTTAAATTGTTATCACATGATAATTTTATTCACATCTTAATGACTTACCTTATTTCGTATACTTTTGCGATTTACATTGCTTACCTATCTCCAAATGGTAAAACAATAAATTACGCAACAACCTTTTTAGGACACCCTGTATATAATAGCAGAAATTTTCTGTATTAATAGAATAATGGAATTACTTATCACAGTTGAGCTAGACAGGACAAACTTAACTTTAAGCAAAGACAAAATATTGTTCACTTGCTTTGAAATGGTATGTAGTACGAAATATTCAAAACAATAATTACAACTAATAATATTACCTTAGAGTTTCGCAACTTTGGATCTTCAATTGCTGTTAGGTAGTTAAGTTTAAAAAATTAATAAAATACGTATTTCAAATAATTTATAAAAAAATTATTATGTTCATATTTTGAACAATCATTAAAAAATAATATCAAATTAGTGGTACAAATGAGCCGGTACACTGCACATCTTCTCAAACCTTAGCTTCAAACTGGACATAGCCCCTCATTTCCAATTTGAAACCACATGGGGTAAGTGTTTCACTCAAAATATTTGAATATTTCGATTGTAATGCAGCCACTGCACAGTTTTCAGGAACCACTTATTTAAACCATCTGTAGCTTCGTGTACAGGTGTACTGTTCCCAGTATAAATTTCTCTTCATTTCACGGGTATCCATGTTTTCCTCAAGTCAATGTAAAATTTAATGCTGTCACTGCTGATAAAATCAGTGTGCAGACAAAAGTTTCAGAATTGTTTTAATACTTTATATATTAAAAATATAATTTAGTTTCTTGATAATTTTCCTTTCCAGTCGGGTTATTTACTTACATTCAGAAAAGTAATTACTCTGCCGACATTTGAAATATATTAATTTTTGTATGGCTACTGTTTTTGTGGTATAAAACTTGGAAACATTGATTGAATAATTTCTATGGGCATGAGGCCTGTAATTGTCTATTCTGAATAAGTACTAATCTATAGCCAACTACTATTAAAGAGCTTTGAAAGGGCTATAACTTAAAATTTTGAATTTTGCATAATCGGACATTTCAATTACAGAACCAATTTTAAAGTTTTTGTAAATATCAAATCGCACTGTTGCTTTTTACATTTTACACATTCTATGTTGAGTGATTTTTTCCCTCTTAGGCCATGTCAATCAGGCTGTTGGAATTTTTAACAATTAATCGAAATTAATTATAATTTGTCCAAAATCTGTATGAGTTGTCATATTGTTCTGTTTCTTCTCATTTAAAAATCTAATGTGAAATTTAATGAAATAATTTTTAAATGCTTTACTTTCAAGCGTTAAGTTTTCTAAACTCTTTACAAGAGTTAATAAAAAAGCAGTGGCTTCAGGAATAACCTACATTTAAGAGTTTTACTCATAGACAAGGAGAGTAAAAATTATTGTGCAAGAAAAATATTGCTTAGTCTACTGTGAAGAATAAAGAATAATTGAAATTCTTGAATCATCGATGGAATACAATTCTTGTATCTGACAACTTTGCTATGCTTTTACAAATCACGAAAATTTTAAAGTTAGATTGTGAAAATGTTTTGTTAGAATTTGGTGAAAATCTCTTTTTTTGTTTAAGTCCCGAGATTACTTTCCAAATCTCAAAAAAATTAGTTGGATTGTGGACATCTTACTATGTTGATGATCATTAAATTTGTTTTGTCATTTTATTTGATATAATTATAATAATATTTTGCTATACATGTGGTTAATTAGATTAGGGCTTATAACTTAAAGTGGGTTCTGAACTAAACATTCATGTCCAGATTAGGATTTAAACCCAGAGCTAGAGAATCTATCATTGAGTTAGACCTTCTTTTTTAATATTCCCCTAGAATTCTAAAAAGATTCTAAATCATATTGCTTGGATTTGCAGAAAATAAGGACTGAAAGTTATCTAAATTTTGCTATTGTTTTAAGTTTATCAGATTTTTTTTTTGTTGATTCCACACACACACACACACACACACACATACTTTATTAGAATTTTAAAATTATTATTTTAATATCCTTCAAATACAGCTGTGGGTTTGCCCACTGCACAATCAATCTGCAAGTTGTAGGTGGTGCAGATTATATTCCTGTAATCTCCTCTGGGAAAAATTCTCTCTTGTATGTCAGTAAAGTTTACCTTGTGTGCATGTCCATTGCTTGACGTTTATCTTCTGCATAGTGCAGCTTGCATGATATATGCATAGTGCATATGCATGATAAAACCCAACCAACCTTAGTATACTTTATAGATCAAAATCTACCAACTTTGAGACTAATGAAATAACATTATTGGAAGGTGATTGTGCAGACTCCTATGAATGTGATTAAGTAATCAAATGCAAAGAAAAATAATCTTATCAATCACATTAATGCTCAATACTCTCTGAAGTTAGTTATTTTAAATTTTGTATAAAATAATCGATGTGTTTTCTTTTCAGGATTACAAACTTTTAATGAATGTGCTGTATGCTATGAAGAGTCAGTGAACTGCGCTTTATATCGTTGTGGGCATATGTGTATGTGTTATAGCTGTGCAATGAAATTATGGAAATCTATGCCATGTGTTCAGTGTCCTATATGTAGAAAGGTTATTGAAGATGTAATCAAAGTATACAAATAATCTTTACAATTAAGTATGTTGATTATTTGAAATTTTGATGATATGCACAATAGTTAAAATTTCAAATTTATGTGTAGAATTTTGTAAGAATAGTAGGTACAGTACAATAGTCCAAAATCCTCCGATTCATTTCGGATTTCGAACTTTTCCAAATTTTGGATTATTTGCAGGTTTTTTTTTGTTGTAAAAAACCCTAATTTAACCCCTCCCCACGCTCGTTATTTACTTCCGGAACACATTTGCAATACTAAAATAGCAGATATATAAATAGGAATATTTTTTTTAATTAAAAAAAAACCTTTTTAATACAATGCAACAAATTTTTTTACAAATCTTCTAATTTTTCTGTGTGGTATTTACTCTGAACATGTCCGTTATTTTGCGTTTTTTCATTAATTTCGTCCGGGTTAAACGCCTTGTTCTTTCAAAATTGTTCTTAAGAGGAGGGAGGATATAAAAAAAGTGAGAGAAAAAAAACGCTAGCTAAACGTCCGGATTGTGGACAATGCCGGTTTTGGGACTTTGTATTGTACTAAGATTTTTCTTTATTTTTATTTGCATTACATGTTTAGCAAGAAATGTGATATTCATTGTTAAGATTACACTGCTATATTCAGGGGTTTTGAAAATATCGGGCCAAATTGGTAGGTGGTAGAGGGGCCCACAGTAAACATTTTTAAGGATTCATAATGATTGTTCAAAATCTGTTTCAAAATTGTTCGCTGTATAAGTAGTATCGAGTACATGTTCGCTACATGAATTTAAGAGTTTGCATATGTGCATCTGATGTATGAAAATTAAAACATTTCTTTTTATTAAAACGTTTATTTTGGGCCCCTCAACAATTTTGTTCACATATTTTTCGAAACACCCTGTATACTACTGTATTGTAAGTTTTGTAGTAGTGGATAAGAGTTCAAATGCTTTTAAAGAATTCGTAACCATATCACATCTTGTGTGAATAGTTTTTACCATAACTATATATAGCAATTCTAATTTTTTCTACTTTCTCCAGAGTAACAGCTCATTAAATTATGAACTGTTTGTTGAACTGAACTCGTTTTGTTTTTAATGTGTAGTAATTTTTGATGTGATGTGATTTCATATGGAAATGAATATTTTATCAATAAAACCAGTGCTGTTATTTTCTGTATTATATGAACCATAATTTAATATCAAACTAGATCATTTAAAAAGTTTCAACTTAAATTTTCCCTAACACATATTTTTTGGAATTTTTAAAGTGTTCCAAACATTGATAGAAATGTTTTCTTTCAAACTTAAAATTGTTTGTTGAAATGTTTTCATTTGTTATGTTGGAGTTTAGATTTTTATTTTGCTTTTGAAATTATCAGTTTCTTTGAGAATAACTCAAAAAGATATTTTCATGTGGATGAAGATTTCATAAGTGACTCATAAAATTTTATTTTTATTCTGATTGTTCTATTCTCATTACAATCTGAAAGTATGTAATTTGCAAGAGATACCTCAAAGAATTTTCTAGGAAATTCCTTGGGTGACAATCAAATTGTGATTGGTGACAGGAAACTACTTAATAAGACTTAGTTTTGTTAAATGGAAATAGTATTTCATGTTCATATCTGATATTCCTAGGTTCCATAAAAAAATATTTCATAAAATAACAGTTCACTGCACGAATTATAAACCATAATTGTCCCTATGGACTAAAAGGTTTGGGTCTCCAAGAAGTAGGCATTCCTGCTGAAGATGACTAAATATTGAGTATGAAAGGAAACTTTCAATCAACTATTGAAACATATGATACAGGTACATACATGGGATATCATGCTGTTTTACTTGTCTCCAATTTAGATTTGACAAGTTTTATTTTTCAGTTAATTCATATTTTAAAGTACATATATTAGTTCATGAAAAAATTTTAGATACTTTTTATTATGAAAAAGCATTCAAATATTTTCTACTCATGAGTTGAATGTTATTAATAAACTATATAGTTTTAATTTGTTATATTTATAGTATTATTTAATTCTTTGAGAGTTACACACGTTTTCTCTGAAAACTAAGTCACCCTATACATTTTATGGTTAAGTACTGAAAGGATCTTAGGAAATTTGATTGACTAGGTTTAAACTGGTTGAGCAGTTATGACCACAGCTTCCAGTGGGAAAAAAAATGTATTCAAATGTTTTATATTTTTACTATTTTTTTACTTTCAATGATTTGTTACTAGTGTTTTGCAACAAGTTGCAATCGGTTAAGAGTGATTTCAAATTTTTATTGACATCCATATCAATCAAACCTAGGACTTCTGAGAACGAGAGTATCCACTCTCTGCACCAACTTATTACAAATATTCAAACCCCAACAAATTTTTATTTACAAGTTTCTGTCTAAACAAACAAGAAAACGATACAAACACGAAGTAACATCAAATTATGCAAAAGTAATTAAGTTTGTTAAGTATACAAATGCATATTTTTGAGAATTCACAGTGAAAAATTATTGATGGTGAAAATATGTCTTTTGTATTAGTTATACTTCGTACATACCAAGTATTGTGTAAAAGCAAAATTAAAACATTTATAATTTACAAAAATATTTCAGAGCTTTTTATTTTACAAATATGAATGTTTTTTAAATGTATCAACTCTTAATTGAGTGTATAAAAGTATTATTAATCCATCATTCAATCCATCCATAAAGGCAATTTTCAGATTTAAAATACACCAAGTTGAATTTTCAAGTGAATTTGCGAACTTCAAATAAATATTGACAAATATTTCAAGTTCATAAAATAAAAAGGAATACATCTTAGAAACACATTTACAAAATTGGACAGTACAATGAAGATGAGCCAATTCTAGTTTACATTTCACAAAAATACATCAAAATACCTAAAATAAAATGTAAAAGATTGAATAAAATAGCATATTAACTAATGCAGACTAACTACAAACAAATAAACCCTTACTAAAACAAACAAAACGAATTGATGCAAAATTAAATTCGTTAATCAGTTCAAAAGTTGCACAAATTCTATATCTCCAACTACAAAAACATCTACATGGTGAATTGATACAATGGTGTACGAGATAAAAATCATTAAAAATAAGCATTTTAATATTGACCAGATCAAATTGAAGGAACATAAAAAATTAGTTAGTTTTTAACAAATCGTATTAAAATTTTTTTAAGTAAGTCATTTGACTTCTTGGAATTATCTTTGCAGTCCATAACTAGAGAATAAATCTAAAATATAAATTTTTTAAATTTTAACTGGAACGTTTCCGTAAAATTGCATGGTTATTAACAATTACACTTAAAGCCATATGTGGGTCATTTCATACAAAATGAGCAAATCGGCTGTGGCTGACATACAACCGATTTTAATGAAATATGAGTTTTCTAATAGGTCCCGTATACTAATGAGCAACTGCAAAATATATTAGGTTTCAGAAATCTTTATTTTATTATTATTGACATGTGGTAAAGTCACACAAATTTAGATTTTCTTGCTCTAAAAGTGGCCAGTTTACGATCTCAATAAGTTAGTGACACAAATTTAAAATATTTATATTTGAATCTCTGTTAAAAAAAGCATATAATGTTATACTTAGGGGAGGGTGGACTGTTATCAGATAACCAGTATGGGTTTAGGAAGGGCAGATCCTGCTCTACAATCCTTTTGAAGTTCTACGAAAAAATTACTGAGGAGCTTGTTAATAAAAGCAGTGTAGATATCATGTACATAGATTTTCAAGAGGCTTTTGATAAAGTACCTCATGAGGCATTACTGTTTAAATTGAAAAGGCTGATATGGATAAAGAATTGGTTATTGGATAGAAAGTAGAGAGTGCATGTAAAAGGAAATTATTCACAGTGGACAGGAGTTATAAGTGGGGTGCCTCAGGGATCAGTTTTGGGACCAATTTTATTTGTAATTTTCATAGATGATATAGGTCAGGGGGTTAAGAATAGAATCAGTATATTTGCAGATGACTTACAAATATGGGGGACAGTGGATACCAAGTTACAGATAGAGAATTTACAAGTGGATTTTGATAAGATATCCGAATGGGCTGTAAAATGGGGTATGTCATTTAATATAGGGAAATGTCAAGTTCTGCATATGGGTTACAGGAACAGTGGAGCCGAGTACTGTCTGCAGGGTGTAAAGGTAAAGGAGGGAGAAACAGTCAAGGATCTTGGGGTGATAATTCACAGGGATTTTAAAATGGGTGACCAATCTTCAGCTGCGGGTAAAAAGGCTAATAGGTTATTGGGGTATATTAAAAAGACTAACGTCAAGGGATAAGAATATAATCTTGCCGTTATATAAGGGCTTAGTAAGATCACATCTAGAATATGCTGTACAATTCTAGGCTCCATATATGAGAAAGAATATAGAATTAATTGAAAGAGTTCAGCACAGAGCTACAAATATAATAAAGGGGATAGCAAATCTAGACTATAATGAACGTTTAAGTAAGCTAAACATGTATACACTGGAAAGAAGAAGAAGGAGGGGGGATTTGATTCAGCTTTTCAAGTTGGTAAAACAAGGGGACACATGGCTTAAATTTTAATAGGGATAACAGAACAAGGGACCATGGGTATAAATTGAATAAGACACATTTTAATCGGGATTTAAGGAAAAACTACTACTTTAATAGGGTAATAGACAAATGGAACACGTTGCCAGAAAATATAGTTAATTCAAAGGGAGTGTACGAATTTAAGATACAATTGGATAGTCAGTGGGAACTGGGGAATTCATAAACAAAGGACCAGCCTTGTTGGGCTTGAGCCTGTAGCTGGTCGTCAATATTTGTATTTGTATTTAAAAAGGTGTCTTAGGAAAAGTCTGGATATAATTTAATAGCCGTCTTTGCTGAATCAGAGATGGACAAAAAATAGAAATTTTGCTAATTTGCTGTAAATTTCAAATTGCTAGATATTTCTAGAAATGGAAAGACTTACAAATTATTCTTAATCAAGAGCTTTTCTAAATAAAGTGGCGTAATTTGGTGTGTGTGTTGATAGTATTTATACTCTTTTATAAAAAAACATTTAAAAATAAAATTATGGGAAAATGACGATTTTTCGATTTTTTTAAAATGCATATTTGGTTGAGGGAAAGTACTCCAAGCATCAAAACTTTTCAACGTGAAAAAGCAAGATGTCTACTATATATCCTGAAATTTTTATAATTGTAAAAAAGAATTCTTCACACAAAATACAAATATGTGTCGATATATTCTTCATACACAAAATATGATACTGTCTACATTAAGTAGTTTTTGAGATAGATCTTCACACATGCAACATCAAGCGATTTTACAAATGCTCTTCAAAGTTGCAAGTCTCTAAAATAAACCCGAAACTTCCTTAAGCCAAAATATTATGGATATCGTTATTTATGCATAAACATAACCCCTGTAATAAATTTCATGAAAATACGTCCCCCTACGGCCACAGGTTCTTCCTATTTTTGCTAATTTCACATGGAAATGACCCATATATTTGAAACATTAAAAGTTGACTTTCTGTATTTACTTTTTTAAATAATGTAGCTTATGAAAACAACCGAATTGCCATTTTTGGAAATACGTTCCTTAAGATTTCAATTATTTTTTACGGAAAATCAGTCAAGTAAAGACTTATATTAACTGGCTTCACAGAGGTAAATCTATCACAAAACATACAGTTAATTCGATATTAGATTAGATACTTATGTTTGACTTTTAGCATGTTTTCTGTATAGTCATATTTTTAGGAACTAATAATTTGAGGAGTTAGTTCCATTTCACGGGATAAAATTAGATGTACAGTCGAGGACAAAAACCCGAACCACCTCGTTTATTTCGAGCACTATTCATAGAGTAAATTCAAAAGTATCATTCAATAGGGAATAACGTCCTCTACAAATTCAAATAAAAAAATTGCATAAAGGGAAGTCTTTATATAAAATTTTGCACAAACAACGAAATTTCAAAAGGAAACACCATATTTTGATGCCCTAATCAGATTCTGCATCGTTTAAAATAGTATAAATATGAAATTTCATGACTACCTTTATATCCAGAAATATACAATGCTCAAGTTCGTGTTCATTTCAGGGATTATCTCGACATAAAGTAGCTGTTCAGAGATAAATTTATTTTTCAGCGATCTGAGAATTATATTTGTTAAGCACATGCAAACGATTTGAAAATTTTATTATTATATTTACTATGGTTTGCTTCGCAAACCAAATGGGAATTCGTAGCCAATTGGAAAACAGCCATCACGGCGTTGCAAAGCAACTCGTCAAAGCGCCAAGACCAACCGCCACTGTCCAATCCGCCTCGTCATTGTCAAATGCGGCCAAATTCGGATTGCGAACACATCTAATTGGCGTGACGTCACAATCTCTTGCGAAAATATAAATATTGAATTGAAATTTTATTTATTAAAAGAAAATCAAACGTATAACGTATCTATCTGGTGTAAAATTTTCCGCGGATTTCAAATCCGTTGAAATTTTTAATACATCTTTAACAATCCCGATTTTACAAAAAAGAACCAAACAATGCCAGTCGATTAAAAAAAAAAAATTTTTGATTTCCTTTGCTGGAAGCGTTTGAGCGCAGGAAATGGAATCTGATTTCTCGATCGCGAAGGTCATATAGGAAAAATTTAAAAATTACAATTTTATAAAATTATTTATTTAAAGAAAATCATATTTTTAGGTATTAATCTAACGTGAAAACTTCCGCAGATTTCAAATCCGTTGAAATTTTTACTCTATCTTTAACGGTCTAGGAGATAGAAAAAAGAACTACTTAATTCCAGTTAAAACTTTATTTGTTTTTTATTGTCCACTTAGAAATCATTCCTCCGCAAAATGAAACGGAAAAAATAAATTTAGAATCGGCCATCTCTTTATGGCGTTGCCATTCTAAAGAAAGCAATAATAATTAAATTCCATTAAATTCATTTAAAAATGTTCTAAATTAAGTTTTAAAATTCAGGCTTTGCACAAAAATCGCAAAAAAATGTGGACTACCTGTGTGCCAAAATCTCATTATTGTAAGTGCCATGGATTCGTAAGGACAGTACACGCACATTCTTCCTTTTATAATAGAGTGGCGGATCAAGTCAAGTGGGGGCCTCAAACTCAAGTTAGAAAAAAGTTTCAAGAAAACTCTCATTAAGTTATCAGCAAAAAGAAAAGAAAAAATTCCATATCATAACACATTAAATAAATTTATGAAAAAATTCTGTCTTTCTTTATTTTTTGCTAATTCGTCAATTATTTTGGCATTATAAATTCGGTTTTAAATTTTTTGGTTTGCATACAGAATGGCCATTTTAATTAATCTTTCTGTTCCCATAGTACTCTTTTATTAATTTTTTACACGCTTTGAAACAAAAACGATCGTTCTCCTGACGCATCAAATAAGGGAATTGTTTAAAAAAATTTATTTAATTTATTAGAATTTTTTTAAATAATATTTCAACATTCGCAAATGTGCAAAACATTTCTTTGAAGGCGATGTCTGGTGTGGTTTTCATGATGTCTTCTCCCCCCCCCCCATTTTAGAAATATTCAAAGATCGTCAAAATCATCTTCAAAAGTACAAACATCAATGTCATTTTTTTAATTACATATTTTTATAATTTTTTATCCAATTTCCAGTTAGAGCCTCTTTTTTATGGGTGAAACCAAGTTTTATAGCTAATACAGCATCTGCTCTAACTGATCCTCTTTTATTAGAAACTCTTTTCACTGCACTTAAAGAAGCATATTGTAAAGACGCTGTTACATCTTTCCCCGAAAACTAATGAAAAGACATTTTAAGACCTAGGGGTCCCATTGGCAGAGAAGCAAGTGCAAACGATCCGACAGTGGCTGATTAAGCGGCCACTTAGGGCCTCCTGAATACAAAAGTGCCCCAAGGTCTTAAAATGTCTTTTCATTAGGGTTCGAGGAAGTTGTGACAGCCATAGGCTTAACTAGGGTTGTTGAAGGGGGGGATCCTCCCAAAAAGTTTGGATTGTACCCCAGTAAAAAGGGAAAGATTAAATTAATTATATTAATATAATTAACATACATTAATTATTTATAATTAATTATATTAATATGGTTAATATCTGTTAATTATTAAAAATTAATTAATTATAGCAATGCATATTCATTAATTAAAACTTGATTTTTTAAAATCATAATTTTTTTATCGCTCTCTATTAAAAAAAACGTTGCCGCCGGCGCAGGGTTGAAAACTCGCTTTTTTTGCTCGATTCTTAGACAGTTTACCACGAAAGTACGGATCAGAAAATTACGAAATTAACATGGTTGTACAGGGAACACGAAAAAGAGTATTTTTTTCCGATGAGCTATTAGTTTAGGATTTATTAAG
Source organism: Metellina segmentata (assembly GCA_947359465.1). Taxonomy (NCBI): domain Eukaryota; kingdom Metazoa; phylum Arthropoda; class Arachnida; order Araneae; family Tetragnathidae; genus Metellina; species Metellina segmentata. The sequence continues at coordinate 74,790,961 of OX375872.1, read as the reverse complement.
TGTCTGAGTGAAAAAGCGAAATTTCAAACGCGAGAAAGCAAAAGACGTACAAATTTTCAGTCTTCAGTCGTAATTTTTTAGAGTGCTTCTAAACGTGAATTTTTGCAGCTCGTCGAGTTAATTTAAAATTACTATTTGGTTCCTGGTAATATTTTTTTGGTAAACCGACATATCTATAGCTTATTACGATTACTTTTTAAAATTAAAAACATCGCTCTAAACCTTAGAATATACTCTTTCTTACGGTACAATTATTTTTGAAATGGATTAATAAATAAATTCGATGCGATCAAAAGTTGGTCATACTAATTTTGGAATATTGGGAAATTTCCGTCAATTTATATTAACTGTCATATCTATAGCTTATACTATTATTTTTTTAATTTCAAAGCATCACTAAAAACCTTAGAATGTACTCTTTCGTACAGTACAATTATTTTGGAAATTGGTTAATAAATAAATTTTCGTTGCGATTATAAGTTGGTCATATAAAAATTTCGGGACTTTAAGATCGTAAGTTCCGATACACAAAACTAAAACTGTCATATGTGTAGCTGAATACTATTAGTTTTAAAATTTGAAAATACCACGTGAAAGCTTAGAATACACTCCTTCTTACGGTAAAATTACTTTTAAAATTGGCTCATAAATAAATTCGATACAATCAAAAGTTGGTCATACAAATTTCGTATTTTTTAGATCGCGGAGCGATAGCATTCATTCTCCTTCACGGAAATGAAAGTTAGATTTTCTGATTAACTTATTTGCCAGATATCAAATTTATCATAGCAACGATTTTTTTTAAATTTGGCCAGGAAAAAAAGCTTGCTTTTTCACTCTATTCTCAGACGGCTTCCCGAGAAAGTAGAGATCAGAAAATTAGGATATTAATATGATCTATTTAAAATTGTAGAGGGGACAAGATGGAGAAGGTTTTTACTGATGCGTTACTGATACATAAAGTGTTAAAATAAAGAAAAGAGAAATCACTTTCGAAAAGAATGTTGGTTTGCGAAGCAATTCCCGGGGGTTCGCGAGCAGGGGGCGAAGCCTCCTAGTTTATACAATATTTACCAGATGTTTTTATGGTGAATTTTAAAATATACAATACATTTAAATTATATATTAACACGTCGATTTTTTCGTAACTTCTCAGATTTAAACTTGATTTGCTTGAAGCACATCGGTAACAATTCTCTCGATTCTGATTCTGTCGTCTATGAGTGCTCGCAATTTTTTAAAAAGCGTATTAACTATATACTTGTGAATAACTACATGCAACTGTAATATTTATAATGAGATTAAGACATGAAATCATTCATCAGTGTTGGTAGAAAGATCACTATTGTAATGTCAACAAGAGGAAAAATAACTCACACTTTTCACATTAACGTTTCTATTGAATTTTTTTTTTTTTTTGTAAAAAAATCATCTCCCGAAATTTTTTTTTTAATTCTAACATAATTACAACAAATATGTCTAAACTTTAAACTGCAATAATACTTTCGCACTGTTATTTTTTGTTATGTCTTGTAATAAAGAAATAAGAGTGTACTTCCAAGTCCAACAAGATATTTAATAATTATAAAGGGACATCACAATAGACAGGGATAAATACGAAACGAGCAGCGTAATGACTCAGAGGCAATTGGGTCAATTACTGCGTATTATAAACAGGCCCTGATTTATCATTAGGCCCGTGAGGCACGGGCCTAGGGCCCCCATAATTTAAAGGGCCCCTAAGTTTCCAATGTATCTAAAAAATTTAAAAGTTTTTAAGTAGTTTACATAAATTATTGGGTATTTAAGTAAATGTCCGTCGACCGTTTCCCCCACTATCACATTCTTGTAATTACATTAATCATCTAACTATTATGTTTTTAATTTCATCGGATTTATTTTGTTTTGCCAAGAGTTGTAAGTAATGTCACGATTTTCTCAAACTTTTTGGTGACATCTGTGAAATGGTCAACAGTCAAATACGCAAGTACCAATTATTGTTATAAAATTAGTTTTTGTGATGAACAAATAACATGGGGGCCCCTTCCTGCGTGTTGTGCCTACTATACCAAATTTTCTAAATCGGGCCCTGATTATAAAAGATTACATCAGCCTGTTGTAACTGATAAGAATATATATTTACTAGAAACAGTAATGTATAAACATTCGTGATTAACAGCACTCATAATATAAACACTTAAAGGAAGTATACAACATTTTTAATACTGAAACATTTTAAAGCAGAAGCACAGAAGATGTGCTGTGGTTTGCCAGAACATCTCTGTAAAGAGAATATGTCCTCTCCCCCTTAAGGAATTTAAGACTTCTAATAATATGTAGGCTGTTAAGAAACCATGATTATAAATTGAAACTAGTTGAACTTAACGAGTAATATATAAATGTATGTCGAAAAGGAAATGAACCATCAAATATCCCTATTCATCGACGAGTGTGGTATCGAGAATTATTTTGCGCGGACCCTTGTAGTACTCAGAAGCATAGGCGTTACTAGGGTTGATGACTGATGGGGGAAGAGTTCAGTCCTGAGAAGTATGAACTGTACACCAATAAAAGGTGAAGCATCCGCAGACCTTTTCAGAGAAATTTTCGTATTTTTATGTTTAAAACCACACGATATATTGATACTTTTTTTCGTAGAACATTGATAAAATTATTAAAAATTTTGCATCTAGCAAATGTTAGTCACTTTCATTTCAAATAAAGCCCGTTTCAACAATGTTGTTCTATAGTATTATATATGAGAAACACATTGTTTGGTTTAACAACAAATTATTTAAGGATAATCTTGAATTACACTAAAACCCTGCTAATTCAAACCCCACGTTCATCCGAGTTTGGTTAATCCGAACCATCTATTTCTAAATTTGTGAAGCAAAATACAGTAAATCAGTGACAACATATATTACAATTATTGAAATAAAAAAACTTCATTGGTAAGAATCCACATACATTCCGATTTTTAGATTATCATTAAATTAAAAAGAATAGAAAAATAGTCACTAGAACTTCATGAACTATAACATTTGGATAAAATTAATCAGTTTTTGCTGTGATAAATACATATAAACATTTTTCCTAGTTGGTTCTTCTATATAACATATACAGTCGGTTCAAAAAGCCGACTGTATTATATTCTAAACATACTATAAATTAAACATTAAAAAAAATCAAGTGAATAAAATTTTCACTTTTGTCGTGCATTTACGTATATTTCCTTGTAAGCCGAGAATGTTTGGAACTTTTTCTAAAGCTAAATTGGGGGTGGGGGGGGGGGGTCGGCTCTTTACGGATCCGCTAATTTCTCAAAAAACTAAGGTACATTTCCGTTAGCCGGGCGCAAGCGATAAATCGCTAACTATCGCCAAATATAGCACACAAAATAATAATTGAATACGTAATTAATTAGCATATAAAAATAGCAATTGGAAAGGGAACATTTTTTTTCAGCTGTTGGATTCTGATCTCCGTCCGGTGGCAGCAACTTCGAATTCTTTACGAGCGATTAATAATTTATAGCAACTCCAACGGGTGTTGGGAAAGCAACCCTATTTTTTTTACTTCGTGCCAAAATCGTCGTCGCTGCCAAGGGTCAATGAGCCTGCCCCCCTTTAGAAACTTTATGTTCCGCACATGTTTTAGGCTGCACGGCGAAGAAAAGTGGCACTGATAAAAAAAATTCCCACGCTCCCATTGACCATTGTTGAACTGATCATCTGTCAATCACCCAGTCAGAGGTCCGGCATCAGGTGCGGGACACTTTTGGAAAATCATTAGTGGTCACCTTTGTAATAGCGAGGAAAGGGGGCGAATAGACAACCTCGCAGTGAAACCTGCGGCTTAAAGCTCAGTACGCTCGTCATTACACATCTTTACTGCCAAGTTAAATCGTGGCGAACAGATGGAGAGTTCAATCTCATTTAGACCCTACACGAGTTTCTTTTAAGACCAATAATGAATCCCTTCCCCCTTTTGAATCCTAATGTCCAGTACATCATCACCTGTTAATCACCCAGTCAGAGGTCGGATATCAGGAGCTGCACTGTCTGGACACTGGAAAATCATTACCAGGTTAAAATTATCATCGTTGGGAAGTAGCGGTTTACTTTACAGCGATTTGATGTGAAAATTTTCCACTCGTTTTACCTTCTTGGCCATATTTACGCCCTCGTGGCTTTATAAACGGACGGTTTGAACGTCACAAATTTGTTTTTATATTTTGGCTTATATACAGGTTTTGAATTGTGTGTAAATTTTTAAAGAAAACACCCACCGTCGGCATATACACGTATCGGATTACATCGGAAATATACGGTATTTATATAATGAGTGTAAAAAGAATTTTTATTTTTATATAATCTAGTTTAAATAGCCATAAAGCTTAAAACTCCGATTGCTCTTCATTAACAAATTTGACTATCTTTTATGACGAACTGAATGTGGGGGGTGGGGGATTGAACCCCCAACTCTTTCTGGTTACGCCTATGAACTAATGTACCATTGTTTCATCGATTACATTTATTTATTACACAAGTAAAACATTAATTAAAATTAAGAGTTATGAATAGTTTGAGTAGTTATTAACAAGAGATTAATTTGTGAAAAACTCTCTCATTATATATATATAATATAGCAAAATTTTTCTCAACTGAATGGGGGAGGGGTCCGCTACGGCTATTTATTACACAAGTAAAACATTAATTAAAATTAAATTAATTTTGATTAAATTAATAGTTTGAGTTGTTATTAATAAAGAATTAATTTGTGAAAACCTCATATCTTTATACATAGCAACATTTTTCTCTTCCCCCCCCCTGGCCTATGGTGACAGCGTCTTTACAATGTGCATCTTTAAGTGCAGAGAAAAGAGTTTCTAATACAAGATGAGCTCTAAGGGCAGATGTTCTATTAGCGATAAAACTTGGTTTCATCCATATGAAAGAGGCTTTAACTGAATTTTTTAATTCAGAAGAAGAAAAAACTTACCATAGTGGCCGCGACTTCACTTCTGAAGAAAATGGACAAATATGAAACCGTCCTAATAATAGTTATTCTGAATATAATTTTACAAAGAATAAATGTTACTAGTAAATCATTACAATCAGTGGAGTGCGAACTTTTAAAAGGATCTATTCAACTGAAGCCATTACAAAATTTTATCAATAACTAGCCACTGTATGGCCAGCACACCGTTGCCCGTGAGTTCTTTTCGTGGGGTCAAGTGTGCCAACCCTCTGCTCGCTAACCCTCGGTGATTGCTACGAATTCCCATTTGGTTTGCGTTCGTAGCCTATTGGATAACAGCCATAACGCTGTTGCCCATGGAGTTGGTTTGCGAAGCAAACCAAATGGTCAACCAACCCTAAAGTCAACCCAAGACGGAAATTCATGTAAAAAATGTTTTTTTAATAAATTTATTTAATGTGTTCTGGTATGAAATTTTTGATTACTTTTCTTTTTTGTCAATAACTTAATGAGAGTTTTCTTGAAACTTTTTTTCCAACTTGAGTTTTAGGTCCCGACAATTTTACCGCTTGGGGCCCTCACTTAACTTCATCAGCCACTGATCCGAGAATTATCAGAATTTTGTAAAATGTTTTTTAAACTTTTGATTGCTCTCTAAAATTGCAACAATGAGGAAAATTTAATGTAGCACAAAAGCTAATTATCGGAATGAGCTGAAATTTTACATGACCATACTAAAAGTCCTGAATAATTTCCCAACAAAATATAAGATTCCAATTCATAATTTTTTCAAACTATAATTTAATAATTATATCATTGCATACTAAAACTATTTTTTTTTTAAATTAAAATATTAGGTGGATTTTGCTTGGGTTGTTTGATAGTAACATGGTACAAAATATCAGCGCTATTGAAACATTTAGTAAAATATCCATAAAAGTCAAAGAAACTGATTTAACATTAAGAGCTCAAATTTTTCTGTACTTCGAAACAGCAAGATCTAGTGACGTAAAATTTTAATATGAAGTATAATTTTGAAATTGTGTCGAAATAGCGGGTTTCCATTTGAAAATTATACAGCTGGTGCTCAATTTAATAAAAAGACGGCCCTTTATGCAAATTTCAAGCATTTGAATTTATAGATGTCAGCTCCTGCCAAAAGCCATCTTTACATTTTCTCATTTAAAATTTTTCGAATGAAGGGGTTCGTTTTATTCCCGCGACGGTACATTCTCAAGTTTTGAGCATTTTTAGACATTCATAATATCAATCTGAAGTATTAATAATTTAAATGCTAATTTTTTTAAATTTATTGGACACCAAATAGATAGTTAAAAAATTGTCTAAATTCACCCAATTTAAAGAACGTCTAGAAATAAAATTGCTGTTCATAATACTTTTATAACAAGTTAAATTTCATATCACTAAATTAATATACATATTAATTTAATAAATAAATTTTATATCATTCCGTAGCACACAAGGCAAGAGAGAGAGTTGCTGAATGGTATCTCTGTTCATAAATGACGTTTTGAAAACTATGATTTTCAAAGATGAACAGTTTTGGATTATGCGTTCCAAAACACGTATTTCCAGCGAATTGTAATTTAACTCGAGTCGTTCAATTCTAGAGTTTGACAAGAAAGATACCAGATATTCTTCTGAACTATTAAAAATATCTTGACAGAAATTAATAGTTAAGTTTTTTAAGTTTGGGCTAGAATTCACAAGTTTCATAACAGCATAAGCATGCATGAAGTCATTTGTGATATAAATGGAATGCAGGGTTAGATCACACAAATTAGACAAAGACAAATCGCATTTATTATAATCGGCATGTACAAAGTACGCATGGTTTAAATATAAAAGCTGTAAATTAGGGCAATTTTGAATTATTGAAATTATTGATATGCTAAAGTACGAAATTTTTAATTCCAATAATTTGTTTTTTATGGGTGTCAAATAGTTACTCACATCTGTTTCAGATGTTAATGCCGGTTCACCTTTCAGATGCAAACTTTTCAAAGCAGGAAACTTAGATATCAGTTCTACCTGTAATTCATTTAAAGTGGGCACGGTTAATGTTGTGAGGAACGGACACACCTGTGAGCAAACTTCTAAAATATCGGTAAGAAGAGGATTTTCATAATATTGTGTAAAATCAAGGAAAGTCAGATTGCATTTTCTAGCATCACTCAAACAGCTATTTAATACATCTTTTTTATACAAGAGATATAATAACTCCCCAATGTCTGAGTAAATAAAGACTTCTAGACATGTTAGATGTTTAAGAAGATAATAAATAACTTTGTCATCAACAATAGTAGATTTCATGTTCAGTTTTTTTATTGGGACTCTAATTTCCAGAGTCGATTTAGTTTTTTTGAATAAAGACTTAAATCCAGCAAAAGAGATATCTTCAGATTTACGAATATCCAATTCTGTAAGATCCTTACAGTGCAATGCAATAAGTTTCAAAGTGTCATCGTTACACAGTTGTGGAATTTTCAAGATTTTAACCTTTTTTATCTTTGAGATAATTGAGTTGACGAACTGTTGCAATTTTGAGTCTTGGTCTTTAGAACCCAAATGATCAGGTAACACAGATGAACGAAATGAGTAACGAAATTGTATTCGTATATTAACAAGGCTCTAAAAAAGAAAAAAACATTTTATGAATTTGAATACATTTATAAAAATAAATAAAGCCTATAAAACTAAACAATATTTAGTTTGCACTTATATTAATTGAAAGCACAACGAAATATGCTTCTATATATGAATGCTAAATACTCTGTATGATTGTTGGAAGTTGGACATTTTAGTTATAAATGCACATGCAAGACAATCGCAAGAGAAGAAGCTTTTCAAATATCAGCATTAAACATTTAAGACAAAGTTTTTATTTGCCTGGATAAAAATTATTTTATTACGTTAAGGGAACAATAATAAAGAAACAGAAAATATTTATGTTTAATGATTGGCAATTCCGAAGCAGATAAATCTCGTTATTCTAATTTAATATTTCAAAAATTGGGAAGAGTCAATATATCGGCTAAAAACTGTAGACCCGCATTTTTGTAACTAATCACCTTGAGAGTATGTAGGTAAGTATCCAGATACTCAAAGGGTACATTTTACTATTTTCCATTTTATATAATTAAAAGATAAGTGCAGTATTTTTTGAAAACATGTTTTTGGTATTTTCTTTCTGAAGTAAAGTTTTTTAATATTTGTTTTTCATTCTTTTTGGACATGAATAACGTCTATCTGAGGGTTTACTTCAGAAATAAGTGTTACAAAATAGAAATATTTTCTCATCTCAATTGATCAAATAAAGAAAAATTTCGTTCCACATAAGAAATATAGTATTGAATCCACAAACATAATTTCAATTTCAAAATATTTTTGTCCAAGCAAGTCTGTTATATATTTTTAATAAAAATATAATAGGTATAATAAATATAAGTAGGTGCAACTGTGTCTTACTTCAGTTGACCTAAGTCCATATTGTCAGTTAAAAATGAAACAAAACTGAAAACATTAAATAGAAATTTTGAACTTCATTTAACTATTCTTATTTTACAAGACATTTCTTTTCTGGATTTTGAATTATTTGCAATTTTTGTAAAAAAAAAAAAAACCTTAACCTAACCCCCATCCCCGAGTGCGAATTTTGCGTTTGGAATAGCAAAATAGCAGAAATATATATGGGAATAATTTTTTTTAAGGAAAAAAACCTTTTTAATACAATGCAACACATTCTATACTTGTAAATCTTCTAACTTTTCTGTGTGGTATTTACTCTGAACATGACCGTTATTTTGCGTTGTTTCATCAATTAGGTCCACGTTTAACTCCCTTGTTCTTTAAAAATTGTCAGAAAGATGTAAAAAAGTGTATATACACAGCCCAGTCACATTAATGTGACCACCACCTACTTTCGACTTCAACGTGAAATAAACAATCACAAAAGACAGGTGGCAGCACAATGCACTGGAGTGTATAAAAAGGATGTCCTAGAGCATCGGAAATCATTTCAATCGTTGGCGTAATACAGAACCGTAGCGATTTATCCGACGTCCAAAAGGGCATGATTATTGGCTTTCGGGCCAAGGGTGGAAGCATTTCGGAAACGGCTAATTTTGTGAACTGTTCGCGTGCCGCCGTGGTAAAAGTATACAGTGCATGGCACAATCCAAAATCAGCGGCGTGGCACATGTGGTGCACCACGGGCTATAGATGACAGAGGCGAACGAAGGCTACGGAGATGCGTTCGGGCGAATAGACGTGCAACTGTTGAGCAACTGACCGCCCAGATGAACCAAGGGCTACCAAGAGTGTATCCTCAACAACGGTTCAGCGAACGTTGCTGCGGATGGGCCTCCGCAGCAGACGCCTGGTTAATGCACCTATGCTGACTGCTGTTCATCGGCAACGAAGGCTGGAATTTGCACGCCAGTACCGCAACTGGACGTCCACAGAGTGGCGACAGGTGGCTTTTTCCGATGAATCACGTTTTATGCTCCATCGGACAGATGGACGTTGGCGTATACGGCGTGAAACGTCTGAAAGCAAACACCCTGCAACAATTGCCGAAAGGATCCAGACTGGAGGAGGGAGCATTATGGTTTGGGGAATGTTTTCCTGGCATTGACTGGGTGCACTCATCATTGTGGAAGGTACGATGGATCAGCACAAGTACGCATCTGTCCTTGCGGACCATGTCCCCCCCCCTATATGCGAATTATTTTCCCTCGGAATCATGGCATCTACCAGCAGGACAATGCGAGGTGTCATACAGCTCGCAGTGTATGTGCGTGGTTCGAAGAGCACCAGGATGAGTTTACCGTACTCCCCTGGCCAGCAAATTCATCGGATTTACACCCAATCGAGAATCTGTGGGACCACCTCGATCGGGTTGTCCGCCCTGGATCCTCAACCGCGTAATCTAACGCAGCTGGCCACGGCACTGGAGTCGACATGGCTCAACATCCCAGTGAACACCTTTAGAAACCTAATTGACTCTCTTCCTGCACGTCCTGTATATATACACAGTCCAGTCACATTAATATGACCACCTGTCAAAAGCCAGAATAACCACCTTTGATAGAGCGGACCGCTGCGAGACGTGCAAGAAGAGAGTCAATTAGGTTTCTGAAGGTGTTCACTGGGATGTTGAGCCATGCCAACTCCAGTGCCGTGGCCAGCTGAGCTAGATTACGCGGCTGAGGATCCATGGCGCAAACAACCCGAACGACCGACGAGGTGGTCCCACAGATTCTCGATTGGGTTTAAATCCGGTGAGTTTGCTGGCCAGGGGAGTACGGTAAACTCATCCTGGTGCTCTTCGAACCACGCACATACACTGCGAGCTGTATGACACCTCGCATTATCTTGCTGGTAGATGCCATCATTCTGAGGAAAAATAATTCGCATGTAGGGGTGGACATGGTTAGCAAGGACAGAAGCGTACTTGTAATGATCCTCGTGCCTTCCACAATGATGAGTGCACCCAGTGAATGCCAGGAAAACATTTCCTCAAACCATAATGCTCCCTTCTCCAGCCTGGATCCTTCCGGCAACTGTTGCAGGGTGTTTGCTTTCAGACGTTTCACGCCGTATACGCCAACGTCCATCTGTCCGATGGAGCATAAAACGTGATTCATCGGAAAACGCCATCTGTCGCCACTCTGTGGACGTCCAGTTGCGGTACTGGCGTGCAAATTCCAGCCTTCGTTGCCTATGAATAGCAGTCAGCATAGGTGCATTAACCAGACGTCTGCTGCGGAGGCCCATCCGCAGCAACGTTCGCTGAACCGTTGTTGAGGATACAATCTTGGTAGCCCTTGGTTCATCTGGGCGGTCAGTTGCTCAACAGTTGCATGTCTATTCGCCCGAACGCATCTCCGTAGCCTTCGTTCGCCTCTGTCATCTATAGCCCGTGGTGCACCACATGTGCCACGCCGCTGATTTTGGATTGTGCCATGCACGGTATACTTTTACCACGGCGGCACGCGAACAGTTCACAAAATTAGCCGTTTCAGAAATGCTTCCACCCTTGGCCCGAAAGCCAATAATCATGCCATTTTGGACGTCGGATAGATCGCTAAGTTTCTGCATTACGCCAACGATTGAAATGCTTTCCGATGCCCTAGGACATGCTTTATATACACTCCACTGCAATGTGCTGCCACCTGCCTCTTGTGATTGGTCATTTCACGTTGACGTCGAAAGTAGGTGGTGGTGGCCACATTAATGTGACTGGACTGTGTATATATATACAGCTATGTTTCACCATTTTTTTAAAGGAAAACAGGATTGCTAGTGTCGCTTGTGGTATATATATATATATATATATACACACACACAAAACCCCGACTATCCGAGTTTTTGCTTTCACCAAGCTATCAAATATTTCTAGGATTTTTTTGGTTCTATATATTCTATTTTTAAAACTATCGCGCGCGCGCGCGCGCGCGCGAAACAAATTCTGAACTTGATCTCACTAACAATCAGGAAAACGAAATCCGTGACTAGATAAACGCTGAAGAAAAACAAGAGATTACAGATAAAATGATCGTCAATATGGAAAAATGAATCAGACTAAAAGCTATCGAAGGTGCTATTTAATACATAGAACAAGAAGCGACACCAGCAATCCTGTTATCCTTAAAAAAATGGTGAAACATTGAAGCAGAAAAATGCTAAAGTAACGTAATACATAAAATATTTAAGGACTTTTTTAAGTAAGAACTCTTTAGTTATTGCATTATGAATTGCATGTGGTTTATATGTATAACTCTTCTCTCTCTCTCTCTCTCTCTCTCTCTCTCTCTCTCTCTCTGTACTTGTTTAAATATACATATATACCTACACGATTTATTTTATTTACAATTTTCGCTTTAACCTAGTTTTTCGGTTATCCGAGTTAGTCTTGGTTCACATTAACTCGGATAACCGGGACTCTACTGTGTGTGTGTATATATATATATATATATATATATATGTGTGTGTGTGTGGTGCCCAGCCTCAGACTGCCACTTGAGGGCACCTCCGCGCAACGCCGAGATCCAGAAGTGACTGAGACGCTAGACAACGACGCTAGTAGAAAGACGTGTGCGCGTCAACTGAACCGCGCCGACGAGCGACACTTAATTATGACGGACTTTATACTTGAACTGTGCAATCTCCTCGAACAACATTGAACTTACTTTCATTGTTTTGGCCTTCCTATCATCATGTAAATAACTTCATGTTCATCAGCTAAATAAATGTCATTATTCTTTAAGATTGTTTACTACCTACTATTCCCACATTCGGCCCCCCACAATTTTTCAGAAAGTGGGATGATGAACGCTTGAATGTACACCTAGGAAGAATGAGAAGAAGTCGCGCCTAAAGAAAAAAACTGTTTTTCGAACTGTGTACAAACTTGTAACTATTTCAAAAACGAAATCTGAACTCCAGTCTCCAAGCTGCTTCTTCCAGCATAAGTATCTTAAAGGTACGTGAACATTCCATAGTCATGATATTGAATGATATTAAAGAAATCAGCGTTGTATTGAAAAATTGCAAGAACGACAAAATAAAAATTTTACATGGATTCATTTTCGAAAATGACAGCAATCGATCGAATAGAACACGCGTAAGAAATTTTCCTGACTTTAATTTCGAAACGGATAACGAAGAATTTAATGAGAAATTGAAAAATAAAGAAGATAGCTTTTCCCTAAACGAATTTATTACAATATCTAACTTGCTAAGCATTAGTTTCGAAGGCACAAAAACGGAAATAGCAAAATAATTTTGTTTTTGTTATGTAGCCTTGAAAGCTTCGTCGAGAACGAACGCGCCGATCTGTCTGAATCGGAAGACTTAACAAACGAAACGAGAAACAAAACAAACTATTTTTCAATGCAGTGCAATGAAAGTGAAATCGAAAATATTACTCGTAACTCTCAGTGTGATTATATGCATAGTAATAGAAATAAGATAGATAAGAATGATGTGGGGAATTTGATTTTAAACGCAATAAGCATGTTTCTCAGTGTGATGATGTATATAGTAGTAGAAATAAGATTAATAGTAATAATGCTGTTCAAAATGTCAGTATAAATTACTCTGATTACGAAAGTGCCCTTACTAAGTTCAATGCAGAACCGTACGAAAATGTGTTGCAATGGATCGAACATTTCGAGAATATCTCCGAGTTGTTTTCCTTATCCGAAATACAGAAATTTATTTTGGCAAGAGATCGCTTAGTGGTAACGCTGCTTTGTTTGTTAAAACAGAACCAGAAATAAATTCATGGTCAAAATTGAAACAGGCCTTGATCGACGAATTCTCTTTTGAAATGAACTTTTGAGACAAAGGAAAATGAAAGCTTCTGAAACCACTCAGGAATATTTTTTAAAGATGAAAGAAGTGTGCAACTGCCGAAAAATTGGTGACGCTGCTTTAATGCACTATGTGATTTAGGGAATAAATGACAAACAGAAAAACAAAGCTATTCTGTATGGTTGTAAAAAAAATTTTGAGTTTAAAGAGAAAAACTGAATTTTGGTAGAAAGAATTTCGATAGGATGAATTATGATAAGAATTTTGGTAGAATGAAAACGAAACCTGATCTTGATAGAATTGACTCTTTTGATAGAACAAAAAATGAGTATAGTAATCGATGTAATTCTAAAAACGAAACTGCAAACAGATAGAGTCAAGTTTGATAGAATGAAATACAATGGTTCAGAAAATCATAACAATAAGATTTGTTTTAACTGTGGATCAAAAGATCATATTTCTAAATTTTGTATTCATAAAGACAAAGGACTTAAATGTTTTCGATGTGGCACGTTTGGTCACAAGGCTTCGGAATGTGGAATGAATTCGAAAACGGAAGTAGCCATTTTGGATGTTAGCGTAAAATCGAAAGTCATGAAAATGGTAATGATTAATGGTTTAAGTATTAATTCATTGATAGATACTGGAAGTCAAGCTACTCTGATTCGTAAATCTGTTTTTGACAAATTGAATTTTAAGGGATTATGCCCGTTGAATTCTACTTTGACTGGTTTTGGAAAATGCCGAGTAGAATCGTTAGGCTATTTTAAAGGAAATGTTCAAATAGATAATTCTGAGGGTGATGCAGATATATGCGTAGTAGAAAACAATATTATGATTTATGACGCTATTTTTGGACTAAATGTATTAATGTTGGGTGAAGCATTAATTAATGAAAACGGAATTACTCTGAAAGATAAATCCCAGTGTGTTGAGGAAATAAATACTTTGTCTATTGACTTGTCAACTCGTGACGATGTTGATGTGAATATTGAGTCTGACGTTCCAAATAACTTAAGAGATGAGGTACAACAATTAGTTTCGAATTATGTACCACACAAAACAAAAACAACAAATGTTGAATTTAATATTTTGGTAAAAAATAATAAACCCGTATCTCATCAGCCACGTACGCGTTGTCATTTTCAGAGAAAAAGATCGTCGAAACTCAATCTGAATGGTTGGATCAAGGGATAGTAGAACCAAGTTCTTCAGAATATTGTATCACAGTCGTAATTGTAAAGAAAAAGGATGGGACACCACCTATTGTATGCATTATGGAAGATTAAATAAAGTAATTATAAAGGACAGATATCCCCTACCATTAATTGAAGAGTATTATTTTATGCCCAAGCTCAGACAGAAGATGGAAAAAACCATAGCCAATTGTGTACATTGCATTTTAGTGAATCCGAAAAGAGAAAAAAAGGTCTTTTGCACCCCTTGCAAAAAGAAAATAAGACGTATAGTTTAAGAAGAAAAGAACCAAAATCTTATGTAGTTAATGATTTAGTTGCCATTAAGAGAACTCAGTTTGGTATGCACTCAAAACTAAAATCAAAATACCTTGGACTCTATAGAATCACCAGAATTAAAGGAGGAAATACGTACGACATTGTAAAAGAAGGATGTCACGAAGAACCCAACCTCACTATAACATGCGCCGAATTTCTTAAACCGTGGAATTGGATTTAAAAGTTTGCTAAGACGAGTTTAAGGAAAGGAGGAAGAAGATACCATATTTTCAAAGACGACAAACCAAAAGAATTCGGAAGAAGTTTGAAGATGACGAAAGAAAAAGAAGTTAAAGACAAAAGACGTTGAAAGAAGAAAGAAGCTGAAGAAGACGTAGGAAGTTTAAGAATAGACGGAAGACGTTTGAAAGAAAGACGAAAAACGACAAATGAAGCTAGAAAACGATTAAGCTCAATTAATAATTTCCAGAGCTAAAGGACAATTCAGAGATCTATAACCCAGATACATTTGTATTCCAGGAATTGACGGATTTTGGAACATTGCTTCTGCTTATTCTTTTTGTATATTTTCAGAAACGCCTGGAGGGCCAGTCGGACCCAGGTTGGTCGAACTGTGGTGCCCAGCCTCAGCCTGCCACTAGAGGGCACTTCCACGCTGATGTCATCTCCGACCACTGCGCAGCCACACCGCGCAACGCCGAGATCCAGAATTGACTGAAACGCTAGACAACGACAATAGTAGAAAGACGTGTGCGCGTGAACTGAATCGCGCCGACGAGCTTCTTAGTCCCTTCTTATCATCATGTAAATAACTTCATGTTCATCAGCTAATTAAATGTCATTATTCTTTAAACGGTTGTTTACTACATGGTCTTTAGTGACGAGTCCCGTTTCCAACTGTGTCCTGACGACGACCTCAGACGTTTCGGGAGACGTCCAGGGCTCGTGGGGATCCTTCCCTTACTATCACACGCCACACATGCCCATAACAGGGCGTTATGGTATGGGGTGCCATCTCCTTTGATAGCCGGACTCCTTTATAGTCATTTTTGGCACACATGTACAGCTCTGCGGTACGTAGACGACATTCTATGACCGATTGTATTACCGTTCCTTTTGCGACACCTCGGACTTGCTTTTCAACAAGATAATGCCCGGCCGCACACGGCACAAATGTTGCTATGAACTGTCTTCAAGCTTTCCCAATACTTTCTAGGCCGACTAGGGCTCCTGATCTCTCTCCCATAGAGCATATATGGGACGTTATAGGAAGGCGATTGCAACCATCACGGAATGTTGACCATTTAGCCCGAAATGTTGGAGACAATTTGGCAAGAAATTCTGTAGGACACCGTCCAATTACGCAACACTTCTGGGCATACTTTCAACAAGGGTTTGATACACAACTATGGATATTTGTGTCCATTCCTGCAGCAAGAATGTCGCCAGCTCAGCTGTAGATTTCGGACGTGGTTCCCTGGTCCAAAAGCATCGCTCTAACTCGTCCCACAAATGTTCTATCGAGTTTAGGTCGGGACTCTGAGCAGGCCAGGGAAGACGTTTTACATCCATATCTTGATACCACTGCTTGACAGAGGCTGCAACATGACATGAAGCGTTGTCCTGGAAGTAACATTCGTCCATTCCATAAAATTGCCAGAATCCAGCGTAGGAAGAACCTGATTGTCCAAAATGTTGATGTAGGCGTCGGCGTTCAATTTACCAGGAACAACATGCAAAGGTCCCTGGCCATACCACGAAACAGGACGATTGCAGACACTGAAGAAACCGTAAATTTCAAAAGGTAAAACGAAAACACATGTTACCACTTCTGCTAACACAAATACACAATTTATGTGACTTTTTCATAGATCAGTACTTTTATTCTAACAGCGCTCACCTATCCTAGACGTTTGTAGACATAGATCCTATTGAATACCAGCTAAACAAACCTCATAGCATTACCGAGCCACCAATCTTCCCCATACAATCCACTTGGCATGCGAGATCAATGGCTTCATGGGTTTTTTCCCCACAGATCTTTCCATCTGCCCGAAACAGTTAGAAACACGACTCATCAGACCAAGTTACTCATTTTTAACCAAGTGTCCAGTGGAAGCGTTCCCGATCCCACGCAAGGTGCATAGTACTGTGTCGAGTATTCATCGAAGGTACTCAAGTTGAGCATCATCTTCTAAAGCACACTCCTTTGAGGGAATGCTGCAGTCCTCAAACTGATGTTTGTTGAAGGCCCAATACTGAAATCTGATGTCACTTGAAGCAGTGTTGCATGCCTATGACTTGAAGATTCTTGCCAACCTATGCTACACTGCTTGACAATTGCTAAGGAACAAACACAATTTTTAAAATAATTAATAATATTCATTGATTAAAGAAACGAAACTTAGTATTTATTTAATTAAGATACTATGCATTAAATATAATGCAAAATGGTACAGGTTTTGGCACATGAAAAAGCAAGATAATAAGAAAAAAATCAGCTCCTTAGAGCAATTTCCAAAGTCTCGAAAAATGTTCTTTCTATCTGAAGTCATGACAGATTTAGTCACTCAGTAATAACTGACGCCTTCTTGCACACTAATTATCTGCCACGCACGTTCTCCATTAAACAGTCGAGGAGTGGTTGGGGGATATTGTCCCATTCCTCTCTCAAAGCAATTTTGAGCGCCTGCACAGTTTGGGTTGGGTGATTCCTTTGTGAAACACATCTACAAAGATCATCCCAAGCATTTTCAATAGGATTTAAGTCCGGTGAATACGCAAGTCATTCCAAGCACTCAATATCTTCGCTCTCTAGTGTCTCAGAGACATCAAGTGTCCTGTGTTGGCATGTATTGTTACCCATTAACAGAAAGTTTGGACTCACTGCACCACGAAATAAACGAACATGACCGAGAAGAATCTCCATGTAACACCGCTGCGATGTATTGGCACCAGCGTCAAAGGCGTGTAGCTGTGTTCTGCCATTATGCCTACTCACACCATGATCCCTCGGCCATAACGATCAACCGCACGAGCATTTTGTGGTGTGTAACGGGTACCCCTCTCTCTACACAGTAGTTGTTGTCCAGAATCCCTCTTCACGGTGAATCGGGATTCGTCGGAGAACACGACTCTGGACCACTGTTGATGATTCCAACGAATATGTTCTTTACACCAGTATAACTTTTCCCGACGATGGCGTGGTTGTAACGGAACGCACTTAACAGGCTTCCGTGCATACAAGCAAGCTTGATTTAATCGCCGAGAAATTGCTTTGGCAGATACACGAGTGCCGGTAGCGGTTGCAAGCTCTGAACCCATTTGTCCCGGAGTGAGATGTTTGTTCCTTATTGCTGTTAGGGATATATGTGCATCATATCTGGGTGTAGTGCTCCTATCACGACCACGAACATGTTTTCTCAAAGCATTTCCACCTTCCGCGGCTATTTATAACCGCGAAATAACGCTTTTTGACACACATTGCTGCGGCAACTTGGGTGACAATTTACCCAGCTTCGAGCTCGCCCATGGTCAAATTCACTTAAATGATGCCTTACGGACATTCTCCACTTGATACTTGCACCACAAGACGAAATTTATCTAAATGGCTTTCAAGATCTTAAATCGTGATTTTCTGTAGATACTTTACTGTTTGAAATTTCAATTAATAAACAGCTCGTGTGCGCTGTCTTTTATACAGGTAAAGAGACCTTTCTCTACAGCATCCTCTGCACTTGCATTTTCTACGATTGAGCGGTTTTCCGAATATCAGTTTTGCGTAAATCGGTTGTTCCTTAGCAATTGTCAAGCAATGTAGATGCACACATTCCATTCATCCAGTCTTTTTATGGCTACAATGTTGTCACAAGTTTCGGGTTTGCTAGAATTCTTGTAGTCATTGTACACTCTATAAATGCTAGTGCTTAAAAATTCAAATTTCTCCATCTTTGAAATGCTATGACCCATCTCACAAGTTTTTGCTCTATTAAACTGGGTTCAAAATCGCTTAAAACATAACTTACAATTCTCATTTCAGAAACAGCTTAAGATGATTCCAGATGTCTTATTGCTTAGGGTAAGGCGGGGTAATTGTAAACAGAATTTGTGTGTTCACTTTCAATCCCTATTTTCAAACTCTTGATAAAGTGATTAAACATTGTTCACCCTACTAAACTAACCTGTCATTATTCTTTGATATTTAATTAGTACAAAAATTCCAGAAAAGAAATTTAATACTGTACTCCGCTGTTTATAATGCTTACCCCTGAAAGTAGGGGTAATTGTAAACAACGATTTTCCTCGTGATACTGAATATTGAACAAGTGACAGCATGAGCAGTAGAAGGAACTCCAATGGTACTCGTATTTTTACCCTTCTAATACCATGTTTACAATAACCCCGTTTTGATCTTTACCAAACACTCCCACTTCTTCCCTCTCTCCCCCCCCCAAAAAAATATATATATATATATATATATATATTGTACCATATGGTACTTGCCGACCCTTTTCCCTAACACGTGGACGCTGGAATGTTTCGGAATGCGAAAACAACTTTAGTCTGCACGTGCGGATCCTCGATGGTTTTCGCAGCTGTGTGGGGGTGTTTCTGTTCGGGAGAGGACATAAATATCTCTAGAGGGTTCGGAATTCACCCCCCTCTCGTTGTCAGCGGCGGTTCTGCGAAGCGAACGTGGATTTTGAGGGAATTCGGACTCGAGATTCAACGAGAGACAGACGTCTCTGTTTTGCCAATTGTGTTACTTTGGCTTCAGGCAGGTTTCGGTTGTCGATGGCTGTGCCCATAATTATCTTGTAAATATTTATGTAAATAAATAGTTTAATTTTAAATCAGCTGTCCGTCAAATTCTTACATGACGGTACAGCTTATTAATTTGGTGGCAGCGGGGTTGATAGATTAAAACAGCCTCGACAAGTAAATCGAACCTGCCGTTTTGCCTGAAAGAGAAGGCCGATAGAACTTCGAAACCAGAAGTTCTGATTGTCATTTCCGCTGTCGGATTGTCACTTTCGCTGGAGACCGTTTCCCTTGTCTTAGAGAAAGCGAGAAGGAGGTACCGGAGTCACCGACCCCAACCATCACCGAAACTCGTCGCAAGAAGTTCTGGTTTTGGTTTCGAGTTGCCGGCCCTTTTCAACGGAGCGTGAGCGGAATCGACGGAAAGCTCGACAAGTCCTGTTCATCAGGGGAATAGATTCCCCACCGGTTCGTCCAGAGATCATCTTGATCGGCTATTATAGGTTCATCGCGAACCGTTTTTTCGTCAGTGGCGCAGTGCTATTTGTGCGCGTTGTGGAAGAGGTCGAGACGACCTACACCAGTGGGCTTTCAGCCGAAGAGTGTGTTTGTGGGCTTTTTAGCCGAAGATAGTGCAGTGCAGTGCAGTGTTTCCACCCGTGGTCCAGCCTGTGGACAGTGGTGCCAAGTGATCCAAGTCAGCGGATACAGGTTAGTGCCATTTCCCTATTTTGTCACTGTGACTAAGTTTCAAGAATTGTGTAATAGCTAAAATTTTGTTAATCTCAATTAGTGTGGTCACTCCAAAGGGAATTGATTTAGCTTAAGTATTTTTTTTGAATCTGTATTGTGTATATGAGAATTGCTAAATTATGGTATGGTATGTTGTATTGTATGTTGTGAGATTACGGTATGTCGTAAAAAGTATTGAATTGGGTTTTGTGCAAAAGAATTGATTTTTTTGGTTTTTTGGCAATTTTGAATTTTCGAAATGGCGTACTTGGGCAAAGGTAGGAAACAAGATCTAGAGGAACTAGCGGAATTTTTGGAAAGAACGGTTACTCCGGGATTAATGACATCCCAACTTAAGGAGTTAATCCTCTCGCACGATTCCTACGATGAGGAATACACAAAAGTGGCGTTAGAAAGGATTATACAGGAAAGACGGGAGAGGGAGAGGCAGGAAAAAGAACAAGCAAGTAAGGATAGGGATAGGGAACAAGCAAGTAAGGATAGGGAACAAGAAAGACGGTATAACTTTGAGCTTGAAAAACTACGGATTGAGGCATCCCGACCAAAAGCCCAGGGAAGAACATTTTTCCCAGCGAAGGAAAGGGAGAAGAACTACCCCCCCACTCGAGAGCGGAACGATTTTTTCCCGCCTGGTTCCCCGGGAGGAAAATTTGACACTTCTGACCTGAGACTTATGCCGCGGTGTTTTGAGTGCAACGCGAGCGACCATTTGAGGCCAAATTGTCCGAGGTTGGGGAAAATGGTGTTTGTAGAACCGATAAATCGACGACTCGGAGGGGAGGCCGAACATGCATTACTGATGCCGTATCTACAAAAGAGATCTGAGCAAAGTCATACAGTTGAAACCCGCTTGCAGAAGTGTGGAGAAAATGTTGCGGCCCCGTTGGCGATAAATAAGACCGACGCGGAGTTGAGATCGGGCGAGCCTATTAGTCTTCCTATGACAGAGGCTAACGACCAGAAAAAAGAACTAAAGGGGCAGAGAGACGACGATGTTTCTGGAGGGGAGAAAGTAAGTCCCCAAGTAGCCAAGTTATGCTCTCCGAGGGTGGTAATCCAGACCGCGATCGCAAAGGTGCGATCGGAAGAACCGTTGGTTCTTCCAGTGGGGGTAGCAAGTGAAACGACGGGAATGATTTTCCTGGAAATACCGAATAGCAGTAAGGGAAAGATAACGGAAGGTGGCCCAGGGTTAGAAGAAGAATTAGAGGTGTCCGTTTCCGTTCAGGAGGAAACTTTTGAAATAGGTCACGTGGGCCAAAAGGGGAAAAGAAAAGAGTTGCTAGTGAGTGAAGGGGTGAAGCCAAGACCTTTAGAGTTAGGTTCCGGAGCCGGATCAGATTGGGACCCACAACTTACACCGTTAGTGTTTTCCACGGTACACGTGAGCAGCGTTTACGCCCCGGCAGAATTGGTGCACGGGAAGAGTATAAAAACCTCAGACACCTTGCGGTATGAGAAATGGTTAGGACCCCAGACAAAATTGTCACGAGATTGGCAGGAATGTGAAATCGGGAGGGTATTAATGATTTTGGCAATGCATCGACCAAAAAAATTGGAAATTCCGCGATCGAACACCGATCTGGGAAAGGAAAAAAAATTTAATGCCGACAGTCTGAGTCGCGCTTTTCACGAAAATTCAAAGAGCTAAATAAAATGTAATTGAGGAAGATTTGTGTTGTATAGTGTAATATTATTGCGAATCATGTTTTGAGTTGAGTGAAATGGAGATTTTTTGTAGTTATGGCATTTCACTTAAATGTTTCTTTTTTCTTTCTGGAGATTTTAAGTGCTAAAATTGTGAATCATGTTTGCTCGGAGTGAAATTGGTAGTCTTGTAATTATGAAATATTCATTCAATGATATCAGTATCTTTTGCTGAGGATTTTAAATGTTAAAAGTTGTAAACTATGTTTTGCGTATGGTGGAACTGATTTCTTGTATCTATGTTCTTCATTCGAGTACTTTTCGCTGAAAGCTACGTGCAAATTTAAATTATGCTTTGTGTAGAGCGGAAATTGATTTTGTGTTTAGGATGTTTTCACTCTGTCATTCTAAACCACTGTCAAAGATTTGTAGTTTTAAAATTGCAACTCATGACGTGTGTTGAGTGAAACTTAGGAATTTGGTTTTCGCTTAACAAGATTGATATTTTATATATGTTTTGGTGTATTTTGGTTGGTTTAATGAAAGTATTATTATAGTTCGTATGGTTTGTTTATTCTGGGTTCGCTTAGCGAAAATATTGAATTTAGAAATATGCTTTGTTGTATTTTTGTCTGGTTAATGGAATTTGTATAGTTCGTATTGTGTATTGAAATTTTGGGTTTCGCTTAACGAAATTCTTATATGTGATGTGGTTAATGTGATTTGGTTTTAGTTTTAACGAATTTGGTATAAGTCTTAAAGTTTGGTGTTTATTTTGTTTTTATTTTAATTTGGTATTTGAGCCTTGAGTGACCATACTGTAAGGGAGTAGAAAGTTACTCCGGTATATGAATTTTAAATTGATTGGATTTAACTTGCCTTACACATATTCTTGAGTCACGGTTTCAGGATATGGTGGTGGTAAGTGATCTGTTATTCTGAATTGCCAGTGGGTGATTATCCGTGCGTCTGTGGATGCGTACGTTGAAAACTTTTCACCTTTGGGAAAAGTTTTTTCAGTAGTGGGGGCGGTTGTACCATATGGTACTTGCCGACCCTTTTCCCTAACACGTGGACGCTGGAATGTTTCGGAATGCGAAAACAACTTTAGTCTGCACGTGCGGATCCTCGATGGTTTTCGCAGCTGTGTGGGGGTGTTTCTGTTCGGGAGAGGACATAAATATCTCTAGAGGGCTCGGAATTCACCCCCCTCTCGTTGTCAGCGGCGGTTCTGCGAAGCGAACGTGGATTTTGAGGGAATTCGGACTCGAGATTCAACGAGAGACAGACGTCTCTGTTTTGCCAATTGTGTTACTTTGGCTTCAGGCAGGGTTCGATTGTCGATGGCTGTGCCCATAATTATCTTGTAAATATTTATGTAAATAAATAGTTTAATTTTAAATCAGCTGTCCGTCAAATTCTTACATGACGGTACAATATATATATATATATATATATATATATATATATATATATATATATATATATATATATATATATATAGTGACACTTGAAAGTTGCATTTATCATGAGGTGAACTTCCAGGAATACATAAGAATAAATGATTCAAACATTTACTGACAAAGAATGTGTTTAGTGTTAAGAAGAGAAAATTACAAATTTAAAAAATAAAAATACAATCTTAGGTACAAATAACAAACACACATTACATTTCTTACACATTAACAGTGCCGTCAAATTGGAAAATTTCAGGTTGGAGTAGGTAAAATTATTTGACATGGTCTTTGGTAACACAGAATTAGTCTTTTTGAACCACAGCGAATTTAGTATATGCATTTGAGTCCGGTGATCTCAAACTCCTCTTCTGAAACAATATCCACCCTTCATACATACGAAAAATGGGTTTTCTTTCGGCCCCCCCTCAACAAGTACAAACGTAGTCGTTTCAATGTCTTCCATGAATGGCTCCAAAATACTTTACTTCCCCTACAAGCTAGTCTTCTATATTTTGCTTGAATGTTTAGAGAACTTCAAAACTCTTCAGCGTCAATGTTAATCAATTCTTTCAATAGTTCCTCATCCTCGCTGTCCTTTCCATTTGCTTCTTCCTTGGTTTCTTGCTGACTTCTGGTTCTTTCACTATCTTCTCACCAGGATTTGTTTTGTTCTTTTTCTCTTATACCTCCTTCAAGCGTGACAGTACTTGGTCAGTTGTAAAAACTTCACCATATGTTTGAAGTTTTAGTAAATCAGTCTTCCTGCTCCCCAAGAACACGAAAAATGCAATAAAACACAATTCAAACGTACTAAATACGATTAAATACAAAATTACACGGGAAAACATATTGGTTTTCCATCTAAATTGAACGAAACTATTGACAAAGTTATGTTTACAAATACTGTCCCTTGAAATATATGGGGTAATTGTAAACATTCAACTGTAGGTGAATTTAAGTTCCCAGAAGCAAAAGTCAATGATTTTCTATTCGATAGAAGCATAACTGACCATAGTAAAGAATTGGAACAAGATAACTTTCAATATATTATGGAGGGCAGCAGAAAAAATGCAGCACACAAAAACTTTAAAACCCAAACTTTTCAACTAAACATATTGATATCAGCTGTGGTTCAACAAAATACGGGATCACCATACTGCATCCTCAGGGTTGCCAGCTTTCATTTTTCACAACTTTTTAAGTTTCTCGGAATCCCATGTGGGGGCTTGTATAGCTTGTTTACAATTACCCCGCCTGACCCTATATGCACACGCAGACAACCACTGATGAGGTGGTGTTGCTTTGTATTTTGCAGACTTGTCTAGCATTTTTTCTGCCACTTCAATTATACTATATTATTATTGAATAAAGGCTCGATTCGAGTTATGCGGTTGGCTTTGCCTTAATGCAATAAGGAGTTCAGAGACTTGTATGGAGTAGAGCACTTATATTTTTAATTTATATATACTTTAAATTATGCTAAGTATTTTTTGAACAATACTTTTATACGAAAAACAAAGGACAGTAGTAATGTTTCGAAAAGCTAAATCTAAAGAGACAAATAAAATATATATAAAAAAAAAGACATGACTACCATATACTAGAGTGCCTATATAATAAGAGTGGCGACAAGGGACCAAATTTGGCCCAATGCGCATGCGCGACAGCCATTGTTCTACCAGAATCGTCTCAAAGAAGGTTGCTGGCCGAATTTATTTTTAATTTCAAGGAGAACAAAAAGCATATAATTGTTATAATATGGATACATTCGGAATAAATGAATCATATAAACGCTCAAATACATGCGTAATTGATGAGATAGATTGCACAACGCGCTAACTTAGATTGCGAGAAACACCATGTTGTTCAAAAATAGCTATTTACTTAAAAAGTCCTCAAATTTATACTGACAAAACACTTAAATAATAATAAATAAACATTCTAGAACACGAAATGGAACATGAATAAGCTATATTTTCTTTTTAATTTAATATACACGCGTTTTTCTCGAACACAAAAAAGTTCCCATGTTAAGTCTACGGGAGCTAAGAAAAAACCGCCTCGGGCGGTAGAAAAGGTCTCTAAACCAATCAGAAAGTGTTTCCCGTATGTCGCCACTCTTATTATATAGGCACTCTACCATATACATGTGTAGAAAAAAATGAATTTCTCTAAATATGAAAAACATGCATTTTTCCTGTGGTTTAACACAAGAAAACAGCTATTCTCAATTACATATACAGTTAATACCCTCGGTACAAACATAACATTAGTACTGAAAATAAATAAATGAATGATTTAATATACCATTGGAAAATTACTTAACAAGTGTTTTGATGACTAAAAAATCATTTCTTCCCAAATATTCAAGGTGTTTTTGTTCATTGATGAAATTGAATCCATTGAGCGATGTAACAGAATTTGCTAACAATGAGGATATAATCAAAGATGAAAATTTGGTTGCACCAAAAGAAAATATTAACAAGTTAAAAAAAATCATTCACGCAGAAATGGATCATTCCTAGCTGAAAAAATTTAATTCATAGCACCAAAACAAATGAAAAAATATGCAAACTCCAATTTATTAAGGCTTAATTTATTCTGTTTAATGTTAAAAATCTATTTTTTTTTGTCCTTCCTATGTATGACCAAGACAAAATAAATTTGACCTTGTGCAATAGATTTTACAAATTTTCAGTGAAAGATGGTTCGTATGAATAACTAAAATTTTGTTTAGTGGTTGGCTGGATAAAAATATGACGAGTACATTGGAGGTATATTTACGTTTCAAAAATTAAGAAAACCCATCTGATATCAAACTTCATACTTTCCACGAATTGCAGATAATTGGCTCAAAAACTAAGATTTTAAAACAAATTATTCATCGAATTGAATTTTATGTTGGTTTTTAATGCTCTGATTAAATTTATCCTATCGTTTTAACTAAAAGTAGACTTGTTTTGGAAAGAAAATAGTTTTAATGTTGAATTATCTGAGTATTCACAAATGGAACAATATTTTTGAGAGTTCGAGATTTTCTTTTTTATTCTATTTTCGGTTAGGTTTAGAGTTAAAAAAGTGTTTCCAAAGTGATTATATTTTCATTATGCTCTCCGATACACAAGCAATCTATCCTGTGAAAAAGAAAACCTTTCTCAAAAACCTGTTTCAGTAAAAATGCTATTAGCGACATCTATTTTGCATGTTAAAAAGTTTTTATTGTGTTCTGACAGCTCTCCATACTAGAGTGCCTATATAATAAGAGTGGCGACATGCGGGAAACACTTTCTGATTGGCTTAGAGACCTTTTCTACCGCCCGAAGTAGTCTTTTCCTAGCTCCCGTAGACTTAACATGGGAACTTTTTGTGTGTTCGAGAAAAACGTGTGTATATAAAATTTAAAAGAAAATATAGCTTATTCATGTTCTAGAATGTTTATTTATTATTTTAGTGTTTTATCAGTATAAATTTGAAGACTTTTTAAATAAATAGCTTTTTTTTAACAACATGTTTCCCGCAATCTAAGTTAGCGTGTTGTGCAATCCATCTCATCAATTACGCATGTGATTGAGCGTTTATATGATTAATTTATACCGAATGTACCCATATTATAACAATCATATGCTTTTTGTTCTCCTTGAAATGATAGATTAATTCGCCCAGCAACCTTCTTTGAAACGTTTCTGGTAGAAAAATGACTGCCGCGCATGCGCATTGGGCCAAATTTGGTCCCTTGTCGCCACTGTAGTATGGAGAGCTATCAGAACACAATAAAAACTTTTTAACATGCAAAATAGATGTCGCTAATAGCATTTTTACTGAAACAGGTTTTTGAGAAAGGGTTTCTTTTTCACAGGATAGATTGCTTGTGTATCGGAGAGCATAATGAAAATATAATCACTTTCGAAACACTTTCTTAACTCCAAACCTATATATAACCGAAAATAGAATAAAAAAGAAAACCTCGAACTCTCAAAAATATTGTTCCATTTGTGAATACTCAGATAATTCAACATTAAAACTATTTTCTTTCCAAAACAAGTCTACTTTTAGTTAAAACGATAGGATAAATTTAATCAGAGCATTAAAAACCAACATAAAATTCAATTCGATGAATAATTTGTTTTAAAATCTTAGTTTTTGAGCCAATTATCTACAATTCGTGGAAAGTATGAAGTTTGATATCAGATGGGTTTTCTTAATTTTTGAAACGTAAATATACCTCCAATGTACTCGTCATATTTTTATCCAGCCAACCACTAAACAAAATTTTAGTTATTCATACGAACCATGTTTCACTGAAAATTTGTAAAATCTATTGCACAAGGTCAAATTTATTTTGCCTTGCTCATACATAGGAAGGACAAAAAAACATTAGATTTTTAACATTAAACAGAATAAATTAAGCCTAATAAATTGGAGTCTGCATATTTTTTCATTTGTTTTGGTGCTATGAATTAAATTTTTTCAGCTAGGAATGATCCATTTCTGCCTGAATGATTTTTTTTAACTTGTTAATATTTTCTTTTGGTGCAACCAAATTTTCATCTTTGATTATATCCTCATTGTTAGCAAATTCTGTTACATCGTTCACAATGGATTCAATTTCATCAATGAACAAAAACACCTTGAATATTTGGGAAGAAATGATTTTTTAGTCATCAAAACACTCTTTAAGTAATTTTCTAATTGTACATTAAATCATTCATTTATTTATTTTCAGTACTAATGTTATGTTTGTAACGAGGGTATTAACTGTACATGTAATTGAGAATAGCAGTTTTCTTGTGTTAACCCACAGGAAAAATGCATGTTTTTCATATTTAGAGAAATTAATTTTTTTTTTTTTAAATATTTTATTTGTCTCTTTAGATTTAGTTTTTCGAAACATTACTACTGTCCTTTATTTTTCGTATAAAAGTACTGTTCAAAAAATACTTAATATAATTTAAAGTACATATAAATTAAATATATAAGGAAATTTACAAAAGAATGACGATAAAGATGCCTACCAAAATGGGTGAAAGAACTTAAATGTTTCACACAAATTTCCTGTTAAAATAGTTGAAGAAAATTTATGTAACTTCTGTTTCATACTTGGATTGCATGCCTGTCACTGAACAAATATTTTCAATTATAAAAAGATAGGTGGAAAAAATACAAGTGAAGAAAAAACCAAATGAGAATAACTGATTTATAATAAACGTAATTGTAATATATGATACATTTACTTGAGACATTAAGATAAAATTAGTTAGTCAACAAATTCACTTTATTCAATAAAAGTGTTTCAAAAATTTTATTCATTTTCTTTTTCAGCATTTGACTTTAAATTATATTAAACACAACCACATTTATGAAAGTTTTCATGAAAATTTTATCATGAAACTAGTATTAAAAAAATTATGAACAATAAAATTCACACACAAGGAATTCTTTGCTTTAATTTATTTAACTATAAATCTATCAATGGGGTGTGAAAGTGTTGCAATCATATACATTCGAATTCTGCCCATCCAGTTTGCAAAACTAATATCGGGTGGCCCAAGTGCCATTGCTTGGCCTTGGCTTTTGTCATTACTTGAGCAATTGATATCTTCCAGAGAAGTCGGCTTTTTTCTCTTCTTTAGAAAATAAAATCTGAAACATAAAATGAATTTAACAAAATGCAAATTATATAATCACTAGTCATGAAATGAATTTTGTGGATATTTACTTTTTGGTATTTATGGTATTAAACATGAAATTGCTCTTTAAGTTAATTATTGACCTTATGAATAACTCAAAAATGAACTTGATTAAACTGGGAGTGGAGTATGTTTTACATTACAACATAACACTAGCTTAAAATAGTTTTACATAAAATATTGATTTTTATCCTGGTGTACAAAGATTCTCAAAACTTCCATAAATTGGCAACATCAGGACAGTTGAATTCATCAAAATTTAGTTTTACATCACTTTTGACATGGAGAGCACTATGTTTTTGAAATTTGAAATTTTACAGAAGAATTATTTGCAATTTATCAGTCCTGATTTGTTAGTTACTCCATGATGTTTAAAAATTTTACATAAGACACATTGCCTGCCTGAGTAGATAAATTATAGTACTGCATACTCACAATATCTATTTGTCATGTATGGTAAAATATTAACGGCCATATTCACAAGTCTCGAGTTAACCTGAGGATCAGCGGGTCAGTTAAACTGCGGATCATCAAGAACTGAATTCTCAAACGGTGGGTGAAGTGATCCACAAGTTAAAATGATACACTCGCTGTGACTAGCTACTAGTCTCCTCACAATCACATGCTATTGTGTACATTTGTTTCAACGCCCGAATTTGCATTCCTACTGATCAAGCACATACTTGGCCAGCAAAATTGATTCCAAATTGTGATTTTTAATTTGGGTTTGGAAAAAGAAATGCAAAGGTATATAATTTCAAATTGGATATTTATGGAAACCTAAATTTTGCAAGAAAGAATTGTCAGGGTTCCCACTCTTTTTTCCCAACTCAAAATAAGGACTTTCTAAGGACTTAAATAAAACATTGAAAGAACCGTATTTTCAATGTAATACCTAACTTTCGACCAAGTGGAGATGCTTTTACAGATTAATTAATCTAATAAGAACAGTAGTACGTAACAAATGTAATATTCAAGTCTATTTTCTAAAAATTATACACAAATAATGCCACACTAAAATGAGATTTTTCAAAATAAGCCGTCCGATTTTTACAAAATTTAGCAGTTAATATTTGGGCATTAACGTTTACATGTATTAGTAACATGTAAGTACATAAACAAATTATAGAATGGAGACCGCAAGGAAAAAACTTCGGATGTTTTTTTATTATCTCTTCACAGTGCATTTGCTTTTTAAAAAAGGGAAATGAAGAGTTAAGTTTGATCAGGACCGGGCTTGGTATTTCCGGTCTCCCAGCTGCTGTTGCGAGTTTGATTTTCGTTTACTTAATATTTTCATACTAGGGGGTTCAGCACCAGCTTGCCAACCCCCGTAGATTGCTACGCAATCCCATTTCGCAAATCAACAATCCTGTTGCAATGATTTCGCTTTTTTTTTTTTTAAACACTTAATGCAATCTAAACTAACAGCTGCATTGGAAAAATCCACCTCCATCTTGTTCCCCGTACAATTTTGAATAAATCATGTTAATCTCGTAACATTTTTATCAGTTCTTAATCGGCAAACCGTCTGAGAATCGAGAGGGAAAACAAGCATGACGTCACAGCGAGTTTCAAGGGCATCTGGCAGACCCGTAAGTCAGAAAATGTAACCTTAATTTCAGTGAATAAGAATGAACGCGTGTCGCTTCGTGATCTAAAATGTACGAAATTTGTATGGCCAACTTTTGATTGCATCAAATTTATTTATTAACCAGTTTCAAAAATAATTGTACAGTAATAAAGAGTACATTCTCAGGCATTCTCTGATGTTTTCCAATTTAAAAACTAATAGTATAGATATGACATGATATATATGAAGATATAGATATGACAGTTTTAACAAAAAAAGTAATGAAAAGGTCCAGGTTTTTGCCGAATTTCAAGACTATTATCAGGAACCAAATTAAAATTTCTATAAAAACTAGACGAGCTGCAAAAATTCACATTAAGAGGTATTCTAAAAAAATCACGACTTAAGATTGAAAATTTGTGCGTCTTTTGCTCACTCGCGTAAGAAATTTAGCAAGTTGCAAACGTCAGAGTCAAATTTGACAGGATCGGAGACCGAACGAGTTTCGAAGGAAACATTTTCCCGTGAACCGAAACAAATCATGAGCTATGCCAAAACTATTATAAATTTATAAAATATATGAAATGGTTAAAAAAATAAAATGGAATGAATAGATATAAAGTGCATTTCAATAAAACAAAATTAATTTAAAAATAATTTTTTCAATCGATTGGTTTTTTTTTTTTCCGGAACAGATAACCGATTGCTTCAACTTTTAAAAGCAGAATCACCCTCGAAAATCTTCAAAATGTTTCCTTTTTCAACTTTACTGAGATAGTTTTTACAAAGAATTAGAAGTATAGAAAAGCTAGATTTAAAAAAAATTGCAACACATCGGGTTGCCACTCAGGTAGCAGTATTAATTAAAATAAATTATCTTTATAATTTTTATGAATCACCAACCAACTTAAAAATTATCTTCACAATAATTGTAATAACTTTTTAAAACATTGCACTCACAGTAACTGAATAAAACAAAATTAATTAACATTTGATGATCATATTCTAGTTTGTCTAGAAGGGCAACTATTTTGTGCGTTGCGAAAGCCACACGCATCGCAAGTCGAAAACAGACTGATTTTCATGAGTTTTCAAGTCTTTAACCCTCTAACGTCCAAAGCGGCTTCACATGCAAAAGCCCAGTACCTGCCCGAAACGGCTGAAGTCATTAAAGTTACTGGCTATCTCCCTAACCCAGAGAAGGGCAATCTGTCATTCCCTGACTACAATACTCCCTCCTTTCGCCTGAAGCAGTAGGGTAATTTCCCTTAATGACAAACAAGTTAGGGATTGGCTTTTAACTGCGCCCTTTCACATACTTCTTCCAAGTTTGACTTCGGATCGGACAGTCTTGTGCGGCTATTGAATATAGAATTTTGTTTCTTCACCATCAAAATGGCTTGTTATAGGAAAACATTGTCGAAAGAAGAAATAGAAATAATTATTTTCAATGATACAGATGAGTCAGATTTAAATTCAAACGGCGAAGACGATCTAACAAAATATGATTTGGAGAATTCAATCCAAACAGATAGTGACTCCGATGATGACAGTAATGTAGATGAAGTCCCGGAAATTGAGATAAACGATGATATATTTTTTGAATGGGAATCGAACAATATACAGAAAGATGATATATCCATTCCAAACTTTAATTCGCATGCTGGTTCTGTTCATGACTTGCCGCCTGGGTCTTCACCATTAGACTATTTGAAACTCTTTCTGACGAACGTGAGAAATCACATATTCTCACGATAATTAAAATCACAGAGTTATTTTCAAACCTACAATCTGGAAATGTAATTTTCTTGTATAGCATGTTATTAATTTTACTTAAAATATGAAGCATTTTAGGAACATAATTATGTTAATGATTTTCTTTTAGCAGAGGTTTCTTGGTCAAATTAATAATTCCTCTTTATGAACTGAGAATATTTTATAAAGTGAGTATATTTATGAAACATAAAATAATCATTTTTTCGCCCCTTATAAAAAGTTCTTACTACGAATTCCCATTTGGTTTGCTTCGCAAAGCAACACCACGGCGGCTGCATGGCAAGCACTTGACAGTTCTTTTAGTGGGGTTTGGCCATCACGACGTCGCTCGTGAGTTCTTTTCGTGACGCATATCTGTTGCAAAAATATTAATATTTAATTGAAAAAATATTTGTTAAAAGAAATCAAATGTATAAGGTATGTATAATTTTTCCGCAGATTTCAAATCCGTTGAAATTTTATTCTATCTTTAGCTATCCAGGAGATGGAAAAAAGAAGTACAAAACTCCAGTTCAGACTTTATTTCTTTTTATCGTCAGCTGATAAACTTCCTCTGCAAAATCAAATGGATACATGGAAGTAATACATTTAGAATGTCATCTTTACGCTGTTGACATTCTAAAGAAAGCAACAATTCAATTCTATTAAATTAATTTTAAAATGTTCCTAGATTAAATGTTAAAATTCGGGCTTCGTACAAAAATCTCATAACATTCGGGCTTCCCAGTGTGCCAAATTTCATTCTTGTAAATGCCATAGATTCGTCAGGTCAGTCCACGCACGCCGACAAACGCTTCCTTTTATTATAGTAGAGATGAGTATTATCAAATAAAATTTTACACACAAATATATAATTAATCTGACTACACTGGATAGGAGAATTTTTAATAAAATTCATTCGATTTTTATACGAATAGCAAAATTATAATTATGACGCTAAATGTTCTACTGAAAAACATTTTTAATATACATAGGACTTAACAGACTTGAATTATTATACAGTCGGAGCTATACAAGAGAATTTTAAGAGATACGTTATAAATGAAGTTGCAGTCAAATATTAGAAAATATATTAATTTAATTATTTTTCTTTAAAAATGTGTTAGTCTTAGACATCGTCTTGAGACCCATGTGGCCGTTAGAGGGTTAAAGTGTATTTATGTGCTCATCAAGAGTCCATTGAAGATTTGTATATCGCGTATGAAGGATTGACACTTCCCGAATCATCGCAAATGCCGCACTCATAAGCAGTTTTATCGCCGATCGGCCGCTAAAACGAGGTCAGAAATATTGTGAAAAAATTTCGTTATTTTGTACACAATGCCTTGACAAATGAATGTAATCTGATTATCTTTGTACTTGTCAGTATGGGTGTGCGTTGGTGAAAGTGAAGTAACTTGCATTGTCGATGTTCTTTCATTTTAGTAATAAATCAACAAAGTAATTTTTATTTCACGACAAATTTGCATCTGCCATGGTCATATTCTACCGTTTACTTTCTCATTGGGTTCTACTCTGGCGAGCCAGAATAGTTAGAACCAGAACACATCTGTGGGCATATCTATTTTATAGAAAACGTAATCGCGTTCTTATTCCAATTAATATCAATATGTACAAACCATCTATTTTAACACACCAATTTCATATCTATATTAAAATTTAACTTAAGATACCAAAAATTTCATGTCATTAGATCTTACAGTTTCGAAGTTATGAGAAAAGCAAGATTAGAGCTCTTTATGTTAACTCAATTTTCTTACACTTTTATGCATATCTTCATAATTAATATTTCAATAGCACAAATGTTGTGTACCATGTTACTGTCAAACAACCGAAACAAAATCCACCTAATTTATTTAAAAAAGTATTTAGTATACAATAATTATTAAATTAACGTTTGAAAAATTATGAATTGGAATCTTATATTTTGATGGGAAACCAATTCAAGACTTCTAGTATGGCCATACAAAATTTCCACTCATTCCGATAGTTAGTTTTAGCTCTACATTAAATATTTGTCAATGTGATTTTAGGGGGCAACCAAAAATAAAAGACATTTGACAAACCTTGGATTGTTTGCACTTGCATAGTATAATAATTAATTCTCAAATCGTTTGCACTTGAGAAATATATACAGGGGTTGGACTACTATATGGAAACACCTCGTGAAATGCATGCTTGAAAAGAAATGTTTATTCTAGTGAAATGTGTAGGTGGCGCTGGTGTTTTAGCCTACTGGCGCCACCTAAACAATGGCGTAAATACGCTACACAGGTCAGTCATTGTCTGGGCAATGTTATGTGAACTTGTAATTGCGTCATGTCAGAGCTAACAGACTTCAAACAAAGGGCAAATTATTGGAGCTCGTCTGGTGGGTGCTTCCGTAAGCAAGGAAGCCAAAGTCTTTAGTGTTTCAAAAGGTACTGTATCTAAGATTTATTCCAAATATATGAAAAGAGGAAAAACATCATCTGCTAAATCACAGCGTGAACGAAATTGTGTGTTGAGTGATCGTGACAGACAGGATCATTAAAGGAGGATTGTGACTAAAAATAAGACCACAGCTGCAAAATTTAGTGCTGAAATTAATGTTGTGCTCACAAACCCTGTGAGTATCAAAACAATAAGAGAGCTCCATAAGTGGGGTATTTCTGGCCGAGATGCAATTAAAAAACCATTCATCAGTGATGCTAATGCCTGTAACAGGAAAAAGCGGTGTTTAAGTCATAAAGCCTGGATTATGGAGCAATGAAAGAAGTAATTTGGTTGGATGAGTCTTGTTTCACACTTCTGGCCGAGTTTACGTCTGGCAAATGACATCCCAAGCCTATAATACAGACTGCTTGTTGCCAAGAGTGAAACATGGCGGGGAGTTCTGTGATGGTTTGGGCAGCCATATCGTGGTTTTCTGTGGGCCCCATAATCACTCTGCAAGGGCACATTAAGGCCAAGGATTATGTGAACATTTTGTCCAATCAAGTCCATCTCATGGTACAAACTTTGTTCCACAATAGTGATGTCTTCCAAAACGACAAAGCCCCTGTTCACACAACTCATATCGTCCAGGACTGGTTTTCTGAGCAGGAGGATGATTTGTCGCATCTCCCCTGGCCACCAGTCCTCAATAATATTGAACCTTTGTTGTCTACATTGGAAAGGAAAGTGCATGATTGCAATCCACCACCATCATCGTTATCTGAACTGGCACCGTTTTGCAGGAAGAATGGCACCAGATTCCCTTGGCAAGCATAAAGGAACTGTATTTATCCATTCAAAGAAGACTACAAGCTGTTTTGAATGCCAACGGTTTTCCTATATTATATTAGGCAAGGTTACATTTTTTTTAGGTGTTTTCATATTTTTGTCCAACTCCTGTATAATTTTCAAAACTTTAGGAGTGAATATCTCAAGATATAAAGGTAGTAAAGTCATGAAATTTCATATTTAGACGAATTTAATGTTGCAGAATCTGATTATATTATCAAAACATGGTGTTTCTACTAGAAATTTTGTTGACTGAGCAAAATTTGATATGAAGACGTCGCTTTACGCAATTGTTTTGAATTTGTAAAGGACGTTGTTACGTATTGAATGATACTTTTGAATTTGCTCTGGTATGCTGTTGCTTGAAATAAAGGAGATGGTTTAGTTTTTTTCCATTACTGTACATTAAATGCATCGTAACTTAGCAACAATAAAATGACACTAGTTTTGAATTACAAATATTATAAAGATGTTAAGAATTTTAAATGATTTTTTTATTGTGTTATTACTTTACAAACTATTGCTTACTTTCCATATCTCTGTAACAGTTGCTGGCATCACTCTTTAATTGGCATAACTTGTATGTTCTTGTAAAGTGTTAAGAACAGTGTCAACTTATCAGAAAGTGTGATCACTTGACAAGATAGAATATTTCAAGCTTTCCTTCACAAGAACCACTCTTTATTACCTAAGATAAAGTTTAAAAATATTGTTCTGCAAAAAAAAAAAAAAAGAAACAGTTAGTTGATATTTGAAATAAAATTGAATTTTGAAATTTTTTTAGGGTTACAAATATGTAGTCATGGGGAAAATGAGAAAACCCTCTTCATTTGAGTACTTTTATCAGTATAGAAAATTCAAAGATGGTGTTTGGCAGGAACACATTTTCTATAAATTCAAATTCATAAAGTTTAGATAAGGGGTTGTATTCATATTAAATGGAGAACCAACTTCATATTTTGCATTAGAAACACCCTATTTCGACACAAAATTCAAAATTTAACTTCAGATTCTAAATCTCACGTTACTAGGTTTTTTAAAATTAAAATTTGCTTAAAGGGCCATCTTCATATTAAATTGAGCACCAACTGTATAATTTTAAATGGAAATCCGCTAATTTGACACACAATTTTAAAATTTAACTTCAGATTCTAAATTTCACGTCACTAGGTTTTGCCGTTTCGAAGTTATGAGTACAGAAACATTTGAGCTCCTAATGCTAAATCAGTTTTTTAAACTTTTATGGATATCTTCCTAAATAATGTTTCTATAGTGCTGATATTTTGTACCATGTTACTGTTAAACAAACCAAACAAATTCCACCTACAATTTTATTTAAAAAAATTTTTAGTATTCAATAATTATTAAATCAATTTTCAAAAAGTTATTAATTGGAACCTTATATTTTGATAGAAATCAATTCAGGACTTCTAGTATGCAATGAAATGTTCAGATAATTAGTTTTTGAGCTACATTACATTTTCCGCATTAATGCGATTTTAGTTGACCATCCTACAGTTTAAAAAACGTCCGACAAACCTTGGATAATTCTTGAATTGTTTGCACTTGCATATCTAATATTATAAAAGGGTGTTTTTGTGTGTATATTCAGAAGATCTACAGGGTTTGTCCGTAAAGTAACGGTACTGGGTCTGGTAAAAGAATTTATTGATCCGATGGGAATATATTGTTGAAAGTCTTCAAAATAGTCTCCTTAGGTGTCGATATACTGCTGATACCCCGGTAGTCTAAATTTTATACGAATTTGCAACATGCCCATGTCATGTCAGGTGTGTTAAGAGTATATTTTGATGTTTATAAACAAGAACTAATATGTAAATCAATCGTATCGTAATTAG
The DNA here is from genome assembly GCA_947359465.1 of Metellina segmentata. Lineage (NCBI taxonomy): Eukaryota > Metazoa > Arthropoda > Arachnida > Araneae > Tetragnathidae > Metellina > Metellina segmentata. The sequence goes on along the minus strand of OX375872.1, from coordinate 74,753,386 downwards.
TCCCGTCCACTTCAGGCTATGATTGGTAACTACATCATCTATCCCTATTTGAAACATATATATAGAATGACAGTGCTTGAATTCAATCCTCCCTTTTTCTAAAGCCTATGGGGCCATGTAATGTACACCTATTTGTATACTTTTTAAGTTTATAGTTTTATGAATTTCTTGCAATCTAGTCACTTTACAAAAATAAACAAGGATTTATTTTATGAAATACTTGATAAGGCCTTTATTTCCCTTGTAACTCCAACAAGGTGAAGGTGGGAATTATTCTTAAAAAATTATTTTTTCTTTTTAATGTTTTCAGTATCTGTAAGAACAAGAAAAGAATGTCACGGGTAATGCCGATCAGGCCTGCTAGTCTCCATTATAAAAGAAAGTGTTTGTCTGTGCACTTTCCTGACGAATCTATGGCACTTATAGTAATAAGATTCAGCACACTGGTAGTCCACATTTTTTGCTATTTTTGTACGAAGCCCGAATTTTAAAATTCAATCTAGAACATTTAAAAATTTATTTAATTATTATTGTTTCAGAATGGCAACAGCATAAAAGATAAGATTCTAAATTTATTTTTTCCGTGTTTCTGTTTGAACGCTTTCAGCCAAAGAACAAAAGAAGTAAAAAGTTCTTTTTTCTACCTCCTAGATAGTTAAAGATAAAAGTAAAAATATAAATGGATTTGAAATCTGAGGAAAATTTCACATCAGAGATCTATACCTAAAAATATGATTTTCTTTGAATAAATAATTCTTAAATTGTAACTTTTATATTTTTGCAATACGAATGCCGCTGCAAAGAATCACCTTTGTTTGATTAGAGATTAAGGAAATCAGTTTCCATTTCCTGCACTTAAACGATTCCACAGCAAATAAAGCAAAACAAATAAAAAACATTTTGACTGGCATTGTTTAGTTCTTTTATGTAAAATCTGGATCGTTAAAGATATATTAAAAATTTCAACGGATATGAAATCTATGGAAAATTTTACACCAGATAGGTACCTTTTACAATTGATTTTCTTTTAATAAATAATTTTTCAATTAAATATTTATATTTTCCCAAGAGATTGTGATATCAGGGGATATCAGATAAAAATTTCAACGGATATGAAATCTATGGAAAATTTTACACCAGATAGGTACCTTTTACAATTGATTTTCTTTTAATAAATAATTTTTCAATTAAATATTTATATTTTCCCAAGAGATTGTGATATCAGGCCAATTGGATCTCTATAAATTGAATTTGGAAGCATTTTCTTTTTGAAAAACCGGGATCGTTAAAGATAGATTGAAAATTTCAACGGATTTGAAATCTGCGGAAAATGTTTACAGCAGATAGATATTTTATACATTTGATTTTCTTTTGATAAATAATTTTTCAATTAAATATTTATATTTTCACAAGAGATTGTGACGTCATGATGATTGGATCTCTTTGCAATTCGAATTTGGCCGCATTTGACCACAGGCAATGCCGTGAGGGCTGTTATACAATAATACAGTATCATTTGTTGGCGAGTTAATTACTAAATGAACCTCAAGTGTCTTCTCCTTTTATGTATAACTAACTGAAGATTTATGATTCAAAGATAAAATAAGATTTTTTTAGACTTAACATTCATCTGTGAATCTTTCAGATTAGCTTGACTGATTCTATCCTTTTTGTTCTTTTATGCAATTTCAGACAAATTCTTTCAATGCTGATCATTTGGAAGTAATTACTGCATGTGTTCACATTTTCAGCATGCAAACAGCAATGAAAGACCAGTGGACTTATGCAAAAGTACTATAGCTCATGAGTTAATGCTGTCATAGACAAATGCTCAGCCAACATGGATTTTTATTGCATGCAGCTTTTGATTTTGAAAACAAAAGGTAATTTTGACACAGAATTGTTCAAAATCACAGTGGTGCTCAGTATGAATTCAATTGTTTAAAAAAGTTTATCAACAGTAAATACATGTTTTCAATTCTAATCCCTAAAGAACACTATATTATTGATAAACCCAAAGTAAATATACAAATACAGAGATAGAATACAAACACACAATATATAGATTATAATAAAGGAAGACGTGCTCACCAGTAATTCAATACAGCTTTTGCTTGTGATTTTTCATGATTGTCGAAAACACATCTGACATTTTCTCCAAGCGAAAACAGTAGATGTTGGTTTTTGATTTGTCAAAGTAGGTCATGTGATGCTTGCACCGAGAACTTGATTATCGAACTCTGTTTTACGCAATGCAAAGACGTGCAATCCCATCTATGAATCATGTACTAGTAGGTAGCTCATTGGCTCGCCGCAACACATAGCGCAGAACTCTAAATGGGCCCATACACTACAGTATTATATCATTGTGGATATAAATATAAGAGGCTTTATAAAACTGACATTACTCAAAGACAAGTATTTTTTTCCCCAATGGCAGGCACTATAATATTAATCATTGACCACTACAAGGCCGGAAGCGATGGCCTCTTGTGAAGGGGCACCCAGTGGAAGGACCGTCTTCACCCGTATCAATGGACAACACAATTTTAAGACCATGACTTAACCAGGATTCGAACCCAGATCCATCAGCATGGCAGACAAATGCTCTAACCACTATACCGACTGGGCGTCAAGCCAAGTATCATTGTGGATATAAATATCAGTTATCTATTAATATAAAAGGAAGTGTTTGTGTCTGTTCGTTGTGTCTAGACGAATCTATAGCACTTACAACCATGAAATTTGGCACAGGTAGTCCTAAATGTGACTGAATGCACCCTAAAGCACAAATTTTAAAATTTAATCTAGAGCATTTTAAGATTTATTCATTAGTTTTTTTTCCACATGTGGTTCTGCATTCGGATGTGCCAAGTTTTCATTTTGTTATTTTTATGAATGTCACTTACTTTTCCTTTGATTTCATTGGATATTTTATTTTTTACCTTTAAAGGATTGTAAATCGAAATTAACATTCTTTTTGATTTAAGTCACGGTCCAGTGCAGTTGTTACGGTTGTATTGTTTCTTGCTTTTTTAAAAGCATAACTTATTACTGTTTAATTTGGTTTTGATTTACGGTGTTTGTTGGAATCAGTGAGGTTTAGCGTTAAGACTTTTAAAAAGCTTAACTTTCTTGCTTTTTCCTGCTATAGCTTTTAAGAATTTTTTAAAGCATGGCGATATATTACTGTTTATTGGTATATTTGATTTCTACCATTTTGGTTTTGATTTACGTTGTAGATTCTGTGATAAATAAACAGTAGTTTGAAAGTCACTGATAGGGGAAAATATGGTTTTGTGCAATGTAAAATAGATTTACAATAGACACACAAATGAATTACAAAGTTAAAATTGAAATGTAAGCATTTATTCAATGCATAACTTCCTATTGTTCTAAATTTAAAGTGGCCACTGTTCTTGTAGTCCAGAAATTGCATCCTGTGTGCAACATTTGCTAGTCAAATGTAACATATCTGAAACAACATTCATCAGTTTTACAACGCTTTCGTCAACCCTCGCGTATTTTCTCTTCTCGGTACCGTCGACAGCTTTGGCAAATGGATGATGCTGGGTATAACGCCGTTCGAGGCCAGTAGAAAGGAGCTCATTTTACTTTCTGCTTGGCAACCCTCACATACTTTCAATTAAATTCCAATTTTAAAATGTTCTAGATCAAATTTTAAAATTTGTCCGTGATAGAAAAATTTGGACTACCTGTGTGAAAAATTTCATTATTGTAAGTGCCATAGTTTGTCAGGACAGTCCACACACACAAACAATTCCTTTTATAATAGTAGAGAATATATAAATGGTGTAATCTGCATTTAAACAATTAAAAAATGAAACTTACTTCCCCCATGACAGAAAATCTCTCGGCAAGATAATTCAAATCACAGTGTTCCGACAACATAAGGTCAAGTACTTGAGAATATTTATTAAGAAGAAGTAGGAAATATTTTTCTTCCAAAAAACTATCTTGTTTTATTAATTCAGAAATTAAGTAGAAGCTAAATTCTCTTTCTGAAATGATACAAATAGACAAAATATGTCAGACAAAACATCTATTTACAAAATTATATTGGCAAAACACAAACATAACATTTTTTATAAACATTTGTTTACTCATAAAACTATGCTTAATCCACAAATGATATTTATTACTGAATACTAGATGTTTGGAGGGTAATAATATCATAATTTTGCACTGTATGTATTCAAAAGTGATTTCATCCACTAAGAAAAGAAAAATTACATTTTTCTTGAGTTTTACATAATACAGTTGAGGCTTCAATTGTGTCAATTTTAATTCTGTAAGTTGATATATTTTGTTTAGGATTCCTGCTTTTGAAAAAAAAACACATTTTAAGTTGTGTCTTTTTAAATAAAACTCCACAAATGGGTGAATTCATTCCAATTCAGGCAATAAATAAAATGTTCCCTACTAGCTTCCAATTTTTTTAGAATTTAGTGTATGATGGCAAATGGCATGTTAAACTATGTCACATTTATCCTTTACAGAATTTTTTTTCCTCATCAATCACTAGATAACTAGAAGTCCGTTAGTTGTACTTTTTTTTCACTGCTCAAAAATAGTTAACTATCAAGAACTTGATGATTCCATATGGATACTTAGTTATACTAGTGAAAACTTTTAATGAACTGTCAGATGAAAAATTAGTCCAAGAATCTTATAGCTTAAAAGTGTTAAATCAGTTGATGGTCCAACAGCAAATAGATTCATCATACACATATTTAATCTTGTCTGCAATAACACCATAAAACTAGAAATTATTTTTTCAGTTAAGTGTAGAAAGAATAAAGTAATGCTTCTACTGGTTGTAAAACTGCCATAACTGTAGATTCCAACAGAGGGTAGTTTTAAATTAATATTTTTAGTGGCAGTAACACAGCTGGGATACAATACCAAGATCCTAAATCTGAGAAATACTCCCTAACTGCTATTGCAGTTGCTCATTTTTTAGTACATTTTTAACAATTATTTTCAGAACATGATAGCGAGTTTTAGAACAAAAGAACCTGAGAAAATAATAAAATATATATTTTTTAAAGTTTTGCATTTTAGAAAGTGGAATATTACATGCTATCTGCGGAATCCTTAAAACCATGTCTAGACCACACTTTAGAAACCACTGTTTCTACATTTCTTATGTTTTCTATAGATTTTATATACATTTTTATAGAGTTCTAGAGTTTAATAAACATTTTTATACAGGTTTATTTAAAAGATATATGTCCCCCCCCCCTCCCCCTCCCCCCAGTGGCAGAAAGTTTTGCAGCTGCCTGCAACAAGCTTTTAGAATTTTATCTCTCTGCAAAATTTAAGTATAATTTGTGAATAAATCATACATTAAACCAGCAATTTTTTTATCATTTTATTTGAAACATGGTAAGCACGATGCATTCTCGTTAATGATTTTCAGATCTTGCCCATCACCCTCTGTAACAATTTTTACATTCTATTACGCACCCATTCACTGAAGATCTGATATTGAAACCAGTCTTTCTTAAGTCCACAGAATGCTCCACAAAAAGAAACACATTTAAAATGTCATTGAAGCTCTCTTCAGTGAGTCCCCTGTTCACTTCTGCTTCATCTATGCTAATATTGGTTTTTGAATAAACCAAAAAGTCATAGTTGAACTAAAGACTGCTCTTGTCGATGACGGAACAAAATGTTGGTTTATCATCTAATTCAGTTGTACAGAAATACACACTGAATTGTTCAATTACAGATTTCACATAGCTTGATAGGCATAAGAAATTACCTCTTAGCACATCACCTTCACTAGCTTTGTGTTGGGATCCAAGACTCTTAGAGCTAATTGGTTTCTCAAGAAGGGGCACGTCATGGTATGTACTGGAAACACCACTATTTAATGGAGGAAACTTTTGAAATGATGTTCTTAAATTTAAAAACAATGTTTTAGGCAGTTTTGGCAATGCAGCTGCAAATTGAATTGTTTTTTTTTCCCTTTCTGATCTTTATCTTCAGAAACTGCTGTTGAATGTTCATCAAAATATGTCTTCATAATTTCGAGGGATGAAATGAGGCTTACAATATAAGATGTGAACCAGGGCATAAGATATGCTTCTTGTACTTATTTTGGATGTTTTTCCAAGAGCAGAACAAATATCTGCAAGTGCTTAGAATGTTTATCATTGTCAATTTGTTCATTAATCTGTCTCGTAATACAAAACCATCAGGGTCTTGTTCACAGACAGAGATCAATGTCTGATAATCTGCTAAAACTGTGTGAAAAACTGCTTTGCAATGCACTGAAAACTTCAGTCTTGAACAGTTTAGTTTGAGTCTGTAAAAGAATACCAGGAACTGCTCAGAACATTTTGACATTGAATATCTTGATTAGAGTGGCGTCTTAGAAAATGTGAGCGCAAGTCTTTTTTAATTATTTCGCATTCACACACACCACATACACCTTATTCGGTGACTCCATTCTAAGCACATGTTTTTCATGCAATGAGTTGCTCTCTTAGCGGGCAGAGAACGCAAAGGTAGTATTCTATTCTGTGCCACTCGGAAAAAATGAAACGCCCGCTGGGTCCGGTGTGCGTGAAAAACGCCCGCTTCTCTGCACTTTAAAGAAAAACAGCTTTTCCCATGGCGTCATGGGGACAGAGAAGAAGAGGCGCTGAAGTCTACGTACTGCACTGGGAAAAGAGTGTCCGAAAGTTACAGACAATTTATTAAATTGTTTTATTAGTGCAGACAAAAACTGTTAGCAAGAGGATTTTACTGTCCGCGACAATGTCGCAGTGTTTCTGCCACTGGGTATTGCTCCTTTCCATTCCTTCATTAATACCCTTCATAAACAACAATCACCTAAAGTTGATTAGCATTCCAATCAACAAAATAGTCGAAATTATATATGAAGCATTCAGTAATTTTCAAAAATTAGAATTACTTACAGATCAAAGTAGAACAAATTTTAAAAATGTCTCCATATCATTTTATTCAAAATTTAAATGATCTTCACCTTTTACAGACTATTAGATTCTTGTAACATGTTTGCTAAATTACAAAATCTCTCTATATTAAAAAAAAGTTACCGCCGCCACCGCCGGATTGAAAACTGTGTTGTTTAGCTCGATTTTTAGACGGCTTCCCGAGAAAGTACTGATCGGAAAAAAACGAAATAAACATGGTTTGTTCTTTATCGTATTCCCTGGACAATTATTAAGATTTTTTCCGATGCGGCAATTAGTTTAGGGTTTATTTAGTGACAGAATTGAAGAAGCGAAATTTCTTCCGCGAGTGAGAAAAACACATACAAATTTTCAGTCTTCAGCCGTGAGTTTTTTTTAAAGAGTACCTCACAACATAAATTTTTGCAGCTCGTCGAGTTTTTTTTGAAATTTCAATTTGGTTCTTGATCATATTTTTTTTAAATTCAGGAAAAATCAGGACATTTTTGTTATTTTCTTTTTAAACTGCCGTATCTGTATCTTATTACTTTTTGTTTTAAATTTTTTTAATATCGCAGTATACCTCAGAATGTACTTTTTTACGGTACTATTATTTTTGAAATCGGTTAATAATTAAATTGGATGCAATCAAAAGTTGGTCATACAAAATTCGGAATCTTTGGACATTTTCGCTACTTTTTGTTAAAGCTTATGTTTACGGCAAAAACCATTATTTTTTTAATTTGAGAACATCACTGAATACATTACATTACACTCTTTCTTATGGTACAATTATTTTTTAAATTGGTTAATAAATAAAATCGATGCAAGTAAAAGTTGGTCATACAATTTTCGAAACTTTCAGATTGTAATTTCCGATACATTCTTTCAGATAAAAAACTAAAACTGTCATATCTATATCATATAACTATTAGTTTTTTAATTTGAAAATATCGCAGTATACCTCAGAATGTACTCTTTCTTACAGTACAATTATTTAAAAAATTGGTTCATAAATAAATTCGATGGAATCAAAAGTTGGTGACTCAAATTTCGTATTTTTTATTTCGCGGAACACATGAGGGTTGTATTTTTTACTATCGGGTTTGCCAGATATCAAATTTATCGTAGCAACAATTGCCATAAAAACGATTTCTTTTTATTTGGTGAGGAAAAAGGATCGCCTTTTCCCCCTCCGTTCTCAGACGGTTTACCGAGAAAGTACAAAGTACAGATCGTAAAGTTTGGAGATTAACGCCGTTTACTTAAAATTGTACAGGGAACAAGATGCAGAAGATTTTTTACTGATGCGGCTATTAGTTTAGGGTGCATTAAGTGTTAAAGTAAAATAAAGTGAAATCACTTGCAAAAGAGGTATTGGTTTGCGAAGCAAACCAAACGGGATTGCGTAGCAATCCCAGGGGGTCGGCGAGCATAAGCGAGCAGAGGGCGAAGCCCTCGCTGTGACGTCATGGACCGGAAAGTGAAATCAGGATAATACGAATTATTCAGATAGTTTCACTCTGCGAAAGGAATGTTGGTTTGCGAAGCAAACCAAATTGCATATGTAAAAGGACTATTGGCTTGCCAAGCAAACCAAATGGGATTGCATAGCAATCCCCGGGAATTGGTGAGCGTAAGCGAGCAGGGGGCGGAGCCCCCTAGTATTGCGAAAAGGGTACATAAATTTCATTTAAACTGGTAACTGCTCTAAGATTACGGCAATAAAAAAATAACTGGAAAAAATGCCACATCCTACTTACGCAAGAACACCATACTCATCTGAAGCACTGAGTCACTTGAATGTTGGAAGGCTAAATTAAAGCGATCAACATGCTCTGTAATAGTTTTTAAAGCCAATTCTTTCAGATTCTTCATCATGGATATGTCACCATAAAATTCCAAGTAGGCACTTTAGTATCTGTAAGAAACATAAATTATGAAGAAATATTGCAACAAAGTGTTAAAAATTAAACTTAGCATTGCTTTAAATAATGATGCTATGATACTCATGATTAGACTAAATTAATGACAAGAAACAACAGGACCTGAAAATCTCACCACTGATGAACCAGATGATATAGTGAATACATCAGTAATATTACGAATATCAGACACTCTAATAGTCTTAACCCGGGAACGGGCGCGCAGGGTGCGACATACCCGCGCCCATCTTTTGTTCTGTCTATTTTTCGACCCCTCATTTAAAAGTGGACAACTCTCAGTGTAGCTGAATGTAGGGTCATGACCTTGGATGGGCCAGGTCAGCAGGCGAATTCTAAAAATAGAAATTCCGGTATTTTGTGTTTCGGGTATATTATACCCAGCGCGCCCATCCTTGCCACTCAGATTTTTTCAGTCATGGCATGTACGATGAAGAAATGAAGCGTTTGAGAACTTTTATTGAAATAAAAACTGTTTCGACGGATGAAGAATTTTTATTTGATGACGGAGAAGGGAGGGGGTAGATTTGATTAAGAAGAATATAATAGGAATTATGATTCATCAACAGACGGTGACACAGATATTGAAGTAGAAATAGATTCGTCAAATGAAAATGATTTCTATGTTGGACAAGATGAAATAACAACATGGAAATAAAAGAAATTTCGAACTAATGTGCGAGTTTCAGAAAAAAATAAAATAATTAAATTTCTTGGAAACACAGCTATTTCAAGAGATATTAGAACACCGTTAGAATCTTGGAAACTTCTGATAAAATGGTGAAAGATTTAATGAACTGCACTAACATTTACATTGCATCGATTTCAGATCGTTTTCCACGAGAACGAGATGCGAAATCTACAAGAGCTACTATGAGAGCTGAAATGAAAACGTTTATAGGACTTTTATATAATTGTGTTCACAAATCCTCTCATGTGATCATTATGAATCTTTGGGCAACAAGCGAAATTAAAAATGTTATTAGATGTATTTTCTGCTTTAATTTAGTTATAAAAATTATTTTGTACACTATTTATGATTGTAAGGAGAGATGAAAAAGTTCGGGTATGAGATACCCTGCGCACCTACTCCCGTTGCTTTTTTTCGCGCGCCTGCTCCCGGGTTAAGTCAACTAATCTTAAGTCTAATAGTCTTATAGCAGTTAACTGATTTCAAGGCCAAGTGAGCCTTCCAAAAGTTACTCTTTCTATTGGTCGTATTACACTATTAGTCAAATTATTAGATTTGTTATGAAATATCCACTCTAGTAAGAGTTATTTTACCATAGATTAATGCAAGTTTTACAATAGAGCAGTTGTTTTAAAAGTTTTAAGACTCCAAATCTGACAAATCCAAAATGAGAAAATGTACAAATTCTTTCATTTTGTCGAAAAAATGGTTGAAAGGGCAACATTAATTGTTTTGAAATAGCATTTAAAAGGTTGTTTAAAAAAACATTTGAAGTGAACGAAAATAAAACAGAACATTCAAATGAAAGTCTGCAACGCATGGAAGTTACATCACACTTGGAGGCATTTTGGCTTAATTCAAACTAGTCCCCCAAGTTGATACATAATATGCAGTTCAGATGGCATTTAGTTTTTCAATTTCTTTCTCACCAAAACTTTTTAAGTACGTAAAAATCCATTAATCTTTAATAAATATGAAATTTAAAATCTAAAGAAACTTTATTTGCATCGTGACTTGAAAATAACTGAGGAAATGGGACAGCAAATAACTGAAAATTTTGTTAACAGAAAGTAAAATACTGCTTGGGTAAAATTAGTTTTGCAGCTACAGAACAATATATCCCCATTCAGTTTTAGCAATGCATTCAATTGTCAATTATCTGAAATCACAGAAACTACAAGCATTTCAGAGCTAAGAAGCAACTCATTTTAAGTGCATCCTTAGTGTTGCATAAATATTTCAATATACAAACAAGGAACAACATAAAGAAAGATTGAATAGGTTTACAAATACAATTCAAAAATAGGAATGCTTTGGTTTTTACACAACAAAAATAAAGGATTTTATAAATTTACCAAACAATTAAATTTGCTAAACTATTAATTTACTACTAATTAAATTTTCTTGAACCTAGTCAATAACATCAACTAAAAATTTTATTTTAAAATGTGACGTTTAATATTTCTAATTAAATAAACATTCTAATTTGGTCCAAGTTGCGAATTTGTACATTTATACATTATTTTCTTTCAAAACAAACGATTCTAAATGTTTGGAAACATTTGATTTTGTCTCGTATAATTCGAGATACCTTTCCAATAAAATTGAGAAATCGAACTGCCTCCAGTATGTTTCAAACTTGATATAAAAACTCATGGATAGCAAAACGAAACTTCCAGAAACATTTTTGCAACCAAAGGAAAATTTAAATTGCTAAAGTATAAACTAAAATTTTGAAAATGATCTGTTTACCGCAAATATTAATGATGCCCTCAGTTTCTTAATAAGTGTACGAATACTTCTTTGTTCGCTGAAAAACTGAACTGGTTTTGTTTAAATGATGATGATGATGCTCTGAAAGTTTCTTTTCTAGCGCCTCAGCGTAAGTGTCCGACAAGTTAACTCTGATTGGCTCCTCATATATATGTTGTATGGTTGTTGTTAGTAGTATTTCTGGACAATAACATTCGTGAAACAACGTGGCCTATTGGCTAAAGTCACCTATCTTCAGATTGACGTCGGCAGCGGAGGATGACTTCCCGAGTTCGAACCAGCTGGCGGGAAAATATTTAGATCCCACAAATTACTTTAAAAAAAATTCCAATTTAATTCCTTTTTATTCTAAATTACTTTTCCTAATTTTAATACCCTTTTTATATATTTTCCAAGCTTCCGTTGATTTTACATAAATAATCTAAGAACCACTCCTGAACTCACTACCAGCTGATATTTTTCCGCCCCTCTGCCGTCCCCTTTGCTTTAGGATGATGGTGTCGTATCCACCCCTGGTTTGTAGAGTGCCTATATAATAAGAGTGGCGACATACGGGAAACACTTTTGATTGACTTAGCGACCTTTTCTACCGCCCGAAGCGGCCTTTTCCCAGCTCCCGTAGACTTAACATGGGAACTTTTTGTGTGTTCGAGAAAAACGTGTGAATATTAAATTGAAAAGAAAATATAGCTTATTCATGTTCCATTTCGTGTTCTAGAATGTTTATTTATTATTATTTTAGTGTTTTGTCAGCATAAATTTGAAGACTTTTTAAGTAAATAGCTTTTTTTTAACAACATGGAGTTTCCCGCAATCTAAGTTAGCTCGTTGTGCAATCCATCTCATCAATTACGCATATAATTCAGCGTTTATATGATTCATTTACACCGAATGTTCTCCCTGAAATGATATATTAATTTGCCCAGCAACCTTCATCAAGACGATTCTGGTACAAAAATGGCTGCCGCGCATGCGTATTGGGCCTAATTTGGTCCCTTGTCGCCACTCTTATTATATAGGCACTCTACTGGTTTAGGACCATTCTGATGTTACAAAAAGTATGCATAAAACACTAACTTATATAATTGTTAACTTATATAATAAAAGGATACAGTTTTCGGCTCCCACCTCTACCTACCCATAGCCATGGATCTGAAGAGAAAAGAAGAAAACAGAAAATGTATTCCTTTATTTAAGGCTGACCAACCGGTATAGTGGTTAAGGTGTTAGCCTCTAGATCGGAAGGTTCCTGGTTCAAATCCGGGTCCGGGCATGGATGTTTGTAAGCGTATGGTGTAGAGGCGGCTGGTGCACCTTAAATCTGTCGTGGCCGAAAGTCCTCACGTTGGGTTGGCGTGGAAGTTTGGAGAGTGGGGTGCCAGCTCAGGTGTTGCTTCGTCATCTGACCGTGGTTCAAAATTACGAGGTGTTGTCCTCGGATCTTTCCCTTAAGGGACTGCTCCCGGACCGTCGTCAATAGCCCGTTGTGTTGCTCTAGTACGACGTTAACTAAAATTACCATTACCATTACCTTTATTTAAGTTTTAAATTATGACTAATAAAGTAGTTTTCACTTAAAATACATAATTGATACCAAATTGTTCTAAGTAAAAACCAGGAAAGATGGGGCTTGGTGTTGAAAACCACATTTTTTTAATACCATAATAGAAATTCAGGCACTAAAATTGGGTTACCATACCAGAATTACTATTTTAAATATGCATAAATAAATGCCATATTAAATATGTTTTTTTTTTGTTGCCGTATGAAAAACCACCGCTCTCCACAGTAAAAATAAAGCAAAATGTTAAAACCTTTCGAAAACCGTTCCTATCAGTCAAGCCGACCAACCGGTATAGTGGTTAAGGTGTTAGCCTCTAGATCGGAAGGTTCCTTGTTCGAATCCGGGTACGGGCATGGATGTTTGTAAGCGTATGGTGTAGAGGCGAATGGTGCACCTTAAATCTGTCGTGGCCGAAAGTCCTCACGTTGGGTTGGCGTGGAAGTTTGGAGAGTGGGGTGCCAGCTCAGGTGTTGCTTCGTCATCTGACCGTGGTTCAAAATTACGAGGTGCTGTCCTCGGATCTTTCCCTCAAGGGACTGATCCCGGACCGTCGTAAATAGCCCGTTGTGTTGCTCTAGTACGACGTTAACTAAAATTACCATTACCTATCAGTCAAAGAGATCTGCGCCAAAACGTAGATAAATAGCCAAATGAAACACATTTACGTCTCAGAGGTCACATGATCATACTAGCCAATCAGAGTCAACTTGTCGGACACTTACGCTTTACGCTGAGGCGCCTGTGTTTCTTTTGGGTGCGAAATGCGGCGCCTAGGGGTACACTAGGTTGCTATAGAATTTCGGAGGTTGCTATAGATTTCGCGGTCTTGGCTCAAAAACTTTTATGGCATGGGAGCCGATTCGATTTAAGCCAATTTCGATTTTGGAATGCATTGCAGTGGAAAATCACGCCAGTCGCTCAGTGCCTGTCGGTGGATTTGATTACGCTCCTTGATATCGCAAAGCTTGCCTGGAATCGATTATCCTTTTTTTTTACAAAATATCTTGTTATTTTAAAAGTTATTTTGTTTATGATATTCATTTTTGTAATCTGTATTTCTTGTGTTTGTCAGTTCTCAAATATTTTTTACTGTTTGCTCTTTGACTAGTTTCTGCCCTTCTCTTAATTGCTCTTCATGTCTGTAAATTGTCCAAAAATTGTAGTGTAACTAAGAAGGTTTTAATTACTGGTGTGGATTCGATGGTCAAATACGCAGTAATCGGAAATCAGTATTTACCATCCCAATAATATGGTAATGTAATACATATTCTAGCTTTTCCAGGATTCACCATCGAGCGTGCTACGAAAAAGGTTTCATCTATAAAGAATCGTGACTTGATTCTGGTTCATGTAGGTACCATTAACCCCTATTATTGCCTTGAGAAAGGCTTTTCAAAATTTCAGGACCTGTTGCAAAATATAATAAACTGTAATCAAGAGACGTGCATTGTGATTTCAGCTATATTATCTCGCGATAACTACCTCTCCCTTGAAAAACAAGCTATGAGACCTTTTTTTTTTTTCAAAAAGTGAACACAAAAAAATTATCTTCTAAACCACAGGCTGTTTTTCTGCTGCCAAAAGAAGCAAAATATTTCTTTTTGTAAATCCCAGTCATTGCAATTCCCAGTAAATACCAAACGGCAAGGTCCAGTCAATTGGAAATGTAGTATGGCAAAGCCCAGTCACACTTGGAAAGGTAGTATGGCAAGGCTGCTCAGTTTCCATCTCTCAATTCTTCATCTGAGAGTTTAATTCAACCTGTTGATCCACCTGAGCCCAAGGCTGTTGAACTGAATTCTACAATTGCTACTGAAGATTCTGTTCAATGTAGTTATTAATCTCCATAATATTGTACATCAAATATTATTAAATGTGTAACATTGTTTCCATATTCATTTTCTAGATGAAGCTTGGATAACAAGTTCACTTTTTTTCACTAAACTTCTTAGTTCTCAATATAACAATATAGCCTTCCAACTTTCAGTAGTAAGAACCCTGGAGGTATGATCACTGTTTTGTCATAGCATTCCAGGATTGAGGAAACTCAATTTTTCTAATTTTCCCGACAGTGGTATTGATGGATTTTTATGATTCTTTGTGGTGCAAATTCCTCAGCTGCCAGGTGCTTAGAAACAGATTATATCTATAAGACTAATGAAATATTATCTCAATTGGCTGGAGAACAATTTGCTCATAGTGAATACTTATTTATACCTTTAAATGAAAATAATCTAGGTTCTATTGGTTGGAAAAATTTGATTTCTATGAACCCCTCGGTACAACTTCTGCTCAAAATTACAAAGATTCCATTCAATTACCGAAAAATCAGATCTGTAAAGCTTTAAATCTTCTGCAAGATTGGTTAATTTCATGCCCTCACTTTAATTAGACAGATAGAACTTAACTCTGTAGCTACTAATTACCCATCTAGCAATAAATTAGTTTCATTAAATGTTAACAAGACAAGACAGCTTCTGTTTGAAAAAATTTACTTCAATAATTTGCGTTGTCAGGATCATAAGATGTAATGAAACTTAAAGATAATTGAATAAAAAATTTTTTTGTCTAGAAATATTTCAAATAAGCAGCAAATAAGTATGGATACTGTAACCTTGCATATTCTTAAGTCTAGCTACTGCAACCTTGCATATTCTTAAGTCTAGCTACTGCTAAGAATTTAAGTGAAAAATTCGATATGTAGCGATTTTAAGATATGCCAATCATTTGTATTGTGATAATTTGCATAAGATGTAATGAGTTCAAGATTGTTGGATTAAATTGTCAAGAAATATTTCACAGAAGTAGCAAATGATCTTAAAGTAACCTCAAACATTCATAAGACTAGCAACTGCTATGATTTTAAGTGAGAAATTCGAGATATAGCCATTCAAGATATGCCCTTAAGATTCGTGTAGGTGAAAACCATGGCAACTACTTAAAGGGTAATTATAAAAAAAATCAGTGTATAAAAAGAAATAATTCTTGTTTTTAGGATTCTGTTGGTAAAGTTTGTGTCATTGTATTTGTATGTAAGAGGAAGCATAATTAATTTTTCTCTTTCAGGATAAGGGTAAACAGAATGAATTTTTCTTTTTCAGGATGCAACTCCAGAGCATTATATTTATGAATAATAAATTTCCTTTAGTTAAGGTGACTAGTAAAAGATTTTGCAAATTCAAAAACAATTCACATGAGCCAGCCTGTAAAGAATTTTCCTGTACTATGATTATAAAAATTAACATTGCTGACTTTTTCATCAAAACAACTGTTATGTTTCTTGATAACTAAATGATGTTTGTTTTTGGTGATCACTTCTTATGTCATCAATAATGAATTTCTTTTGGTTTAGATAATCATAATAGAAGTGCAACATTGATAAACATCTGATCATTTAACCCATTACATACTACTCGGCAGAATATTATTTCCTCATTTGGTTAAGGGAGCAGACAGCTTACTGATTATTATTAGTTGGTGGTATATTCAGTAGGTTTTATATTTTACATGTAGCACCGTTTCAGAAATACAAAGGAAATAATGATTTATCACATAACAGTGCGAAGCTTCAAATTGAATAAGTTATTTTAGAAAGTAAACTTAGAACAGCTTTTGGCTATAGCCCCCCTAAATCTGCAACTGTATATGGCATGTGTTAAGCACAGTAGTCAAATAATGAGTGTACCAAATTTGTTGTGAATTGGTCGAGTTGTGATATTAACGTAGGCAACATATTAATCTCAGTTCTATTTGACCTAGGTTTTCTTATTGTTTTTAAATCCCACTGAACACCTAGGTCAAATAGAACTGGGATTAATATGTTGCCTACGTTACCCCCAGAGTTATGAAGAATAAATGTTTTCCAAATTTGGAGTGGACTGGTCAAACGGTGTAGATCTGTATAGAGGACAGACAGACGTCAACTCTGCTGTATCCACTTGAGGCATTATGCTACATATTTAACTTGAAACATATTTTGCTTTTTATCTGAAACTGAAATGTTTATAATTAAATGGTAGTATATGGCAGAGATAAAATAAAAAAAAGCTATACACTTTTGATTTGGGGAATTCAGATTTAAAAACTTTTAGTCACCTGCAAGCATGGTGTTAAGGAATTTTAAAGACAGGTATGTAACGAACCAGGTTGGTTTTTCACTCCTTAAAAGTAATTTGTATAAGTTTTTAGTATAAGACTGGTAAAAATTTTAACACTGTTAGGGTGATGGAACATCTCATTATCTTCAGTATTCTAAAGTATAAATGGGCCAAATTTGATGTAAATTAGTAAAACGGAGTAGATTTGTATGGAAAAAATACACAAACACTTCCTTTTTTTTATATATTTATAGATTATTATAAGTAGATTACAATCCTTTTTTTATGTTTTGTGTTCAAACGTTACTACGAGTTAAGAAACGATACAATTATTTTCAGCCCAAATTCTTTATTTACGGAAATAACGAGAAATCGTGAGTTTTATCAGAATGCTGATGTCCGTCCTCCATTAACTTATGCCTCACTATCAGACAGGTAAGTGTTTACTATTGAAAAAACACCTTACAAACTTTCTTGGGGGTATGAATATGTTTTGCATCCACTTAATTATTAAATGTTTTCTTTCTATTTTCAAAGGGTATGATGAGGATAGGGTGCAGTATTTTGATTATAGGTGAGCCACTGGGAGAAAGTGATCATAGAAGTATCAGATCAAGTATACATTTTCAGTCAGCATACACAATCAACAGTAGGATAATTCCAAATTTCAGAAAGGTAAATTTTCATAGGATAAGGGAAGAGTTAAAAAGGCAATAAATTTCATAAAGGATATCTATCCAGTAATAGGGCGGCTACACACGCGCAGAAAATACGGATTCATTCAATACCGATCATGACAGTTGCCATTCGGAGGAAAGGGAATAATAATTAAACATCGCATTAAATTAATTTTAAAATTTTCAAGATCAAATTTTAAAAATTGGGCTATCTATAAAATTGCTAAAAAATTCGTACTACATGTGTGCCAAATTTCATTAGTGTGAATGCCATAAATTCGTCAGGGCACCATTTCACACACACGCGCACACGCGCACACACGCACACACACACACGCACACGCGCACACGCGCACACACGCGCACACGCGCACACGCACACGCACACGCGCACACACGCACACACGCACACACACACACACACGCACACGCACACGCGCACACGCGCACACGCACACACACACGCACACGCGCACACGCGCACACGCGCACACGCGCACACACGCACACACACACACACACACACAAACTTTACTTTATAATAGTAGAGAAGAGAAGAGATATGACCAGCTAACGCTAATGTTATGCAAAATTTGAGAAACACGACAGTTGAAGTGGGTTTTGTATTTTGCTCAATCAAGGGGGTCGTAGCATTTTCTCCACTCCACAATTTAAGCAAATGGAGAGCTGCACAGTTTCTCCTTTTCAACACTTGAACATGAACTCCCAAATTCTAAAAAAAATGATACACCACCCCGATGGCGTCCCCACTCCCCAGCAATTCTTCGTATTTCGAAAGACGAGGAAAATATGCGACTCACTAATGACTTCCATGAGAAAACGTCACAAAGAAACCAAAGCCAAAAGATGCGCCAAAGTATTTGCCTAGAAAGCGATAACTAATATGAAATGTAATAGTTACAAATAGCGATAACTCGCCAAAAAAAATTACCATCAACACACATTAATTACCCGCCACATCGCTGCATTTCGCACCCATTCGATAGATTACTTTGTGTTGCTTCAGTGTGACGTTATTAAAATAAAATGCCTTTCCGGTCAAGATTTTTGATAACAGTTGCTAACTGTTATTTTATAATAACACATTTAAATGCTATTTACGTCTGCGATGTTATTAATGTTATGGATTTGTTTTTGACTTTTTGAGGTGTAATTTTTTTTTGCTCTTGTTAAATGTATGGATTTTTGCTTTGACTGAGCACAAATTCGTCTTTCAAGAGGCAGTCTCATTTGGTCGGTTAAAACGACTGGTGACCCCGTACTTATGTACAAACTCAATTACATAAAAAAAAACACCACGTATTTCTTTAAAATTAGCAAAGTATGGATTAACTAAACAAGAAAGTGGATAATACTTGTTTTCGGAAGTACGTTTGTGTTGTTTATTTTCTTTCTTGAAATGACCAAATCGCATGGATACTTGTGTGAATTTTTTTAACTGAGTGAAATCTAAACATGTGTATAAAATTGTATGCATGTTAAATTCTGATGTCCAAAAAGGTGTCTGCCTTTTAAGAACACGTGAAGAAAAATTAATTTGTTGCATTGTTTGTGTTGCTCCAGTGCGACACCTGCTCACCGTTACCACTATTAATTTGTTGATGTAGCAAATGAAACAACTACATTCCACAAAAATTGTAGTTTATTTTGAACTTTATTTGAAAGAGTACGCGTATTCGGATCGGGGTTATATTTACAAAAGATAATACCAGTAGGTAACACAAATAAAAAATTATTTTACCACAAAATATTTCTTTTTGTATGACTTGCATGTCATGGGTGTTTTGACAACCATGGACTTGATTTGAAACCTTTACTATGAATTGAACTAAATTTTACGAGGAACTAAATGTCAGACATAATTACAAGGACAATACAAAAATGTGAAGCTGAAACAAAGCATATTGAAGGATTTTCATAACCACATAAAATAACTCATTTTAAATTTTCCCTCCCCAATTTATTTGTTGTGTTGTGCAAAACTTACATCATACTTTTATTACAATGGTTTTATATTTACATTTATTTTATTTATTTTTATCTTGCGTTTGGCGCATCTTGTCCGCTTTTGGATCTTACGCCACAAAACCCCAAAATCCAATCCCCCAATTTATTTTTCGTATTTTCATACCTACTTTTTCCAATTTAAGTTCAGTTTGAAGTATTTCCATTGAAAAATGACATTTGGTTAATTTTTGATCAACCAGTCATTTTATGTAGTCAATTTTTTTACTGCCTACTATGAATAAATGAATTTTATTTACACAAAGATCCATCTTCCTATTTAATTTTATACCAACTTAATGTTTTTAAAGGGTAACCCCTATGGTTACATATTCTGAATAGCCAGAAATCTTGTCAAATACAATTATTTTGGTCAAATCTGATGAGTTATACAAGTGATTGAAATTCAGAGCTTACTCATGAGTGAAATCATGAGTGTTTCAGTCTTTTTCTTATGGCTTCCAAAATAATCAGCTCATCAAATAGTTGTATTAAATTGTTAAATAACCCAAATAAAATGCATGCTTTACTTTAAACAAATTTGTTCGCATATTAATTTATCCATTATGGAAAATCTAATAAATTGAAATTCTTGATCTTGAGTGCAATCAACTCGGCAGTGTCGAACCTATTTGTGCAAAATCTCAATGCTTTGCTTTCAGAAGTTTTGAGATATTGTCCTTCATTCAAGGCTTCATTATTTAGATGTTTTGAAGGCTGTCCTTAAATAGAATTTTGAATTTATTTTGAGAACTTTTTTCTCTACTTGAAGTCAACTATCCTTGATGTACACAACACCCAGTTCACAATTATCAATGTAATGCTCTGATTTGCTACAAGTGAAATCCTAGTACGTTATATGAGCAACTAAAGTAGTATATTTTTTTCCTTTTTTTTACTTGTCAACTAGATTTCTCTTCAAATAATTGCCAATTTAGAATTTCAATCTAGGTCAATTAAGTCACTAATTTTTGTAATATTCAGACCATAATTGCTGGAAATACAAGAGTGAAACCATTTGAGATACATCTCGACATTTACAATTTAAAAATTCATGAATCTCAAATAGTTTCTCTCTTATAATTTTGGCAATTATGGTCTGAATTAAAAAAAAAATAAAAATTTGTATTTAGCGTAATTTTGATAGGTAAATCTTTTAATGAAATTAAAGGTGTTGCAATTGAAATTTTAGAAATAATTTCTAAATTCTTATGAAGACGCATCCTTATGCAAATGAAATGACTTTTTATTTTCAGGCATTCCAAGTTTAATGACATTTTGTGTGAGCAATTTCAGAAATGGAAATAGTAAAAGGCATTCAAAATCTTTCTTGACCTGCTGAACAAAGGGAATGAGCTACACAGCCCTTTCCTATTTCTTATATCTTGGCAAGAATGCCTTGATTATGAAATGTCATAATTTTTTTCAGTAGAGATGTAGTATCCGATACATTAGTCACCAAAT
The DNA here is from genome assembly GCA_947359465.1 of Metellina segmentata. Lineage (NCBI taxonomy): Eukaryota > Metazoa > Arthropoda > Arachnida > Araneae > Tetragnathidae > Metellina > Metellina segmentata. The sequence continues at coordinate 74,732,205 of OX375872.1, read as the reverse complement.
TAAATTTGTGCAGCAAATCAAGATGGCTGCCATCCACACTGTGAACCTTTGCATACATTCCATAAATAGGAATAATTAAAAAAAAAAAAGGAAGAAACATTTAATACAAAGCAACAAATTTCACTTGTTAATATTTTAATTTTTCTGTGGTATTGACTTCGAACATGTCCATTATTTTTCTTCAATTAAGTCCAGGTTAAAATTTTTGTTTTCTTCAAATTCTAGCAATGATGTAAAGAACTGAAAAAAAAAACACCGCCGGTAAGCAAAACGTCTGGATTTGGGACTTGGTACTGTATATGGAATTGAAAATATGGATTTTTTGTAGATAAATTGGTCCTTTTCTGTGATCCTGATAATTAACCAGATATTTTTTGATGAGAGAAAAGAAGCAATGGAGTTTGTTCTCCTATCCATAAGTGAGATGGAATATCATTTCGAATTATTTTAGCAATTTACTTAGCATTATGTGGACATCTCGATGGGGATATTCCTTATCAGAGATGAAGATATCGAATTGAAAATGAGGATTTTTTTTGTAACCACGGTACCAGTAGGAAAAATATTTTTGTATATACGTAACAGTGTTTACACACAAGGTGTCAATGCATGTAAACCACTGTACAGGGAGGATTTTTTTTTACATAAGTCACAGCGTATAACGCAAGGCTCCCCTTCCAGTGAAACACAATCACCATCGAATTCTATGCCTTTGAACCACTGTACTAAGTGCCCACCTGGGCATGGTCCAGTGTCACCCTCATTTTGGTTCCTAAGCGGTGTACATTTTGATAATTTCCTAGACAAAGGCCATCCAGTGTTTTTGATATAAATTACTGAAATATATCTTAAGAGTTTCTAAATGTATGTATCATCAAACATTTTTGCAAAGAAATAAGAATTAATACGAATAGTTATACAGTACAAAGTCCCAAAGCCGGACGTCTGAAATTCAGATGTTTTATTTCCTCACTTTTTTACATCTTTCCTAAAATTTTTAAAAATTAAGGAGTTAAACCTGGACTTAATTGATGAAACAACGCAAAATAACGGACATATACTGCGGTTTGTAAAAATTGCAACACCATGAAGGAGTTGTCAGAATTAAATGAAATTTAATTCACAAACAGCTTGTATTAGTACAAATAAATGAATAAATTTTCAAAGCAAAAAAACAATATTAAGTGTCTGAAATCAGTATTTGGTGTAGCCACAACGCTCTGCAATAAGTGCTGCTATACGACATGGCATGGAGTGAAACAGATGTTGCATGTCTGCTTGTGGAAGAGAATTTCATATTGTTTGTATGCGCACCCAAAGTTCGTCTTTTGAAGCTGTAGGACGCGGATCAATAGCGAGATTCCGACCAGCAAATCCCAGACTTGCTCAATAGGCGACATATCCGGCGAATAAGCAGACCAAGGAAGAAGTTGCATGTGTTGGACTGAAAAGAAGTCTCGAACATTCCTTGCAACATGTGGGTGTGCATTATCCTGTTGAAAGATAGCTCCAGGGATGCCTTGAAGGAAGGGAACGACTTAGGGCTCTAGCACTTCACGGACGCACCTGTTGCTATTCAGATTACCCTCAATTCGTAGCAGCTGAGATCGTCCATGATACGAAATCGCACCCCAGACCATAACTCCTGGTGTTCGGCCACTATGACGTTCGATAACGCACTCTGGAAGGCGTCAGCGTTCACCGGCATAGCATCTAACACGAATGCTTTTATCATGGTTCCACAAATTAAAGCGAGATTCGTCAGAAAAGACTTGCTGCCAATCAGCTCGCCAGGCTCTATGCTCATGAGCCCATTACAGATGCAGCCGTCGATGGTTTGGCGTGAGGGGGATCCTGTATAAGGGAATACTTGTACACAGTCCACGGTGCTGGAGACGTCGTCGAATTGACGAAGCCGACATTAGGAAACCTTTAGCAGTAGACCAAAGTGCTGCCAACTGCCTGGTGGAAGCTGTGCGGTCATTCACTGCCATGTGGACCAGGTGTCTATCATTGCGCGCTGACGTCACCTTCCATCGTCCACTCACAGTTTTTCGAGGTGTCCGGTGCTCGTCGGTCCACTGCTTCCAAAATCACATCACTGTGGAACTGTTCCACTGCAGACGAGCTGCTATTGCGCGATAGGAAAATCCTCCTTCACGAAGGCCGATGATTCTCCCCCCCCCCTTCAAACTCCGTAAGTTGTTAAAATTTCACCCTATTTCGTTGTGTAGGCATACTTAGGTCTCACTAAACGTTCGCCACTAAAAAATAACCATGCACTATTTTTAACGTACTGCTGCAGCCCTCTATTTATACGCTTTTAGCATCAGTTCAGAGGGCGCTGTTCACACCACGCATGCATGAAACTATACTTCTTTGCATAACATCCTACAATTGACATTAGCTGCAAATTTCATTTCATTCAGATGATGCCTTCATGGTGTTGCATTTTGTACAAACAGCAGTGTATTTAGAGTAAATACCACAGAAGATTTGCAAGTAAAATTTGTTCCATTGTATTAAAAAGGGTTTTTATCTTTAAAAAAAATTATTCCTATTTATTTTCTGATATTTTATTTCAGTTTTTAAAACGCTACTTGCAAACACAAAATTTGAGAGGCGTAAACCCTAATAAAGCAAAATAAAAGTGCAACTTACTTGAAAGAATCAACAAATACCAGAATCAACGTTAATCCAACGAATGAAGCATTGCAAAATGTTTTCTGAATAGGGCTGCCTTAAAAATGGATTCTTTATGCATAAATATGTCTTGGAATACTACTCCCTGTATTATCTTTGAAAATGGGACATGTAACTTTGTGTAGGTAAGCTGAAACTGAAATTTATTGTACTGAATAGAATCTGTTCCTCCCTAATGATACCATTCTTTTATTACGGTGTATGGTCAGAGCTCCATTTTCTTCTCCATTTATAATTAAAACTGATGGAATTTCTATGTGCAATTTTGTTTTAATAATTTTTAACTTCTATATTAATTAATTTAAAATGTATTTCATAAATGCATGTTTTAAAATTTGTTGCTATGTATTTTCACTCATTATTGGATATTTAGCTGATTTCTGTCTTCAACCTAATTATGAACATACTTTTGGATTGCTAATAGATTATTGCATAAGTTTTTTCACATTGCAGATTTTTATGATTAAGTTTTTCTGCGTTTGAAGAAGTAAAGATGGATTTTGAAAGTCCAGATGTTGCAAAAGATTTCCCTGGGTTGTATGCTTCAGAGAGTATGAAAAGAAGTCAGTCCCGTGACAGTGACTGTAAGCATTTTTCATTGAAAATATACGCTGAATTTTTGAAAGATTTTCTTTAAAGCTTAAATTTACCATAGTTTATTGTAGTCTCGCACTTATTGTTTGTGCTGTGGAAACAAAATAAGTTTAAGTGGGTTATTTTACATAATTTGAATTTAGGATGTTCAAACACATGTAAGAGATGCATGAAGTTAAAAAGACATAAATTATTGAAAAGTATAATATACTGTATATTTCCGTGTATAAGCCGAGAATTTTTTTTGTAACTTTTTCTAAAGCTAAAGAGGGGGAGGGTCGGCTTATATACGGATCCGCTAATTTCGCAAAAAACGAAGGTACTTTTCCATTAGCGGGGCGCAAGCGATAAATCGCTAAATATAGCACACAAAATAATAATTGAATAACGTTATTAATTACCACATTAAAATAACAGTTGGAAAGGGAACATTTTTTTTATACAGCTGTTGGATTCAAATCTCCGTCCGGTGGCAGCAACTTGGCGAAATTTTCGAATTCTTTACGAGCGATTAACGATTTTTATAGCAACTCCAACAGGTGTTGGGAAAGCAACCCACTTTTTTACTTCGTGCCATCTGACTAGGATCCGAATCCAACAGCTGTTCCAATTTTTAAAGTCTTTTAACTTACGTTTTTAATGCAGCCTTTAAGCAAAAAGAGAAAAATAAGTCATAAATCCTTCAAATTCCGTGTCTGAATCCGAGTTACCGAATAGTTTGTAAAATTCGGCTTCCCTGATTGGGATGTCCGGATGCGTATCATTATCAGTTCCATTGCTTTCCGTACTAAAATTAGATGTTCTTCATACACAAAATCATTCTCGCTGCCATCCATACTGTTACTAATGCAGCACTTTTTGAAAGATCAAACTTTAATTTCAGAAGGAATTTCCATACATGCGTCTTTCACCCACTGCGCAACTGTCACTAAATCTACTTTTTTTAAATTTCCCTTTTTCGTTATGGCTTTGTCTTCGGTCGCCATCGATTAATATTTTAGCCTATCCTTAAATGGCTTGTTTAAGCAAACATCCAGTGGTTGGAGGATAGATGTAAGTTCTCCCGGTATTACGGCCGTTTTCGTTTTGATTTCATGGCACTTTTCCTTCACTTTATCTCAGGGCTCGAAATACCCGGATGCACAGGTGCACTGTGCACATGAAAATATAATTGTGCACCTAACTTTTTCCCGCTAGGTACATGCAGTGCACCTAACGTTGAAAAAAAAAGGGAGGACATGTTATCTGTTATTTGTTGAGAAAGAAAGGATTAAAGAAATAGTTGTTGGAAAAAGGCAAAATAGTTAACGTCATTAATGAAAATAGTGGCAAGAAAAATGTCGAAACTGGTTAAAAAGTAATAATTTAGGTCAGGCGGGGTAATACAAGCGCCCACGTGAAATTCTGAGAAACTTAAAAGTTGTGAAACATGAAAGCTGGCAACCCTGAGGATGTAATATGGTGATCCCGTATTTCTTTGAACCACAGCTGATACCAATATGTTTAGTTCAGGCATGAGAATCTTCCGCGTTTACACAGATTTCAGCTTTTTGTGTATTTTTTCATGTTTTTTCCGCTTTTCAGTAATTTTCCTCGTTTTTCTAACGCGATTTTGGCCATTTTTAAGAATATGACATCATTAGTGTTTCTACCCAATGAGTATATTTCAAGCTTTGAAGAACCGGATGTCCTAGTAACGTTTTTTCTATACTAGCTGTAGGCCTGGGCAACGAAGAGATGCATCTTGAAAAACCGCTGAGGTTCGACATCGCCACACTGGTTTCGCAATTTTCACGATTGCGTTGCACTAAACGTTGTTGTAAATGTAAACCACGTTGATACCAATTACGCTGTCACAGCAATCATAATCGATTAATATATTATCGAACATGATATTGACCCTCAAAAATAAGTATTCCCCGTTATTTTACATCACTGATCACACTTCTGATCAATTTAAAATCTAATATTAATACTAGAATAATATATATTTCCTTTTGGGTATTTGCTAAATATATTTAGCAAAAAAAACCCAACTTTTTCCTACTTACCGACCCTTAATACTTTTGCTCATGTTACAGGAAACAAACCTTTTTTTTTGGCCTAATGCAATGAATGTAATTTTTGTCTTCTGAGATAATATTTCATTCTGGAGTTCAAAGTGAGTATTTCCTATCATTGAAGTTTGTAAATGGTTATATGTTAATAATGATCTGTATTACCATTTCACATACTTCATTTTCAAAAATGTCCTTTCACATTGGTATGTATACCCAAATACAGATAAATCCCCAAGTATATGATTTTAATTGACCGTATTTATCTTTCAAAAGATATTTATAGAATTGGATTTGATCCATTTCTTTAAGCAACATTTTTAGCATATCATCATTTTGCGAATCGATTCCAATTGAAGGTCTGATGGAAGTTTCATTCAGAAAATATATCCACAGAATTTTTTAGGGAATGGAGATTCCGCTAACATTTGAAAATTTTTACAACATGGAAAATCATTAAACTTATAATGTGATTTGTATTTCAAACAATGCAAATTTTTGGGGATATGACTTTACAATAGAATACATCTCGCATATAAGAACTGTTTTCCCTGTAATTTAAAGTTAAATTCATTAAAATATACCACAGTGTTTGTAGCAAATGCTAACTTCCTTAGCCATTCATTGTTCAATAATAGTGGTTGTGGGCAGTTTTTCTCATAAAAAAAAATTTCTATTACTTCTCCGAGTTCAAAAAACCTCAATAAAACTTTGCTATTGCTGAGCCATTAAACTGCTTTATGGTAGGGCAAGTTAAAATATTCGATTAAAACTCTAATAAAAAAATCATGAATCTGACAATGGTTAAGTCCACAAGAGCGAATAAAATTCTACTGACACAACTGGTTCAATAACACTACAGTTTGAGGTGTTTCCCACAAAGAGCCTTCTGATGAATAATACAAATTACCAGTCTTTAAGCTTTAAGCTCAAGATCCTTAAGGTAAAGCCTTAAAAATTTATCCACCAATCTTTTCCCTGTTCAACATATTTTTACCACTATCAGTGTGACACATTTTGATTCCACTGCAAATTATACTTTGTTAGTGTTTTCTCGACTTCCTTGAAGATATCTTTGCCTGGAGTTCCATGCTGACTATTGAAGCTAATTCTTGAGTCTCCTCAAACTCAGTATTAACCCCTCGAATAAATATCAGAAATAGGGCAGTATCGTTAATGTTTGTCAACTCATCAAGATTCAACGAAAACCACTTGAAAATTTTTGGATTGTCTTTTAATAGACTCTTTATGTGGCCCATGATGTCCTCAACTCTTCTAACAGTTCTGGACAAAAGACTGACTGATCAAACCAAATCCATTTTCTCTGGGCACATTTCTTAGGTTGCCACAAGCAAACATGATTTAATTAATTCACCATTAGTAAATGTTTTCCCTTTCGTAGCTAATAAATGAGTTATTCGTAAGCTGACTTTAGTTACTGCTTCATTGTCATTTTTTAATGAAAAAATTTCGTTGTAATGTTTAAACTTTCATTTTTAACCATTTTAAACTTTCCAAGTTTTGTGATAGTTGATTTTCTGTGAGTTTTGAATATTGTGTCACATGCTTAGTTTGATAATGATGACATATATTGTACTCTATTCGCACTGCTATTATGTCATTACATAATAAACATATTACTTTGTCATTCAATTCTATGACATTGACAAATAATTCACACTCCATTCTGTTTTAAAAGTACAATATTCCAAGTCCACTTTTCTCTTATATGGTCTTGTAAGTGACATATCAATGGTGGGTAATAAATAAAATAAAATGAACAAAATATCGCAGAATTCTGTGACAGACAATAGCATGTGTGGTGCTAAAGCAAAACTGAGACAACTGACAGCACACACTTTTTCTACGGAAACGGCAGACAATAGAATGCGATTTTCCGACGCCAGTAGCATCAGGAACAGTCATTATTCACATCATATCAACTACTATCGGCAGTTGCATTACAGCGCGTAAATTTATTTTGCATTTTTCATGGGGTAGAAAAAAAAAACACTATTCATGCGCAAGCAGAATTAAAAACAGCTGGCAGGCTGGGTTTGCCAACCCCTGGTTTAGAAAACTCGGTAGTAAGTAGCTGATCCCTTTTCTCATATTCAAAATCTTAGTATCCAGTGAAATTTTGAAGAAAATTTTTCCACACAAAATAATCCCCCTCGTTGGTGGTCTTTGTAAACCTAACTTTCTTTAAACCTGTTTTCCAAGTTGTCTATGAACGTTTGAGAGCCTGTATAGTTATTTGCTAAGTATTTGTATTATTCATGCACCAAAACTAAATGCTTTGGTAGAAACAAGTGACTAGAGCAACAAACCAAATTTAAATGAAGTGATAAATAGTCAGAATACCTGCATCTTTACCAAATGCTATGGTATCTGAAGTTTTTAACAATCATAAAGTAAAGTTGTATTTAATAACTATTGTATTCTTTTTACTTAAAATCCAGCAATTTTATTCTAGATAGTGATGATGAAAAAACATCCCGCAAAGATCTTCTTGGTAAGAAGAAAGAGAAAAGAGAATCCAAAAAGGATAAAGGTTATGTAGCCTTTGAAGGGGAAAGCTCTGGTGAAGAAGCAGAAGAAGCAAGGTATTTATAGAAATTATTTTTGATTGAAGACAGTTTACATAAAACCCATAATGTCCTCAATAGATTAGAATTAGATTTTAATTTCCTGAAATTGAAACCTTCTTTGAAAATAGAAACTGCATTAGTAGATCATTCCAAAGCCATTTCCTCATTGTCTGCACCATAAACATCGGGTGAATTTTCCTCGTATTTCTTAATGTGACTTTTAATTGTTGTGCTCAAAAAGAAACGTGATGTCTTACATCCGAATGGTAATCTAGTCATTATTTTTATTTTATAGTTTTCTCTTTTGTCATCCGATAGTCAAAGAAACTTTAAATATTTTCTGTCCACTTCAGCAATGCTGATCATTAAAAACGCCTTTTCTATGTCGGCACCAAACGAGATTTAAAACTTTTGAATAACATCTAGAATATTCTGATTCAAATTTGGGCCTGTTTCTAAATCATTAAGTGAAAGGTTTTCTTTAGTTTTTGAACTACAGTTGAAAACTATGCAAACTTCTGAAGTATCCTTTTCAGCTCCCACAACATCTCTAAGGGGCATAAAATATTGATTTGTATCCCTATCAAAATCTTCTATTATTCCCTTATTCTGATGATCCTGCAATATTTCTTTATATTTATTTGTCACCCATTCATTATTATCGAAACTTATTTTTAATTCCTCAAACCTTTTCTCTGCTAAAGGGAACTTACTCTTTAAATCGTTTTGTTCAGTTTTCCATAACAAGCGAGTCTCGTATTTCCAATTAACGAACCTCAAATTGTTTTTGAAATCGTCTAGAACGCACTTGTCAGCAATAGATAACTCGTCTCGTTCACTAATTCCCATACATTCCAAGTCCCAAAGCACTTGAACATCTGGTACGAATGCTTAGATTAGCAGACACCATACCCTCGCGGGATTTATGACTTTCACCCTGAATCCCTTGCAATGTAAGGCCAAAGATGGTTTGTATGCAGCTCAATTTGTTTATTTTTTGGATCTCTGCATCGACAATTGCATCCCAAAAAACATCTGCCTCAATTAAAATACGGATACTTTGATCCTCACTTTTACAAGGGTCAGCTAAAATTATTCCTCGCCTTTTCAGATAATTTTGCACAAGCGAGTTTGTAATTGCTATGGGTGCTACTGTAATAGTTTCTGTAATTAACACTTCTATTTCTATACATTGTTTAGAATTATTTCTGTTGGATAACTTTAATTTTGCAACGTTATATATTTTTTCCACTGGTTTTACCGAGCCGAAGGAATAGATCGATAATCTTTCTTTTTGACTAATTGACACTTTTAAATTATCTGCTAACTTTTTCGTCATCGAAAAATGTTCAGAACTATTGTCCAAAAAAATTTGTGTAAGTTTAGAACCTTTTTCTGAATTAGCCATTACTGAACATGTCGCTAATAAAATATTTGAACTGGTAACTGACGAATTACATTGAGCAATAACTGAATCGGGTTACTCCTCCGCTCTATCATTCGTTTTCTCATCGTTTTCGTTTTTATGTAACCAATTACTATAAGATGTGCTCTTGCAAATGCTACACTGAATTTTAGCCTTGCAGAAATGCACGAAATGGAACTTAGAGAAACATCTAAAACAGCGTCTATCCATTTTAAGTTATTTTTTCTTTCCTCTAAAGTTTTATTTTTACAAAACTCATGCTCAGAACTATTACCAAACACACAATTTCTCTTTGCACTAGCCGTATAGTTAACAGTTGATGGAGAACAAGGTTTGGATGGAGACACATATCGATTGTTGATAAATGTTGTATAAGTATCCGGTTTTCTATAATTACTTTTATATTCGCTGCTTGAATTTTGATAATTTTCTGAACTAAACCGTTATGAATACATTCGTTCTCTGGATTGAATTTCCATATCAAGAAATTCAAACAAATCCTTAAAATTCCTATTTCCTTCTGTGTATTTACTATTGAATTCTAACACAATATCTTTTGGTATTCTATCGAACAGAATAGAGCTTAAGAAATTACCGAAAGTTTATGCTTCTACCCCAAAGATTCTAAACATCTTACTTGTGTTTCGGCTTTATTGAATAATTTTCTTAAACCAGCTATGTCACTTATACTTTTAACTGGAGGAATCCTTAGTAACTCATTGAGATGGGCCTGAATTAATGGATTTTTATTACTGAAACAACTCTTTAATAATCCTAAAGCTGCATCGTAATTTTCAGAAGTTAAAGCAAATCCGCTTATACAATTAACTGCTGTGCCCCCTAAATAAGACTTCAAATAATTAGATTTATCAACTTTAATTAGATTCGTATTTGCATCAATGGCATTATCAAATTGATTAAAGAATTAGAGCCAATGAGTTGGATCTCCATAATAGGTTCGAATACTTAATTTTGGTAATTTAACCGTTTTCGCCTCTCTTATGCTATGGTTACCAAACATTTGAGCTGTTGCTCCAGCTGATTTAGGTACAACATTGACTATATTAGTCACAACAATTCAAACAATTCAATTTGATTACTTATTCTCTGCTTCCATAGAATAATTTTTTCTGAATATTCTTCGGAAGATGTAATGGCCAATTCTATTTCCGCTGCATCGATTTCTAAATTTAAACTTTTGAGCACATTTTCCTTCTCAACTAAGTGCTCACAAAATTCTTGTAATGCATTAATTGCATTCTCTTTATCATCTAATCTAGCTAATATCAAATCTTGGTGTCTATCTTATTTACTAATTTTGATGTTCCAGTACGAATCACTACGTCTCATTTTCAGTTCATCAAGATCTGCCATACTTATTCGAAACAAATCCACACGAAGAATATACAAATAACTAAACACAGCTCCAATAAACCAACTCAAACTTGACTCAAATCAACTCAAACCAACACTCTCCAAAAACTCACAACTCTAATTAAACTAAAATCCTATGCAACATAACCTAACAGCACAACATATCTAATACAACATCTCCTATACACCATATCCAATACAGCATGATCTTGTACATTACAATACCAATTCTTCCCAGCAACAATAAATCCCAAACTATCAAATCTTCAACACATATCAACAAAATCCTACACAACTCATTACAAATAGAAAGATATTACACCCATTTCAAAACTACAGACTTTTCAACTCCCTACTTCAAACATCTGGGAACTATCACAAGATCCATCCATCTATTCATCCCTACTCTGACACCAATGTTTGGGGGCATTACTCCTATGCCTTATTTCTTTCTTTTCCAAGGAAGGTACTTTTGACACAACCTTCTTGTTCGAGAATTTTATTGCTACTAACTATACCTAATACTTCATAACAGGGCAGCGTTTTTAGGCAATGCCATCTACATTTCTAACCTGAAGCAACACACTGCCTTATTAATTCAATGTGCTGAATACGAATGTAACAAAGAAAAAGCTGAATTGGCTACGTTTTTTTGTAATGTGTACACATTAGTGAGAAAAATGTATCTATGTAAATATTATTAAACATGTTAAAAATACCTTAATCTTCTTTGGACTTATTCTTTCTTTTGGCCTGTCGTTTGTGATAAACGAGGGGAATATCTCGTCCAACTATAGTCAGCCAGCATTGACGTGGACCATTTGCCCTGGTACTGTTGCTCCATCTTGGTAATGTCCTGATGAAAACGTTCGCCGTGCTCATCACTGGCATCCTTGCAACCATATTTGCTGTAGTTAATACTCTCCAACAACAGCTTTAGATTGTCATACGTCTCCTTCATGTAGACAGCATGTCCGATAGGTATAGACGGAAGCTGGTTCCCATTATACAGCAAAACCGCCTTGAGACTCGGTTTTGATGCGTCTATAAACAGCAGCCATTCATGGGGCTCATGTGCAATGCCGATTTTTTGTAGTAAGCCATCAATATCGCAGCAGAACACAAGGCTTTTTTCTTTTTCAAAGAAACAAGATTGTTCAGTTCATCCAAGCTAAGTTAATGTGGCACAGATGTTTCTTCAAAACACAAAAAGTCATCCATAGTGCTACCAGATGCTGACGTTGACGATTTAGGAGATTTTGCTGGCACATGGCGATCCTCCTCGTCTGAACTGATAGCAAGATTTGTAGGATGCTCTGGAATAGGGAGTCCTTTGCCATGTGAGACAGAACGCAGAGCAGATGGTATGTTAGGGTATTCTACTGTTCATTTTTTCTTGGTGATGACTCCAGAAACTGGTGGTACCATGCAGAAATAACAGTCATCAACGTGATTGGTCGACTCCCTCCAAATCATGGGCGCAGTAAAGGGCATTGCCTTTCTTTTGACATTAAGCCACTGAAATATTTACTGCACAAGTGCAGCAACATACGTGTGGGACCCAGTCTTTTTCCTGGTCGCCTATATTCTAGCCGAAATAAAAATGATACTCTATCTTAACTATTGTACTGATTGTCTTCTGTGCAGTAAATGCAGGGATGAAAATCTTCCACGTTTACGCAGATTTCCATTTTTTTTTCTTTTGAGAAGATCTGCTTTTTCTACAATTTTTTCTTAGAATTAAATAATATCATGGAATTACAGGAAAGTGTGAATATCCTAACCACAGAGATGAGATTCTTCCGACTTTTGTAGGTATTTCCGACTTTTCTTAAATTTTTGAGAAGATGGCTGATTTTTATCATTTTTTTAGAAAATTTCTGACTTTTGATCTTTTTTATCTTTTAAACGTAAAATGCGCCAAATGAGACATAAATTTTGCCAAGCTGATAAGTCTTGCAAATTCCTCTTTGAAAATAATTCTTTGTGAGAAGCTAGTTAGTTTAATGACAAACCTGGAGAACTTGGATTTTGAACTAGTTAGTGTTATTTATTCTTTTGTAACAGCGTTTTTATTTCCTGTTAATTTCATTTTTGTTTCAGAGGTTTTGGAAAAATTGCAACTTAAAAAAAAATTGCACCATTGTGGGATGTTCAAAAATATTCATAAAAATAAAATTTTCAACTTCATGCAACTTATTTTATACTATTTTCAGTTGCCAAGATATTTTTTCTTTTTGTTCTTCTTTACGGTTTCACCCCCCCCCCTCCTGTTTTCTTTGTTGAAAAATTTGAGTTTAAGAGTATTTTCAGACTTTTTGTCCATTTCCCACTCATGCCTGTAACTAAAGAGTATGTTTGAAAAGATGCAAAAGAAAAATTGAATAAAATGCTTTTGAATTATAAAAATACATGCTTGTCATAAATATATTTTCTGTTCCAGTGGTGCAGCCGCAATGAGGGGATTTTGAGTTTAAGCCCCCTCCCTCCAAACACAAATTTCATTGTTTATATTGGACTTTATAGAGCTTATAAAGCTAAATAATTGGCAAAAATACAAGTTTATCATAACCACATATTCTGTACTAGTGGCGCAGCCATGTGAGTTTATGGGTTAACCCTCCCTACTTCCAATGACAAATTTTATTGCTTTTAGTAGACTTTATAGGGCTTTATCAGACTAAATTTGCCTACCCCCTCAGAAAAAATTTCTGGCTGCACCACTGTTCTGTACACAAATTAGTACACAAATATACTATTCTTATTCAGCTATTTTTTTAATTCAAAATAGCGCTGCATATATTTTCCTATTTTTTACATTTTGACTGTTTTTACCCATTAGCAAATGTCACTTATCCGCAAATATAACCGTAGTTATCAGCACTATTAACTACTTGACTTGCTGTGTATGATGCAATAACTTATTTGCGTAAAAGGATGATGAAATATGCCGCAACAATTTCGTCTCCAATCTTACTAAATTGCACTATATTACGCGATAGCACCTATATAATGGACAAAACGTCCATATCTCTGAAACGAGAGCCAATTAACTTTTTTTAAGGTGATATTCGTGTTCAGCATGTTGAAATTATTCAGGATTGTGTTTCATCCAAGAAGCAATTTCACTGTTGACCAGTGTTATTTAACAACACTTTACTGCCTTCTTTTCCTTAGGCCTTTTGATGTTTTTACTTCTATTATGAAAATATCATCGTACCATTCGGAAAGCAGAGTAGGAGTCAACCAGGTCTTTGATTGATTCTTGTAAAAAAGAGGAAGTTTTTTCACATTTTTGAAAGCTCTGTTTTTTTTTTATTTGCCTATCAACAGAAGTGTTATTTTGTGGTTTCCGTTGAGTTAGCACAACTTAGCAGTGGTCTTTACTATCCTTATGACCAGGAGCACTAATTTCCCTTTTAGAAGCTAAAGTTGCTCTAGGCAATGTCTTCCAAATAAGACCTGACGCATCTGCGTTATATTAAAATTTGGCGTCATAAGATTTTTTTTCCATTTTGAATTTTTTAATAAAGTTTTCTGCTGTTTTATGTCTGCTCATAGCTTCTCACCCCTTACATCTAACTCACAATACTGTGCCTCGACTTAAAATTTTGTAGCCACCCATTACTCACTTTAAAAAACAAACCTTTGGTATTCTTTGCAAAAGCTTTGCCTTTTCATAAAGGATCAGCCCAGAAAGAGGATTTCCCACTGTTCGTTGCTGCAGAAACCATTTGAATACAATATCTTTCAGTTCTTTGTTTTCTGCCATTTTCATAGCTCTTCTTGACTAACTCCCATCTTCACTTTCAAGGACAGGCAGAGTTTAAAAATGTCCAAAATTGTTGATATTCACATACTATACATCTCAGCTAATTGCTTGCCAGAACACTCCTTTGTCTAACTGTTCAATGATTTTTATTTTGTCTGCCAACGATAAAACAGCGTGTTTCCTTTTAGAAGCCATACAACACAGTAAAACAAATTAAACAGAACAACGAAGACTGAACGCAGCAACAAATAACAACTGAAAGCTAAAGCCACACTGAAAGTGGCAAGACTGGTGACTCATTTGCTGTGTATCTGCCATCGCTACACTAGTGCACTTTTTTTTACCATTCACTGATAAGAAACTTTTAAAATATGGATTTTTCTGATTTCTTTTTTTTCTCAAAGCAATTCATATAAACGGTGATTCGGATAATTGGAGTTCTACTGTACTTTTATCTGCAGGTAAAAATTTTTATGTAAAGATTACAGAATACTCCTGTTTTACTGAAAGATCAACAAGAAATAGTTTTTACTAAAGATGCTATTAGAATTCATTCACAATTTCACTAATTATGTACCCCTTCCTTTTGTGTCACAAAGTGTGCTTGGTTTTCTGAATAGTGAGCAAAGAAAATTTTCACTTTCAAAAGTTCATTTTCTTCGAAAACACTGGGCATATCAAGCTGCATCACTCGTGCATGTAAAGTATGCCTGTGCTTCAGATACTTACTGTAGAAGGGGAAAAAAAAGGGGAAGAAGTGGAAAAAATCAGTTAACTAAAAGATTTATTTAAAGGATGTCACACACACAGATACAGATATTTGAAAAAGAAAGAAAATAATGCATATTATTACGTTTGAATTGTGTTTCACTGTTGCCACCCATCAAATACTAATCTTTTATTGCTTTCAACACTTATCACTCAAAAAGTTGTCCACAATCTGTAAAAAGCAGTTATGATAATGGCAAAGAAAAGTTTTATCTTGAAATTGGTATTTTGATATTTGTAATAAACATTTTAAATCGAAATTTAAGCTTTTTTTATTTGATTTACTCAAAGTGAAATTAATCAAACAAGATGGGATTCAACAAAATTTTCATACACTTTTGTGAGTTTGTAAAAGATGCCTAAAAGAGTGAAATTTGGAAGGAGAAATATTGCATAAAAATGAACTATTGTTTCCTTGAATAAATTTTTGCAGCAAAGTTGCACACATGAAAATGAATGAAGGGGATAGGCTGGATAGCAATGAATAAAGCCTGGACAGAAGTGTGGCAATTATATGCTCATCAAACGAGCTACTTTTCCTGCTAGAACTTGGTCATCTGACAGTAGTTTAAAATTATGTGGTGTTGTCATCGGATCTTTCCCTTACGAGTTTTAATCTGGGCTGTCACCAATAACATGTTGTGTTCTCCAGTGTGATGTTGTTTAAATACCTACTTACCCTACTGGAACTTCGTATAAACTGGCAGTATCTAGGCAATCATGTTTTTCAAAATACATTGTTTGGAAAATGGCTGAGTGTTGTTTCCTGCCTATCTGCCCTTGTATTCCTCTAGTGTGATGATTTTCAACCTTTTTCATCTCATGACAAACTAATCATTAAAATTGTGTAGTACACCAAAAATGTCATATTTTTCTGATTGGACAAAAAATAAGTATAATTTTGATTGATTTACATAAATTTTAATTACCTGTCCTTTCCCCTCCAAAGTTGCTTTCAAAAAAATCATTTTTAAATGAATTATTTATAGGTTGAAAACCAATACTCAAAAGTTATTTATTCTGGTATTAAAAATACTAGTATTGACTTTTGTGAACATGCTTGACAAAAGTTCAAAACTAAACCATTGAAATAAAATTTATCTTGGACAATTTATACAGTTTCACCATTCTTGTGGTACACCAATGTGCCATGACAGTTGAAAATTGCTGCTTCAGTGAAGTACTTTCCGCATAAAAAGTTTCCGATTTGCCAACTCCAGTTTAGCTCTCTCCTTGTTAGTGCTTTGGAATTATATAAAAGTAATGATTGCAATTACATTTTGTATTCATCTTTTTACTTGTTAATCATTTCTAAGCTATTTACTTTCATTCCCCTTGGAGAAAACAAATTCAGAACACCAACCTGAAATATTTTAATAGTAAAATTCCTTTATTTTAAATTTGTTATCTTTTATATTAAATTCATTACTGCAAGGATTGCCTATTGTGAATTCATACAAAATTTATAAACATGGGTATAGAATTTAAATTGTTTAATTTAACTACAAAATATATAAGCTTTTTGAATTGAATCATGGCTTTCAAATAAGCTTCAATTGTGAGAAAAGTCTCTTAACAGCAAATCAAAGTGAGTTCATTTATGCAATTGAAATGTACCATTAATCTAAGTAGCAATTAACCTTATTCATTTCTTTCTCTTTTCAAGGAGTCCAGATAAAAGTAAAAAGAATAAATCTGGTTTCCCTTTTCGGGTTAAAGATAAAAAAGAAAAACATAGCAAATCAAAAGATAAAGATTCCAAAGAGAAAAAAGAGGACAAAGAAAAAGTTTGCAAGAAAGAGAGCAAAGAAAATAAAAAAGATGCCAAAGATATTGATAAAATGAAAGTGAAAAAGAAAAAGGAAAGTAAATTACTCAAAATAAAAGACAAAAAGAAAAAGAATATTGATCAGGAAATAAAAGGTTTATATTTTAAAATTTATTTCTCATTTATTTTGAAATATTTGAATGCATTTGCTTTTCTGTGTCATAAAAATATACCTTTGTTTTTTTTGCTTAAATTTAGTCAAATTAAAATACAAATAATTGATCACATTTAAAATATTTAAGGTATTTTCAAATATTGGGTCATCTGGAAAGTTCTGCTGTTTTTCAAATCGAAGCGCTCTTTGTTTTTATTATTTTGCTAGCGCTGATAAAGAGTGACCTTGATTGTAGCAGATTTGTAAATTCAGTCTTCACCTTTCACTGCATATTTTTAGCTTGTGTTGTGTCGTATTTGTTTCACTGCAGTGCTAAGAATGGAGAACCAAAAAGTTCATTTCTGTCATATTATGCTCTTTTATTTTAAGAAAGAAAGAAATTGCTAGTCCGACTGCTCGCAAAATGTGTGCTGTATACGGACTAAGTGCTGTTTCTGATGACACAGTTCGAAGATGGTTTGATAAAATTAGGTGTGGAAATTTCGGCCTTGAAAATGATACCCGCTCTGGATGACCATCCTCCGTAAACGAGGACCTATTGAAAGATGCCATTGCTGAAAATCCACGTTACACAGTTCCGGAACTATCACAGACCAAATATTCCAAAAGGTATAGTTCATGATCATCTGAAGAAGATTGGGCATGTGAGCTGCTACGATGTATCCATACTTTAACACAGAATATGCTTGCTCGAATATCAGCATGTGATTCTTTGCTGAAACAAAATGAAGAAGCTCCTTTTTTCAAACGGCTCATTACTGGGGTTGAGAAGTGAATACTATACAATAATGTTACAAGAAAAAGATGATGGAATAAGCCAAATGAACCTCCCTTAGTAACATCGAGAAGGGGGACTGTATCCCAAAAAAGTAATGATCTGTGCTCAACTTACTGTTCTGTGATTAAATTGGGTTCTTTAGTTCGTGACATTTGGCTTATAGTTGTTGGCTACAGGTATGTTAGTTGCTTTCTTACATGAGTTAACCAACTTCAATTTGAGCCACATTCAATGTTGTGTTATTGGTAAAATAAACTTGTTTAAAAATGATTTTATGTTCAATTAAATTAAAGTGATCTTATTTCAGAAGAAAAGCCAATTTTTGGAGTAACACTGCAAGTTGCTGTGGAGCGAAGTAAAAGTCAGGATGATATTGAATTGCCAGTGATTGTGCGCGAATGTATTGACTATATTGAAGAACATGGTAGGTACGCATTTAGATATGTGAGCTTATGCATACATAATTTTCTAGTTGAATACTTTAGTATCATAGATCTATAATTTATTAAATTACTTAGAAACATTCTAAATTTTCAGGCTTAAGTTGTGAAGGCATTTATAGGATATCTGGTTTGAAGTCCAAAGTTCGAAACTTGAAGAGTCTGTACAACCGTGGAGAAAAAGTGTATTTGTATGAACATGAACCTCACATCGTTGCTAGCTTACTAAAACAATTTTTGCGTGATCTTCCTGAGCCAATTCTAACCTCAGGTTTGGTTTCAAAGTTTGAAGAAGCTGCTGGTAAGATTTCATTTATAAATATGTAAAAGTATTTAAATGAAAAAATGCATTGCAGTGCATGTTTAAACCCTCTTCAATATTCTAATTGTGAGTAATTATTAATAGGTAATCTTGTATTGAACAACTACCAGCATTGTTGAATGTGATTTTGAATGTGACTGCATTTTGTTTTTCGTGTTTAAACTAATGTATGAGCTAAGTTACTCAAACCAAATAAGATGCCTTGAACATTTCCAGAATGTACTAGTAACGTAATGTAAGTAAATGTAATGTAAAGCTATAAGAGGATATCAAAGTCGTTCTATATATCCTATATTTCCTATATATTTTTCAAAACCTTTAGAAACGTCCCATATTGTCCTATATTTCAGTAATTGCCCTATATTTCTTCATGGATGCAGTTATTTTCCCCCTTCATATCAGGGATGAGATTCTTACAACTTTTGAGGTATTTCCGATATTTCTTAAATTTTTGAGAAAATGACTGATTTTTTATCATTTTGTAAGAAAAAATTCAGGTTTTTGCCCTTTTTTGTCTTTTATAAATGTAAAATGTGCCAAACGAGACATATCTCCTATCATTGCACTCCTAAAGTTTGCCAAGCTGATAAGTCTTACAAATTCCTTTGAAAAGAATCCTTTGTGAGAATATTATTAGTTTAATATAAAACCTGGGGAACTTGGATTTTGAAGTAGTTAGTATACATTGTGCTGCAAATTTCGTAGTTAAAGCTACGGTTTCCTAAGAAAGCGGAGCTGTTATTTAGAGGCCGTGATACCTCATGATGCGGCGCAAAAGGTATAAATGAAATATTTTAAGTTAATCTGCTTTTAATGTGATTTTTCTTTCAACTAGAAAATAAGATGCTCGGTTATTTAACTGATAAGGCTATTTCGTCTTTTACATCAACCCAGGCAAACGGAAAGTTTAAATTTTCATTTTGAATACTCTGGAAAGTTCTTTCAAAATCGTTAAAACTTCTTTCTTTGGCGACTTTATAAGTGCGCCAAGGTGGTGGCCACCGCTTTAAACATAAACTGCTACTATTTTTTGCAACGGAAATTCTCAAAATGATGCTTCTTTTAAAGACAATATTTATGATTGTTTTAATATGTTAAATAATTTCTTGGATAATATGAGTTATTAATTTGAAGTTTTATTTGATTTGAGATTTTGAAAAAAGGTATTTTATATTCGAAAATGGGTTGTAAATTTAAACTGTATTGAGTTATATTTTATTTAAAAAAGGGGTACAGCTTCAGTCTACGTTTATAGCAGTGGCAATGTCCTTGGCGTTTTTTTTTTTGGCACACTTCTTAAGTTGCCACGGAAAAAATTATTTCAAATGAACCAATGAAATCAAACCACAGTTTAACCGGACTTTGAAAGAACTTTCTTGAATATTCAAAATGAAAATTTTAAACTTTCTGCTTGCCGAGGTTGTCTTAACATCTGCAATAACCTTAATACAGATGGGTTACCTTAACCTGTCATTACTCGCTACTAGAAGTGTGCAGAGACCGTTGATACCGTTATAGACGTAGACTGAAGCTGTACCAAAACAGGTTTGATTTGTTTTAAATTTAGCTTATTTTTAGCTATTTATTAAGGTAAAATCGGTGAAAAGCTATAATTATGTTATTTTTTATTTTTTCTGTCAACTTATTTTTTTCATATAACATTTATACTTTTTAATCAAATTATTAAGTTTGCAAACAATGTGAAAAATAGTTTTTTTTTTAACTTAAAGATAATATTTAGAATAAGAAAACATAAATATTTTTACCCGTTTATGTTATGTATATTTCAGAGTTTGTGTAAATTATAGTAAAGTAATTTACTTCAATTTGTAAATTGTGGTAAAGAGAAATTTACTATATGCTTTTTTAAGGTTTCTTATTTTTGGGGTTTGTGATGATTGGCTGCTGTGATGGTGTGTTTTATAAATTTAATTTTCTTACTTATCAACAAAAATGAGCTTTAAATAGGAATAAAGACATTTTTGGTATTTATTTGAAATGTTAAATGATTAGTTGCAATTACTGTACATTTTGGTGAGAGACCTGCCATCATTTATATGAAATCATGGATGTATTATTCTCAGGATGAAGCATATCAAGGTAGAAAAGGGGTCTGGGTGTGAAATGTCTTGCCGTTAATATATGTTAGTCATAATAGTTTCTTATATTGTCCTATATTTTTTTGTAAGAAAATCCTATATTTTTTGTAGTTTGTTGTGTTGCTCTAGTACGACGTTAACTAAAATTACCATTACCTATATTTCACTGAGTTCCTAATAAAATCCTATATTTTATAATAATATCATAGCCCGTTGTGTTGCTCTAGTACGACGTTAACTAAAATTACCATTACTTATATTTTATCATGGTCACTTCTATCCCTGTTAATATTTAAGTTTGTATGCTATTTTCATGTAATCTAGAAAATTGTGTTCTTGATAGTGCTAGTTATATTTTCTTTAATGCAAACTTTAATTTCAAAAATTGCTTTCAATTTTCAAAGTTGTTTGTTTAAACTCTTTTGAATTGCCCTCTTCTCTTTTATAAATGTTATCTTGGATTTTCAATGCATTTGAAAACTATTAGCCTTAAAATAACCCTGTCATGTCCATTTGCATTTTTCGTATAAAATTTCAAAATTTCATATTGTCTGTACAAATAGGATATCACAAAATACTAATAATACTTTAGTTTGTTTACATTTAATAAATTCTCTTGTGAACTTCGCTGCATTCTTAACTGTAATGTGCGTAGCCAAAATTTATTAGATGATACAATCAAATTAAGTCTCATTGTAATTGTTTTTATCAACTACATGAAAAACTTACAAAGCTTAGAATCATTATTCATAAAACATTTCAGTCCTTAAAAACTCGTAATTTTGACAGTGGTATTAATCTTGAATCTTTTTTTTTTTTTTGTCATCCTGTTTTCAGTTTAAAAATGTTTTGTTAACTTTTTATGGCTAATGGGTTATTTCATATTATGATTAAAAATTATACTTTTCAGCTTTGAAGAATGAACAAAAAAAAGTTGAAACCTTGCAGAAGCTATTGAATGAGCTTCCTAACTGCAATCGTCTTCTTTTATCATGGATATTTGTTCATATGCAGCATGTCATCGCTTTAGTGAGTTATTTTGAGTTTAGTTCTCAGTGAATGTAATTTTTGATCAAACTGTATACACATTAATTTGTTATTTAAATAAGTCAAAAGAACTAAATCATAAGGTATGAATATTTTATTTATGTCTAAAATTTTTTAATCTGTCTTCTATTAAAGTGCAGTTTATCTTAACTGTTCTTTTTTGAAAGCATGAAAAAATTATTGTATCAAATTTACATCAACAAAAAATTATATTACTATATACATTGTTTTATATTCACTACACTATTGATAAAAAATACAGTCGAGCCCGCATATAGCAAAGTCGCACGAAACACTGAAAATTATTCGTTATATCCTATACAATAAAAAATGGGCTTACTCGCATGTTCTAAAGCAAAATAGCTTTCACACGAATGCTAAAACTTTTATTTCATATAGGTGGGAAAAAGTCTGTAAAATTTTCTTTTGAACTGTTAAATTTACAATGCAATTGCATAATTATTTTTCCAGTGCACTTAAATTATCATGGCAGTCAATTTTATGCGATTAGAAGAACGCTCGCAAATTTTGAAGACTGTCCACGGCAGATTTTGATGTCACTCATTGTCTAATTGCTTCAATTTTAATGCCTTCCTATTCGGATTCATCAGAAGTATTTTGTAACACTGCTGCTATGATGTCATCGTCTGTTTGTTGTTCTTCAATTTCTATGTTGCAATCGCTAGCAACATAATCAACAAAAGTAACATCACCACATCCAAAATTATTTTTTCCTGTAAATTTTTCCACAGGGAAATTTTTTCGGGATCAGACTCAGAAATGAAATATGTTTCCCCAAGTCCCCCTAAAAATTCTGCATGTTTCCAGCAGTTTTGGATGGTTTTGGATTGAACCAAATGCATGGCATCATCAGAAAATTAGAAAGCAATTTTAATGTCCGCAACAAAATGCAGATAAATTTCTAGATTCAAAAGAACACGTCAAATCATCTGAGATCTGTAATACACACTTTCACGCATTTTATTATGCCCATATCTAAAGGCTGCAGTTTTGGTGTAACACATTTTGATAAAAACACTTACTAAATCTTCCCAAAGAACCTATCTGCTTCCTATGTACTCTGCCTTGTAACATAAGACAAAATCACAACTGTCGTCCTATATCCGTTTTTCAACTCAAGGTACCTATACGTGACCCTAGTAACCAATAAACAACCAACAGGCTAAACCTCTTCTCCCACATTTCTCGGAAAATTTTCTCCATTGCCTCTCTCACCTCTCGTTTTTGTCATTCCACAATTGGAAAAAAAAAGGGGGTGGTTTGATTGCTTGCCAGAACCAAATACTTCGCAGTATCCGATATTCACGCTCCAATACTTCGCTATATGCGATATTTTTTACACTATTTAATATTGCAGTTCCAAAGGGACAGAAAAAAAGTCGTAATAACCGATATTTCGCTGTATCCAAGCTCGCAATAAGTGGGCTCGACTGTAGTAGAAAATATTTGATGGGTTCAGATGGCTAAAAGTGGTTAGAAGCCATGTACGTAAAACTGCTGATTATGAAATTAAATGTGTCCAAATTAATGAGAGGACTAAGAAGATTATCCTCCTAAGTTTGTCTTAATTATTTTTATTAATCTTGTCCAAAATTTGTTTTTCCCTAATGTTATACATATGTAAAATCTGTTCGTATATTACAGGAAAGAAGGAACAAAATGAACCTCCAAAATATCTCCATTGCTTTAAGTCCTGCAATGCAAATTAGCCATAATATTTTACAAGCTTTTTTCTCTTATGGTAATATTTTGTTTAAAGGAGTAGAATTAAAGAAGTAAGTAGTGTGCTTTTAATCATACTTTCCTGACACTTGTGTTTTCAGAAATTATCTTGATACAGTACTTATTTGTGTAATTTTTCTCATGCATTCTAGATATGTGCCACCAATAGAACTAGACAGTAGCCGTTTGTCTTTAGAACTCCCCGATTCACCATCGGCTATTGCTGAAGAACTTTCAAAGCAAGAAAATATTCTTAATATTCTTCATGCTGAGCTGAATACTGGTTTAAGAGATCAACAAAAAGAAGAGCAGCTGTGGGAAATTCAAAGAATTGTAACTCAACTAAAAAGGAAGGTAAAGATTCTTGTAAAACACATTTAAATTTATTACAATATCACTTATAAAGCAAAATGAGTAAAATTAAAATGTCTTGCTATTTATCATTTCAAAATGTTAGTCATCACAGAGGGAAGAAAGGAAGAAACAACAATGTCTTTTAAGAGCTGAGCCATGAAAAAGAGTCTTACCAGTCATGTTCTCATGCCTGTACTATGAACAGGTTGGTGCGTCAAAAAGTCCAATCTGGTACAAGCTTTGAAGGTAATCATGTTCGGTTAAGATCCTGAAAAAAGCAACCTCCATGTCTCGGGAAGTCACAAGGGTTATAAATTTTCTTCCTTACACACACTGTTTGGTATTTCACAGAGGAACCTATGAAGGAAAGTTAAGTTAGATGTTAAGGAAGATGCAGATTTAGGTAAGCTATCTGTGTGCTCATTTGCATGGACCCTACAGTAGCTGGAATGATTTACTTAAGATGTCAATTTAGCTTATTTCTAATGTTATAAACATGTGTTGTAAATACACTATCCTACAATAATGGACCGGACAGTAAGATGTGATTGTATAAGGGAAACAATACATGCTTTAATAGGGGAATGGTCCCCCACAGGCTGAAATTACACGAGCAACTCTTCTGGGCATACTTTCAACAAGGTTTTGATACACAGCTATTGGTATTGGGTCCATTCCTGCTGCAAGTATGTCGGCAGCTCAGCTGTAGATTTCAGACGTGGTTCCCTGGTCCGTAAGCGTCGCTCTAACTCGTCCCACAAATGTTCTATCGGGTTTAGGTAATGACTCTGAGCAGGCCAGGGAAGACGTTTAACATCCATATCTGCAACATGACATGGAGGGTTGTTCTGGAAATAAGTCATCTATTCCATAAAATTAGCAGTGTAGGAAGAACCTGATTGTCCAAAATGTTCATGTATGCGTAGGCATTCAATTTATCAGGAACAACATGCAAAGGTCCCAGGTTATACCACGAAAAACACCCCCAAACAAGCAGTCAGATTTTACAAAAGCCGCTTGTGTCCGGTCCATTATTGTAAGGTAGTGTATTTTTTTATGCTTTTTTATTTGATTGGTTTTCTTTTTGGGTCAATGGATAAAGGGACAAGCATCTGTCACCAATGAATCAACCCCCTAAACTTTCTGTTGGGTTGGCGTGGAAGTTTGGAGAGTGGGGTGCCAGCTCAGGTGTTGCTTCGTCATCTGACCGTGGTTCAAAATTACGAGGTGTTGTCCTCGATCTTTCCCTTAAGGGACTGATCCCGGACCGTCGTCAATAGCCCGTTTTGTTGCTCCAGTAATACGTTAACTAAAAAAAATTACCAAATTAATTACCTTAACTTTCTGATTGTAAAAATAATGCAAGAGTTATTTTTTTGCACTTGAGCAGACTTAAATAGAGAAGAATGTAGATGTCATATCTGTTTGAAAAAAGTAAAGAACATAAATGGCATTACTTTTTTAGGCAACTTCATGTTTGAAGTCTGTCAAATCTGCCATAGATAGCAAGGACAGGAGTATCATTTTATTGAGAGTAGTTTTATCTCTTATTAACATGAACTTTTATCATGTATTGGTTTAACCTTTAGACTACGACCAGTACAGCAGTTGTACCTTAAAAGCTATAAGAATCATGGTAGGTATATCTATATATGTAATCAAAAGGTTAAAGTTTATACATAAGCAACATTGTTTTTCAGAAGTTTTCTCAAAGCACATGCTTTTTCTATTTAATTTCAGTTGAGATTTCTGAAGCAAGTTCAAGATACCTCTAATACGATATCAGAGGACCTTGAACAAAAAGTTTCAAGCCAAACTTGTGAAATTTCGCCAAACATTGGGATGCACCAACCCTCATCTTTAAACACAAGTTCTCCAGCTGATTCTGTTGTAATATGTACTTCAACTGAAAAAGAAAAGATGACATCCTTACCAAGTGAAGGTGATTTATCAGAAAGGTCTCATTTTTCTAAACTTGCAGTTGGCGAGATAGTTGTGGATCAAAATTGTGTCAATCCAGAAAACAGAGCACCATGTATAAAACAAGAAAAAGAATTTATTAATGGTGATGCAAACACTGCTGACAAGGTAAGACATCCATTTTGTAATCTAAATAGATGCATATAAAATCTGGTATAAAAAGTGCTGGTATCCAGTAATTGTTTGAATTAAAAGAAAGTTTTTGTTTATGGTATTAATCGGGGCATATTTTACCCATAAACAACAGTTGACAAGGAAACTTTCCATTCAATATTTATACATATTTTGCTATTTACAAGGATGGGAGTGGCTCCTATTGATGTGGTTTTCTCTGTAAGAATCAATGAAAATGATGCTACACTTCTGTACTTCCAAATACATTCACATCATAACAAATTATGTGGAACAATTACTTTTGTTGAAGTTTTAAATTAATTTTTTGTAGTATTTATTCAAATAATTCAAGCACATAATTTGTTTTAATTTTATATGCTTGAATGTAAGATGTAATGATTTCGAGATGAGTAATCCATGAAAAATTTAAATTTTCACATACAGGTGCATGTTTTGTTTCAATGGAGATGCTTGTGCTGTATTCTCAGTGAGAAATATAACAACTTAAATAATAAATGTGTCTCACTCCAAATTATTTGTTGCCTCTGATAAGTGATGCCAAGAGAAGAGATATAAATCTAGATAGGCTTGAAAATCTTCTCAAAAACGGTCATAGTCATAGGTTTTGGTATAAATTTTGGTTCAAACAATCTATAGCTGTTTTGTATCTCGCTCTTGATCAGCAGCTGAAAAGTTACTTTGCTTAGACTTCTGCTAAGCAACACAAAAAGTGGCTCATCATATGGTGGTAAGGGTTTATACCTTATGCTTCATTAAATGAGTTGCTCAGAAGCCAATGCACTTAAGTCCATATTTTGATATTTTCTGATTTTTGTAAATTTTAATGGAATAAATCATTTTCTTTTTAGTTATTAAAAAATTTACTCATTGCTTTGTTTTTTCTTGGTCAAAATACCCTTCTTTTTATACCTTCTGAATATGTTGTATAATAATTTCAGAAGCCATTGTGGATAAATCAACTTGTTTTCAATATTTTTCACACAAACTTTGAAAGAAAATCTGAATTCTTCTTTTGATATGTAATGGTAACACTGAGGTTGCGTTTGTAAACAATTTTTTGAAAAGGGTGTGAACCAGAAAACAATATGTCATGTGACCTCCGTTTCACCAGCTCTGAAGTTGCATTTACAAACACTTCCATACATTGCAACATGAACTGATGACACACAGAATAATCTCGAACACAATCTATTTTTTACATACATTTCTTATGTTTTTATTTGCACGTCCTGTATATATCTTGTTTGGTGCAGAACCTACCCTTTGAAAAAGACTATATACTTTTCTAATCAAATTAATAAACCAAAAATTTTAAAAACCAATGTTTTAAAAAACATTAATTTTCTCAATTTTTGTTTTCTGGACTTAATTGCATTGGCTTCTGAGCAACTCAAATATTACTATTCTATGCCATTCGGTTTTTCTTTTTCCAGTTCATACATGTTTATACTTATGAGAGTGTAAGCATGTATAAGCGGATTTTGATACTCTTAAACAATAAAAATTAGTCATGTGGAATATAAAATGTAATCATGAAGGCTTCCTTGAAACAATTCTGATAGATGTTGAGCTCATTAGTGTGAATATAATGGTATGTTATTAGTAGGTATAGTGAAAGATAATGCAATTTCTGCAATTCTTTAAACTCGAAAGATGTAGTCCATATCTTTACAGAGTTTAAAGGTCAAAACTTTTATCTCTCCTTGTATGAAGATGACGATTTTCACTTTCAATCAGAGATTCATTTGGCAATTACAAAAATTATCAACTATTTTTATGTCAAATTTATGCATTTGTGTTGATAATTATATATGCTATTCATTAAATTGTAATTTAAGAAAGCCATGAATTACTTTAAATGGTTGCTCTTATTTTAATGTAGCCCTGATACTTTGATAATTATCAAAAGATGATATAAAATGTTATATAATTTTTATAAATATAAGGGACGATCAAAAAGTTTCTGTTCGAAGGCTGTACAGTCCAGATTTGGTTTTTCATGGTATGCCAGTCATGCAAAAGCGCCTTGAGCATTTAGACAATCATCCCACTGCTTCACCAGGTTGAATATACCTCTTTGAAAAAACTCTTGTTTCTGCTGCTTGAAGTCCGAAACTGCCTGCTGCACTTCTATGTCCGACAGGAACCCTCAACCTTTCAAGGACTTTTTTAAGGGACCGAAGGCGTGAAAATCGCATGGGGAGAGATCAGGACTGTAAGGCGAGCGACCATGCATTGGTGTCATACTTCGTCCCCTCGTCCCAAGAAGTTCAAGAGCCAGACATCTGTAGGAAATGAAATGCTTACCCTGTTCTTTGGTTACCAGGGCCCACTCCTTTTTGATTGGATCTAGGTGTCTCCATCACTAGGGTAGGGTACTCCGAAACACTGGAGAGATTACCACGTGCAATTAAGACAAAATGTCTGGGAAAACTGCGAAATGGGGTGATTCTGCTTTATGATAACGCACGCCCCTATACCACAAATGTCGTAAAGCAGAAGTTACACTCAATAATGTGGGAGACACTCGAGCACCCGCCTTACAGTCCTGATCTCTCCCCATGCGATTTTCACACATTCGGTACCTTAAAAATGTCTTTGAAAGGTTGATGGTACCTCTTGGACATAGAAGTGCAGCAGACAGTTTAGGACTTCTTCAAGCAGCAGAAAAAGGAGTTTTCAAAGGGGTATATTCAACCTGGTGAAGCAGTGGGATGATTGCCTAAATGCTCAAGGTGTTTTTGCATGACTGGCATACCAAATCTGGACTGTACAGCCTTCGAACAGAAACTTTTTGATCACCCCTTATAATACAAAAATTATCAGAAATACAAACCAGAAAATGCTGTCTTGGATAATTTTTTAAAAGATCAAGTTTGGGAAATAGTTTAGAACCCGAAAAGTAAATTTTTCTGAGAATAGTTGAAAAAAGTATAATTTGGAAAATTTATTACATAAGTTAAACAAAATTATTTTCAATTGCTTCGTTATTTGTAGTAGAAAAATCATATTATTTCATTAAATTCTTGGAAATGTTAGTTATGGATTTGCTTAAAAAGTCCATAAAAGCTCTAATTATTGATATTTTTGTTGACTTCAAACTGCTGAACAATAAACAGTGATGAAGATATATAAAAATCTTGAATTCTCAATCAATTTAAATTTGGTCGTCTAAATGTGTTATGCTTTACTAAATGTGTTTTAATTTACTGAAACAGAATAGTAGTCCAGTTCAATGTTCGTAAGTACTTGACAGCAAATTAATTTATGTTAGATATCGTTCTCTATAAGAAAATGTTGTAAAAGATTTCAATAGCTAGCAAAGTTTTTTCTTATATTTAAACTTGTAACTTAGATTATAATCTTTAAATACTATAAATTCAAATTTCTATTCAAATCGATTATTTACTTTTGCATAGGAGAATGTATCCAACAGTACCCATTCATTAATCAAGGAAGATGCATCTGAAACTAAAACAGCATTGACACCTATTGGAAATGGTATTTATATTTATTTCTAACCATTTGTTTCATATAAAATGAATTTGATAAATAAATGAATTTGTTTTGAATTTGATAGTTAACTATATTTTTTGTGTTATAATCACAATTCGTTATAGTTCCTTTGTCCAAGTCACCTCCCAGACAAGATGAAATTTCCAAGCAAGTGGACGATGAAAATTTATCTGAGTTACTTCTCGAAGAAAGAATGCTCAGAATACAATCGGATGAATTAGCACTTTTGGGTGATGAATTGAGAAGAAAAATTAATTCAGAAAAATTAGAAATTGAGAGATTGAAAATGGAAGTTAATGAATATCAACAACTATATAAGTAAGAAATTTTTGTATTACTTTTATACAAAAGGTATATTTGAAGTTATCTGAACACTATATCTCAAAGAAATTTATTTATTAAAAAAATTAACTACACATTTATTTTATTATAATGCAAAATGTATTATAATTATTTTTTTAATTCTTTCTAGATACAAACGATATTCTTTTGACTCTACTGAAAACAGTTCTTCTGATAGTGATGATAGCAGTGCCTCTGTATCCTTATTAGACAAAACAATTCTTAAAAGACAAGACTTGTGATTGGGGTAAAAAAAAGACTTATTCTGAGCCATGCTTTTCTATCTGTTTTTAATATGACTTGATGGAAGTATGGCCAGTTTTGAGTGTCCCTTTCACTATGTACTGATTATTTCATGCAGATCTCTACTTTATGAGTGCCATTAACTAATGTGACTGCTATTCTATTGTTTGTGAATCCTAAATTGGCATGTTATGAAAATAATATTAAAAATGTTTTTTAATTTTCAGTATTTATGCAAATTTAAATTCTATTTAATATTCTTTCAGAAAGTTTGATGAATAGAATACTTATTAATTCAGATTATTTTGGTCATAAATAGTTTACTAATTTAATAGCACCAGTATTGAAATTCTCATACAGTAAGGACACAGCTTGGCCAAACATGACCCTTGCACCATAAAAAACCATTCAATCTTATACCAGTGAATAAATCTGTTCATATTTCAACATTATTTCTAGATCGGAAGGTGCTTGGTTCGAATTCGTGTCCGGGAATGGATGTTTGTAAGCATATGATGTAGAGGCTGCTGGTGCACCTTAAATCTGTCGTGGCCGAAAGTCCTTATGTTGGGTTGGTGTGGAAGTTTGGAGAGTGGGGGTGCCAGCTCAGGTGCTGCCTCGTCATCTGACCGTGGTTCAAAATTACGAGGTGTTATCCACTGATCTTTCACCTAAGGGAATGATCCCAAACTGTCGTCAATAGCCCGTTGTGTTGCTCTAGTACAACGTTAATTAAAAATTACCAATTATTCAACATTATTTCATGGACCTGCATTGATACTTGTTTCACGTTTTGTACTTAATCATGATTATCAAGTTTGAAGATAGAGTATTTTTTTTGCATTAGATTGTCCTTATGGTAACGAAGTAATATATAGAACCTTGCTAATTCATTATTCTTGTGTATAACATCAACATTCAGACCTTGTGAGTAAAAATAAAATAAATTGTACATGTTTGAAAAAACGTTAGTAATATCAAATCCAAAAGAATGAGAAGTGTGAAGTATGTTTAATCAGGCCAGATTCTAAACTTTCCACATTTATTTTTCTATTTAAAATGCATCTGTTTAATTATGTAAATCTATCTAAGCTCAAAGTTATTAAAATTTACGGGAAGTAATTTATAAATCAGACCAAATTTTTAACTGTCAACATTAACTTTATTCATGAAATTTGCAATAAAATATTCCTATGTAAAATGAAGTAAGGACATGGTTTTGACGTAGCAAACATTTTCAAATATGTACTATTTGATTTATTTTTTAAGCATTTGAGCACTTTCATTTCCTTGCTGAGTATAATATTTTAAAATTATTGGTAAGGAATTATGTTTTAAAGTAAACATTCCGTTCTTGGTAAGATTCTTAACTTAATAAGGATTGTGATGACGAAGAAGACCTATCTATAGTATTAGATGATCTAATGAAGAAAAACAAACAATTAGAGGTAAAAAAAAAACATTTTATTTAAAATATTGAAAGAAAAAAATTATAAAATTACGCAATTTCAATTTGATAATTTTTATGAAGTTTTTAGTAGAAATATATTGAGTGTGGGTTTGCTATCTGTCTTATGTTTCGAATGTGAATATTAATATGTTAATAAAATTTTAGTCCTTTGGAAAGTATGTAAATTCTTGTGAACTATAGGAATTTAGGATGTTAATGCATTTTTTATTTTTGTTGAGCTTGTTTAAAGCCTGGTTGCTATTTTATGTTCTTAAATTATCTTTAATAGAAATGTATTACTAAAATTTATTTGGATTATTAAAAAAGTTAACATTGATCAAAACAATTTTTTAGAAGTACTTGTTCTGGATTCTGAAGTTGATTCTTAAACCAAAGCTAAAAATTTTATTTTCATTCATCAATTTCTTTTTTTATTTAATTAAAAAAAATTCCAGTATAGTAAATAAATTCAGGATTAATTAAGCATTAAATATAATGAACCCCGACTTTATGAGTATGAGAATATCTCTCTCATGGATCACATTAGTAAAATTGTAGTGACCAAATGATAGGTCTGAGAAAGTAATAGGATAAAAATTGATCTATCTGAAATACTCAGATTTTGTCATGCTAAGAAAAAAAAATTGCAAAAGAAAGTTAAACAAAATTTCAATGGGAATTTTAAGAAAGTCCAAGAAAATGACATCTCTCAAGATTTCTATTTATTATATGAATACTATTTTCAGTAATACTAATGTTTCTATTTTTAATAGGTTTAATAATTCTTTTTCTTTGCAGGTAAAAAATAAAGATATCAGCAAAGTCATTCAGCATGAGCGTGAGGTGTGTCTTAATATAAAAGTTCAAATGAAGATGTTACAAACTGAAACAAAAATTATGAGAATATAAAATTATGGAAGTTATTGTGAATATCAAGTATTTAGAAATTTCTAAGCTGTAATGGTTTATCAAGATCTGCAATGTACATAAAGTGTATATTTATATAAACAAGAAATTATTTTAATAAATCACATTAATGCTTTTTCTATTGTCCTTATGTTCAAAATCTGGTTATTTTTTATATTACTACCACCCAACCATTACAAAAGTTTCCTAAAAATTAAATAAAATATCTATAAGAGAAAATTATGGATTTTTATGTTTTGATTGCCGGTCTTTGTCTATCAGTTCACATTGTAGAATGACTAAAATAAACCAAATAAGTTTTACTTATAAGAATGTTGTAATTTATAAAAAAAAAAATTAAATTAATTGGGTTATCAATTTTTAAAAGTTAAACAGATCACACTGCATTTGATTTCAAACTTGAAGAAAACCTATATACCATTTCAGTTCTGGGAATACATGTGTTGAAAAATAGATGTACACAAATAAATACTAAAACAGAATGCAAAAATACCTTGTTAGCAAAAATGTATTTAATATAAATGTGATGTTTAAGAGAATATGTGATGTCAACAAAAGTTTATAAATAACGTTGTTCTACTTTTGCTCGTTGTGAAAGATAGTAGATCCAATAAAACATGTTAAAAACTAAAAATACAAATGGAAATATTATCCTGCTGAAGCGATCAACAGCATGGGACCGCCTCATTTGAATTTTTTTATCTGATTCAGGTGTATGCACAACAGGTGGGATTTTTCCTTCAATGTGTGCTTCTTGTCTGTTCTTCTGCAAAGAAATCATATTTGATTAGTTATGCAATAAAAGTAGCATATATAATTTTGATCATTTTTATGAATTGGCTACAATAGTATCGTTTACATGACCAAACCAATCGACCCGTGTAATTCGAGGGTGAAAGGGATTTTCGAAGATTACCTGCATTGCATTATGGGAAGGGAGGGTAGTCTCAAAGACACAGGACTTGACTAGGCTTGAAATCAACTTGCGTATTTCCTCGCTTTTTCCCCACGTAGGGGAAGCGGAGTAGAAAAAACCGGTTTTACTCTCCTTTTACCCGGGTATTTGGCTCATGTAAACGGTACTAATATACACTGTTGGCCACCGTAAATGCAACACCCTGAAGGAAGCATGCAAATAATATGAAATTTACAACATGCATTAGCGGAGGTGAGATAGGCAAATGATTAGAATTTCAGCGCAGACGCACATCACGCGCGCCTGTGGCGCCACTTCAAAGCGCTATTTAAGGCTTGGAGATTTCGACGATTTCAAGTACGGCAATTGTGTATTTCTTGTGGGTTTTTTCAAAAAAACGATCAATTATGCCTTGTAGAAAACAGCGATCATCTTTTGATCAAGTATCCGAGTTCGACAAAGGAAGGATAGTGGCCTACCGAGATTGTGGATTATCTTTCAGGGAAATCGGTAGTCGTGTTGGACGATCAAACAACTGTAATGCGGATATGTGATCGTTGGATACAGGAGGGTACGACGGACCGACGTGTTCGATCGCATCCACTTCAGTGAACCACTTCACGTGATGACAGGCATATTGTGCGTATGGCAGTGACGGATCGCTCAGCCACATCACGAACCATAGCACAGCACATTCAGTCTAACGCATCATCCAGTGTCTGCGCGTACCATTCGACGCCGTTTTCAGCAGAGTGGTCTGTCCGCAAGACATCCATTGCTTCGTCTACCCTTGAACAGAACCACAGACGTCTCCGCAGCCAATGGTGCGATGAAAGAAGGATGTGGACGGCAGAATGGAATGAAATTGTCTTTATTGACCAGTCACGCTTCTGTGTGCAACACCACGATGGTCGGATTCGAGTCTGGAGACACCGTGGAGAGAGGATGCTGAACAGCTGCGTTATGCACCGCCACACTGGTCCTGCACCGGGTATTATGGTATGGGGCAGTATTGGATATCACTCTCGCACTCCTCTAGTACGCATTGCCGGTACTTTAAGCAGCCATCGCTACATCTCCGAGGTGTTGGAGCCAGTTGTCCTTCCTTACCTTCAGGGCTTGCCCACAGCCATATTTCAACAGGATAATGCGCGACCACACGTGGCACGCTTTGTCCAAGGGTTCTTCGTCAATCGCCAGATTGAATTGCTTCCCTGGCCAGCTCGCTCTCCGGATCTTTCGCCGATAGAAAACATGAGATCCATGGTTGCTTAACGATTGATCCAGATTACATCCCCAGCTGCCACACCAGATCAACTTTGGCAACATGTGGAAGCTGCTTGGTCTGCTGTACCCCAAGAACACATCCAAAGTCTCTTTGAATCAATGCCGAGGCGTGTGGCAGCGGTGATCTCCAACAATGGCAGCTACTCTGGCTACTGATTTTGGCAGGAACCACACTTCACAGAAGTCTATAAATTTAATCATTTGATACTTAGTCAACATGTTATCTACAAAATAAATTTTGTTGTGATATCTCTTGTCTTTCTTGGTGTTGCAATTTGGGTGGCCAGCAGTGTATATACAAATATACCTTGGTTGAACTTGCCAGTACAACTCAACACTTAGAGAAACGAGCTTGCAGTTTCACTCAAAATATGGTTTAATGTTTACCCTTTCCTGTAGTTCCTTACAGTAATACCAACTTGGTGAAAATATTGGAGGACTCGAGACACTCCAGATGAATCATGTATGTGTTTTCAAAATAATTTTGTTTGCTTATACATTTCATTACCAATATTTGTTTTCTTGGTAGATTAATTCCTCATATTTGGAAGGGAGCAGTTGACAGTACAAAAATATTGGGCGGTCTAATTATTTTCTCTTTATAGTGAGAATTATAACTTTTTCAGTTAAATTTTTAGTGCAGTTTTCTGTCAGGAAACTTGTGTGGTTTATGACGGATTGGAAGCCATCTACCTTGGTCTTGAAGATTGAAAATGCTTTCAAATGTCGGATACAAATGTGAAAACCTCTACTTAGCATCGAATTTTGTGTCAATGGGAAAAACATCCGCTAAAAGTGACGGCCGTGGTAGTCTAGTTGGAAGAGCAACGGATTAGCAACCGCCGTGTTGCTAAGTTGCGCCGTAGTGGCAGTTAAAGAAAGCGTTATCAAAGCTTCTATTAAAAAAGTTTAATTTAATTCGAATTTTTACTCTTGGCCTTGTGTATTACATGAGGGTGGTCCATCAACAATGGTCCAATTTCTATACCTATCAGGGTACCGGGAAATCAGGGAATTCTAAGGGAACTTTTTAATTTTGGAAATATCAGGGAAAATTTCCAAATTTCACAAAAAATCAGGGAATTTTTAAAATTTTTATGAAAACTGTAACTGTGGCCTATTTAGAGATGCGCGATTACAAGTACTTTTAAGAATCGAGTAAATCGTTTTCGCCTAAATTGTAATTCGAATAAAGTAACACTGGCGTTGTGATTTTCGAACCCAGCGAAAAATGCCGCCGTGGTTTTCGCTGCCGGAGCGTCGCCGTGAGGCCAGTGATACAACTTGTGGTATACAGTTTTAAATTTGTGTAACTAATAATGTATTTTTTGTGCATTAAATTAATATTTTTTGCTTGCAACTACATTTTTGTAGATTTTTTTTGGGAAAGCTTCAATCTACGTTTATAGCGGTGTAACAGCCTTGGCGCTTTTTTGGCGCACTTCTAAATTTGCCAAGGAAGAAATTATTTCAAATGAACCAATGAAATCAACCGACAGTTCAACGAATTTTGAAAGAACTTTAAAGAATACTAGCCACTGCTTGGCCAGCACGGCGTTGCACGGGACAGTTCTTTTCGTGGGGTCAGGTGCTAACTAATTAGGTGCTGCTCGCTAACCCCCCGGTGATTGCTACGAATACGGTTTGAGAAACAAACGAAATGAGAATTCGTAGCCTATTGGATAACAGCCATAGTTGCCCGAGGTGTTTGTTGGTTTGCTTCGCAAACCAAATGGGAATTCACAATCAACTGTCGTGACGTCACAATCTCTTGTGAAAGTATAAATATTTAGTTGAAAAATGATTTATTGAAAGAAAATCAAACGTGTAAGGTTGTGTCTTTAACAATCCCAATTTTACAAAAAGAGAACTAAACAATGCCACCAAAATGTTTTTTCTCTTTTCTTTTCCTCTCGCTGAAAATCTTTAAACGTCACAATCTCTTGCGAAAATTTTGAAGATATTCAATTTTATTTATTAAAAAAACAACAACATATTTTTAGGTATTGATCTAATGTGAAATTTTCCGCAGTTTTCAAATCTGTTGAAATTTTTACTCTATCTTTAATGGTCTAATCTCTCTATATTAAAAAAAAGTTACCGCCGCCGTCGCCGCAGGATTGAAAACTGTGTTGTTTAGCTCGATTCTTAGACGGTTTCCCGAGAAAGTACTGATCGGAAAAAAAATGAAATTAACATGGTTTGTTCTTCATCGTATTCCCTGGATAATTATCAAGATTTTTTTCCGATGCGGCTATTAGTTTAGGTTTTATTAAGTGTCAAAATTGAAGAAGTGAAATTTCTTCCGCGAGTGAGCAAAACACGTACAAATTTTCAGTCTTCAGCCGTGAGTTTTTTTTAAAGAGTACCTCTCAACGTAAATTTTTGCAGCTCGTCGAGTTTTTTTTTGGTATTTCAATTTGGTTCTTGATAATATTTTTGTGAAATTCGGGAAAAATCAGGACATTTTTGTTACTTTTTTTTAAAACTGCCGAATCTATATCTTATTACTATTAGTTTTTAATTTTTAAAATATCGCAGTATACCTCAGAATGTACTCTTTCTTACGGTACTATTATTTTTGAAATCGGTTAATAATTAAATTGGATGCGATCAAAAGTTGGTCATACAAAATTCGGAATCTTTGGATATTTTCGCTACTCTTTGTTACAACCGTTATATCTAGAGCAAAACCCATTATTTTTTAAATTTGAGAACATCACTGAATACATTACATTACACTCTTTCTTATGGTACAATTATTTTTCAAATTGGTTAATAAATAAAATGGATGCAATTAAAAGTTGGTCATACAATTTTCGGAACTTTCAGATCGTAACTTCCGATACAAAACTAAAACGGTCATATCTATATCGTATTACTGTTAGTTTTTAATTTTAAAAATATCACAATATACCTCAGAATGTACTCTTCCTAATGGTGCAATTATTTTTAAAATTGGTTCATAAATAAATTCGATGCAATCAAAAGTTAGTGACACAAATTTCGTATTTTTCAGTTCGCATAGCAGATTCCGCAAGCAGTAGTGGGTTGCAATTTTGACTATTGGGTTTGCCAGATATCAAGTTTATCGTTGCAACAATTGCCATAAAAGCTATTTCTTTTTATTGGCGAGCGTAAGCGAGCAGGGGGCGGAGCCCCCTAGTAGATAGAAAAAAGAACTAAATTACTCCAGTTAAAAATTTGTTTGTTTTTTATCGTCTGCTGGAAAACTATTCCTCCTCGCAAAATGATAACGGAAACGAAAAAAATAAATTTAGAATCTGTGATCTTCTATGCTGTTGCATTCAATTATAGTTACATTTCAACAAATTCATTTTAAAATGTTCTAGATTGAATTTTAAAATTCGCCGCGACTTAAAAATTGCATATTATTTGGACTACCTGTGATGTAAGTGCCATAAATCCATAGATTCGTCAGGACTTTGCGTGCATGAAACAAAGAGACAACTGGCAAACTCTTCCGTTTATAATATTAGAGATTCAAAATGAAAATGTAACCTTTTGACTACGACTATCGATATAACAAGAGCGATTCTATCTTGACGCGATTCTTATAACTTTCAATTTACAACTGCTGTGACGGCCGTAGTCTAAATTATTTCTTGGAGCGATTCTTATAACTTTTAAGGCACAACTGATGTACTGGCCGTTGTCTAAATTCTTACTTGGCACGATCATGGTACAACTGCTGTACCGGCCGTAGCCTAAGACCCGGTGCACACATCCGATTTTCAACGTGCGGCGCCACTGCGGCACCGAAGCCCAACTATGCACACCTAACCGTGAAATGACGCAAGTACTCATTTCGTGCCATTTGCGATAAATATTCTTTCGAAGAAAACGTGTTTATTTCGCTAACTTAGTGTCAAAAAAGTATATTTTGAAACAAAATAGACGCTACTGGATCAACCAGTTATTAATTACTTTAGACCGTAGAAGCGTGTGCGGTGAGCTGCTGCGCCGTGGGGAACTGCGGTACGAATTGCACGCATGGTGGACTTACATTGCCGCATCGGCGCCGAAGACATGTGTGCACTACTCCATTGGATCTAACGTATCTCAGACCGCCCTTGCTTTGCGGCAGCGGCATCGTATGTTGAAAAATCGGATGTGTGCACCGGGCCTGTGCATTTGGATAATGTAGGGACAGGTGTTTTGGATAATGCATTTGGATAATGTAGGGACAGGTGTTTTGGATAATGTAGGGACAGGTGTAAAAAGTTCATAATCAAATTATTTTTATTTTTTTTCCCAGTTTTTTCAATTGCTATTGTTAGAGTTCCATTAAGGGTTCCAACTCTTACAGTAATAATTAAAATATCTGATGAGAAAAAATACAAATACTTGTGGAGAATGATCCTTTTACTCCATCTGACCCTAAAAATTTAAAAATATTGTCTTGTGGGTACTGTATATCGAAACCAATTACAGATCCCGACATTTCTTAAGGGATTTGTAAAATCAGGGAAATTTTTGTCACACTATCACGGAAATCAGGGAACTTTATTTATTTCGGGGATTTTGTTGCCACCCTGCCTATGATTTGGAAAAAAACAATCCATAACCATAGGTTCGTGAAACCCATGTATCGATAAAACTGGCAATTGAAATATGATGGTTGCCCATAAAAGACATTTAAAAACGACTACGAACTCCTCAAGGTAATAAAACGGTAGAGAACGCACTTACTGGAATCACGACAATAAGACGTGCTTCTGTCTAATCTATGGTTCTAATGAATGCAAAGAAAGGCATTTGTGTGTGTGTGTGAAAAGGTGAAAGACCGTGATTCATTGGTTGATTGGGTTTTATGGCACAGGGACCATCGTTGGCCAAGCTGTTCCAAAAACGTCAAGTAAATGGATATATACACAAATGAAAGTTGTACTGATACAAAAGATTTATGCCAAGGACTCTTGTTTCTGGAAATGTATCTCTACTATTATAAAAGGAAGTGCTTGTCTGTTTCTTGCCGCAAAATCCTGACGATTCTATGGCACTTACAGCAATGAGATTTGGCACACAGGTAGTCCGAATTTTTTGCAATTTTTGGGTCGCGGAGAATTTTAAAATTCAATCTGGAACATTTTAAAAGGAATTTAATAGTTTTATTCTCTTGCGGATTCTTCAACGCGTTTCTCCCGGAAGAAGAAACACCCGAATCTAGACTTTTCTACCCACATGACGTTGCCGTCAGCCTTTGGAGCCATGTAAAGTTTTTTTCATCGCTGGGAACTCGGAAAAAATTATTATTTTTTTCGTTTCCGCTTTGATTTTGCACGGAGGAATGATTTTCCAGCCAGACGAGAAATCTTTTAACTGGAGTGACTTAGTTCTTTTTTTCTATCTCCTAGACAGTTAAAGATGGAGTAAAAATTTCAACGATTTGAAATCTGCGGAAAATTTCACTTTAGATTGTTACCTAAAAATATGATTTTCTTTAAATAAATAATTTTTAAATTGAATATATCTTCCAACGGATTTGAAATCTGCGGAAAATTTTACACCAGATTAATACCTTACATCACGGCGTTGCCCGTGCCATTCGTTTGCGGCGGGCTAGCCACGCAGTGGCTAGTGCCACTTTTGAAGAGTTGATACGATAAGTTGGTATATCAACTATTTAATTATTTCAATGACACACATTATCCGTCCCTTGAGGTTCTAAAAAATTGGCATGTGACACAAAACGGCTGTAGAATTATCTACAATGAGCAATTAAAACAAAGTCTACTGTTAGAAACATTTGACCCCCTAGAATATGAATGTTCTTTTGGTGTTTTATAAGACATCCTTGAATTCTCTAGTTGAACGCATATTCTTTCAATGAAGGTAGGCTGTGTTTGTGAAACAACACAACTAATCTAATTTAAGTTGTGTCCCACTAGAAAAATTAGATTTTCCTTCTAAGAAGTGGTAGTTAAAATATTGTGTATTATTCCACATGTTTGACATTACATATTGTTATGTTGAAACAAAATAATAGCTTTAACATACTCACCCCAAATATTATACATGAATTGTCTGTTTCTTTATGTCTGATTTTCATTCTGGATAAGTAACTTGATAGAGCAAATTCCAGTAGAGCTGCGAAGACCATTACTGAACAAGCTCCTATCCAGATATCAATCGCTTTCGCATAAGATACTGGAGGTAATTGTGACCGAATACCTGATGCTACTGTTGTTAAACTAAGTAATGTTGTGACACCTAAAGTCACTCTGGCTGGAGCTGCCTCGACTGGAACCCAGAAAGAGACCCAAGACATCATCACAATCAAAAATGTTGGAAGATAGGTTTGTACTAAATGATATCCGTTTTGTCTGATGAACACGAAACTTACGTTCAAAAAGCTGAACACGCCTGAAAGGGAATAAAGTGGTTATGAAGTTGAATCACCATGAATATGTTCATACTTAAATCAATATAAATAGTTCTTATATAACGAATTTTTGAAGTTCAAATGTTCTTGCCAAACAAAATTTCCTCATGTACTTTTTAGCTGAAAAGTTCAAAACTTTTTTGTAAAAAACGTGAAGTTTAATTTTTAACTGTACGTTTCCCATATTTTTAATAAAAACAATCTAAGCAACTAAAATTCTCAGATTTGGTAATGAAAGCGAATTTTTTTATTGAATCTGAAATAATACTATTACAAATTAGGTTAAAATCTGGGAATCCGCCCGGTATTTTGCTTGCGAAATGATACCTGTATTTAATGGTAATGGATATTAATTAACATCTCACTAGACACTAGAAGAACTTAACGAGCTATTTAATGTGGTACTTAAATTGCATTCTTCCATATACCACTACATTATTTAAAGTATTCGGATACCTCCAGAAGCGGACTGATTTCCAAGACTTACTATGGAAACTTTATTAACAACCCGTATCTTGAAAATTTCATACGTATTTGAGTTTGACATTTTTTTTACTTGAGATTTATTAGCCTTCAATTCTTTTTTTTTTTAATATTTTAAATATAATAAAAGAATTTTAGCGATTGTGGGCAGTAGTTTTTAATTTGATGAAGCAATGTTAGGCTGGATGGAAATGTTAAATGAGTCGAAACATTTTTTTATTTACCCTATAATTTGTTTTATTGATTAAAAATTATAAACGCATTTTTTTGTGATAAATTTGCGTAAGTATGTCGATTCATTCTGCCCTCGAATATACAGGCTCATGGGGAATGCACATAGCCAGTTAACCTCAAGATACCATGTTTTTTGTAAAAAAAAAAGTTTTTTACACACACACACACACACACACACACACACACACACACACACACACACACACACACACACACACACACACACACACACACACACACACACACACAGCATTTAGTAATTACTTTATTCCCCCTTTGCTTGTATGATATCACGGCATACTCTTGAGTTATTTACTGTCTTGTTATCTTGCATAAGGAGCGACGACAAACTCACGAGAAGATGGTCGCATAAGATTTCTTGTCAGTCGTTCCAGGTATACAAAATTGGATTAAGATCTGTATTCTGGAGAAGGTCATTCTACAATTCCGGATGTAAAATTGTAAGGTGCGATGTTTACTTGTCAACGAGAATATTTTTAGTGGTAGTAAACTACCTCTTTCTGCCGTCAACATTCGCGAAAAATAAAGTATCCCAACTTAAATAAACAATCTTTATAACAACCGCCGCCACAATGATTTGGTATAGGAAACAGTTCTTATGCTTGACAGACAGTAGACAGACACTCAAATTGTTCAAAACGTCAGCATACACATCAGTGTTCATGGTTTTTGGCTTAATATCTAACGCGCGCGAGTCAAGTCCTATCTACAAAAAACAACTTTCTATCAACATTGGTAGGATGGATTGATTGATTTCTGTTAAAACGCAAAGTACTTATGTTTAATTTGAGATATGTCGGTTCATTCTTTAGGATCTATTATGTAAATTTTAATGCTGCCTATACTTCATGCCGAAAATCTAGTTGTTATTCTAAGATATTTAGATCACAATGCCATGGATGCGAATTTTGCAAGTTCAAGAAATCGAATTAAGGGGAATCCGTTATTATTATCGAATCCATTTCTCGCCGGAACAAAAATATGAGATTATGAACTGCTAAGTTTAGTACCACGCATTTATGGACACACGAAACTGGGAAAGATTTGAATTATTTCCCCATCACCATGTTCGCATACATAGGGCTGCCACAGCCAGAGCACCTATAAAATATCATCAGTTTATAAAATAGTTGCAAAAATGTCTTTCCTTAAAACTTATTTTAGTAGCAATTTTAGTTGTTCAATTATAAAATGAATCCGCTAAAACACAAAATGTGCTAATTAAGTATGAAACACAGACAATGAAGATCTCACCAAGAAATTTAAATTTTAAAATAAAAAAACTAAATATTTCCTTAATAAGGTTTTCATGGCGATCTAGCATCCAGATTCCGATATTTTTATAGTTGCCACGAAAAGGCATCAAAACTCTGAAATTAGCATCGCTTGGAAAATGTTCTCCCCCAAAGAATCCAAAGACATGTTTCCGTCCGTTAGAAGTTAATAAGGGACTAAATTTTGATAGGAGATCGACAAATTCTTGAAATAAGGAGCTTTTGAGGCAACTTTGCTTGAAAATATATTCATTGTCGTCAAGGTAGAAAACTAGTGGCGGACGAGGGAATTTTTGGATGGCGAATCCTATGGCCCTTCTCCTCAAGTTTCCTACTCGAGGCCTTTCCCTAACCAGTGGTTTTCAATAACCCGGTACGGAGGGGTCTGCCTCCACTCGGAACTGAACGGATGGTAGAAAAATAGTGGCAAAAAGTCGCCTGTGGCAGCCCGGTATACATTAATAAATACCGGCGAATCCTATGGCCCTTCTCCTCAAGTTTCCTACTCGAGGCCTTTCCCTAACCAGTGGTTTTCAATAACCCGGTACGGAGGGGTCTGCCTCCACTCGGAACTGAACGGATGGTAGAAAAATAGTGGCAAAAAGTCGCCTGTGGCAGCCCGGTATACATTAAATTTTAAATAATGCGATTCTTGAATTTCATTAGAAAAATGCATTCAATGTAGTAAATTTACTGAACTGTGATTGTTACACCTGTATCTATATCTCTCCAGAAGGCTGCTGGTTCTTGAGGTATTACATGGAATTCTGGAACTTCTATTTCTTTTTCTATAGTAATAGGACTCTCTTTTCGCCACTTCATGATTACTTGATCCACGGTCTGAGCATCTAAAACACAAAATTTAGTACACAATTATTTCGAGATCTTCAATAAAATTGCT
This sequence comes from Metellina segmentata, assembly GCA_947359465.1. Lineage (NCBI taxonomy): Eukaryota > Metazoa > Arthropoda > Arachnida > Araneae > Tetragnathidae > Metellina > Metellina segmentata. Next base: position 74,688,079 of record OX375872.1, on the reverse strand, counting down.
GTTAAACTATAAGTTGAATATTAACACAATAATTACGTTATTTAATGTTGATGTTAGATCGGGACTGGAATATGGATCTGTAATTTGCAATTATCGTTACGACTGCCATACTATAAATATTGGAAGAACAGGTAATACATTTTTGAGATGGATTTACTTTAAGAATTGTGAATCTTTTGGGGTGTAATTTATTCTGAATTGTGAGACATTCGGTTTCATGGCTTAGAAGGGGCTCCGTAGAGGCTTTGTGATTTAACAAAATTTGTTTACCTCACATGACGAAATTGATTCATCTTTTTTGGTTTCTTATATTGATTTTAACACCCCCAAATATATCCTCAGAAACTGAAAATTGTTTTTTGTTAAACCTTTAAAAAATAACAATTTTGCTTTCAATAAATTTTTAAACTGTATAATTCTTTCTCGGAGGTTGATATATTTTTGATGATTTCAATACAATTAGTAATCTGCGTGAATGAAGTGTTTTGTCTTATCTCTTATCTAGCCGTATTTGTGTGTGTCTTTTTTCTTGGATTTTTAGGAGCATGTATTTTTGTTCTCTTAGTGTAATAGGATATACATATAAGTAAATACCTACATGATCCAAGTACAACCCAGCATCTTTGCGTATCCAGAGGGTACAGACGGAATGACATATGACATGATAAACGAAGTGTCAGCCTGAAAATGGTAAAATAGGAGAGTTATTTTCTTTTGATAGCATAGTAGTAAGCATGACAATCACTGTTAACTTCAGCTTGTGTTTATTAACATGAACAATACAGGTACTAAATTGTGGCTAGAAGAAACAAGACCTGGTTTTGGAAATTACAGTAATTATGTAGGCTTACTTAACTCATTGTTACAAAAGGTCAAAGAAACTGAATGATACATTAAATAAAAAGTGCTCATAACTGTAAACATATCCTGTCAATAGATTTCCATTAACTACACGGAGTTTCTTTTACTTAAACTTTCACAGATGAGAAAATGTTCATACATTTATTTCAATCTAAAATATTACACACCACAAATGTGCAACAATTTGTTAATTTGTGGAGTGTGTGTGTTAATAACTCATATAATAACTAATAACTACACTTCTGTTTATGAAAATTGAAACACCAAGTAGGGATGATGGAAATCATTTGAAATCTATAGGATATGCAGAGAAGGGCATGAAATGAAAATGATTATAATTGCAATGATTGCGTTAGGGGGGGGGGGTAGCAGAAATAATACATGTCTAATTAAAGTTTCTAGACAGTTTACTTCAAGCTATCTGCTATATGGAATTCATCATTGTTCGAATGCTTTCCGAAACAACCTACGACTTGCTATGGACAGGTGTCGAGACTTCGAGTTTGACCCTTCCCTATCATCCATCTGTGGAACAGTGCTTAATTTAACCTTCTAATGGTTTCGATGAGATATCTCGTCCTTCAAGATCTGACCAATGTTGCTAATGACGGGATATCTCGTCCATCACGATCTGGTCAATTTGAACTAATGACGAGATCGAACCTCTTCAAACCTCTGAACCTTCCGTCGATACCACCACCAGGAAGGTTCAGAGGTTTGTAGTCTAATTTGGAGCCCGTTTGGGGCCAGACTTCTCGAGAAACGGTGAGTGGATAGTATGTACCCAACCCAGTTAAGTTATCCAAAGCATTTTTCGGAATCTTGATGTAATTTTACCACATTTTAGTGTGTTTGGAAAGTATGGAATATAAACTATCACAAAATTGTTACAAACAAAACCATTATTAGAATATTGTTAAAACAATGATTACAAACAAAACCATTATTAGAATATTGTTAAAACAATGATTACAAACAAAATTGTTACTTGAATACGTAAAGTTTATTTTAAAATAATCAGTTACTTGCTTGTTTCTAACAATACATTTATCTATACAAGACAAGATTGGTCTTAGTGTATGAATAAATTATAATAAAGCGACAAAACAATCAAAACAAACCAAAAAGTGGATAGTCGGGAATTAACTGAATTCATGTACTTTTTATAAAGTTATATAAATGTATATCATCAAATATATCGCCAAAAATAGTTTACCTCATGCTAAAGAGGATTCTTCCATTTGGTGAAAGCTTAATTAACTTGTTGGGCACTGTTAGGATATGGAAATGCCCGGATTTCAAATTTCTGAAAAACAAGTCTGGTTTCCATATTTTATCTATGAGATCTTGCCCGTTCAAAGTGACTGTATCATTAATTCCAAAGTGAAAGAACTGTAGTCTGGGATCAATCCATGATTGTCTCAAATAAATATCCATACCAAAGTCCTATAAGAAATAGAGAACTATTATTTCGATGTTTTTGAACAGTTATAACTTTACACTGAGGCAACAGTCATATAATTGGTTTCATGTAACTTATAATAAACGACAGTTCCTTAAATTTACTTTTTTGCTATTGCTATGCTATTTTGCAACATAATATTTATGATTTTATAATCTGCGTTCGGTGTTTGAGTGTAGTGCGCGTTATTATTTTCGCATTGAGACATAAAATGTAACAGATTCTGAATGCTATGTACTGAATAAAGACACGAAAGTCGGCAACGACGTATAACCATCAATCTCGTTGCAAAACAATCTTGAATGCTATTCAATATAATAAAGCTTAAGATTTTGAAAACCAAAAACTTAACTAAAGTATTATTCTATTTTTAAAAGGAATTACTAAACACGATTACCTACTGATTTTTTTTTTTTTTTTGGGGGGGGATATTAATTGTAACAAAGAAATAGATTTGTTACTAAAGTGTTCATTATATCTGTGATCAATTCAAGAAAAAGATACCTTACAGATCAAGTTCTTGTTCTATGATAGATCACAAATTATAAATAAATATTCCTTCAAATATTTCCAACTTACAAAAAAGACTATATATAATTTCCATTTGATGTTTTTGATTGGTCTGAAAGTTTTAGATTTAATGTTACTCATTCAAAGCTAAATATAACGATTATTCCGAAAGAAAAGTACTTCGAAACGCTTCAGGTAAAAGTATACATCATTTGACACTCCATAACTAATTTTATTTACGTAATTTAAAATTGGATTAAAATATTTCAGTATACTTAATATTACCACAAAATGATTTTCAAGATTTTCCTTAAAATTATACACATGAAAACACCACTGTTCATGACAAAAATAATAATTTGGTTGTGTTAATACGAATACTCGTACAATCGGTACCATAAAAAATTGAAACATCCTAAAGTCAGTGTTCGATCGAAATAAAATTTAACATATGTGATGTACAAGAAGGGATAAAGAAATTATCACAGTATCAAATCTATGGGACTCTTTATTAGTATATTATTGCATCATAAAGGCGATAGAGATTAATAGAAATTAGCAAGTTAACTATCCCCTTTGGTGGCGATACATAACCGCTATACAACGTGACATGGAGTCAATTGAAGTACTTATACTATCTTAAGGTAAATTATACCAAGCGCTTAGCAGCTGCTAATGTAGATCCCTTATATTTCGTGGATGGTGTAATTGATTGCCTGGCATATCCCAGACTTGTACAATAGGAGACAGATTTGGAGATTTCTCTGCCAAGGAAGGGTTTTAACACCATAGAGGAACTCTTGGGAGAGGTGAGCCCGAGCGTTATCATGGTGGTACAAAAACTTTTGGAAACTTGACGTGAAAGGGAAACAACCGGTTGAAGGATCTGCTGGACGTATAACTGTTCTGTCAAGCTTCCTCGCACAGTTTTAGAGGGTACCAAGTTACCGTAAGTAATGGCTCCTCCCACCATCATACTAAAGAAGTTAGCTCGACCACACACTGGAGCAATATGTGACAAAATATACAACATGTGCATGCATACTTCGCTTCTGTGCAGAAAACATGCGAGTAAGCATGCGCATTTAATCCTAGTCATCCATTAGTCTCGCTGGATTGATGATGGTTCAATGAGTGGCTTGAAGAAAGCCGTGGTCTAATATGAAGCGCAGGGCGCAAAGCGACACGCGCTTTCTAATCAGAGCGTTTTCACCTCTTGCTCCAGCAACTCTGATTGATATGTGCGTGTTGCTTTGCGTCATGGCGCTTCTTACTATTTGACCACGGCTTTACAGTGGTATGTCACTCGACGATAAACTGAGAAACCGCAGCCTGTCCGTTTCTGGCCTTCGTGCCATAAAACCCAAAATTCCATTCCATCTTATTGAGCACATTTAGTCCGACAATTGCTCCAGAATATAAGGGAGCAAGAGCAACAACTAGAAATGTACTTAGTATCATTTGACACGGAATGATATAAGGTTTTCATTTGACACACACCGTATGTCAGCATAGATCGCCACCAATGTGGGTTTTACAACTTACTGATTTATGGCCTTTCTGATCTACAATAATAGTCTTCTAGATTTGATATGGTGATAAGATTTTGATCTCTTCATATACACCCCACATGCCATCAAACACAGACTTCGGGCTATTTCCGATTTTTTCGCCAGTGTATTTTTAAATGTGTACGTTTAGTAAAAGGTTAGAAATACCCACATACATCAAAACAATACGTCGATTATGAATTTATGAAATATAGAAAGTAGTTAAAATATCTAAATGTACAAATACCAAGACATAATATCTCATATTTTAAATTTTAATTTTTTATATTTTTGATATTATATACCCCTGAATTGAATATTTAAGTGAACAAAAATTTTATATGCTTACCATGTTTGCTGCGCTTATAGATCCAAGGCTGTTTATGTATAAGTTGACAGTAACAATTGTTGGATTATCTGTAGAAGGAAAAATAATCCCATGATCTTTCAGAAGTATTTAAAATAAAATTGATATTCATTTTACACCAATCCCTTGTGCGATCTAAAAGTAATGAATTTAAAATTTTCATTTTCGCTAAATGTTATATTTTTAGCTTGATTTTTTTTTATTGCTATGGGGTGAGCTTCTTAAATATGGTTAAACTACTTGATTTAGTCATTATAACCAGGGTAGTCGATCATTTTGCAACTTATATCATACATATCCAAAATACCATGATAATAAACTTCTTTCCTTTGAATTTTTAAATATTTTTGAAGATAATTATCACTTTTAAAAAGATATATATACTTTTAAAAATTCCCAAACGTGAATAAAAAATTTTAAATAATAAATTTGAATATTTCATATAGTATATTTATACAGGCATATTTTTTTGTTTGAATAAATTTTCGCTCAAAAACATAATTTTCTCGGAAAGTTTTTTCAAATAATGAAATAATGTACCTACATTTTCCCATGATTTATCCACGTATTAATAACACTACATTTTTTAAATCCTAAGGTAAAGAGAGAGAGGAGAGGCTACAACAACAGAATCTATAAAACTTACAATTTATTTTATAAAAGAATATTAACTATGGTCTGTCTCATAACTTCTCTGGAAACTTTCTTTACCTTACGCCTGTCTTCGGCCACTGGAGGTCTGAAGTGTTTATATGTAGTTTAAAAACATTTATCTACAGTATAATTATATTGTTGTTACTTAATGCAAAAAACTGGTTGGGGAGAAGTTTCAGGCATATTTGCTATTCTTATGGTCTGAACCTTTGAATTTATGTTAAAAATCCAAATTGTTAAATAATTTATTTCATGTATTGTAAAATTTTAATTTCGAACAATTACATAGTGATGCAAATGTAATTTTATCTTATTTACCATACCAATATTTTAATCCGATTCATAACATCTAGAATTCTTATCCACGAGTAATTTCTTCACAATCGATAACTTGCACAGTAAAAACTGGAATTTTTATTGCATGTATAATTACTTTTCTTCGCAATGTGCGAAATATTTTGTTCAGTTCTTATATAATGTTTACTTACTTGTTCCATATGTTGGCCAGACTCGTTTATCATAATTAGCCAGTAGTTGATCAATGAATTCAAGGTGCGCCAGCTCAGTAGGCAACGTGGAATGATTTTCAGTTTCATTACTAAGTTCTAAGCTGTCGCTTTGGAATGCTTCGTATTTGGTTTCGCTGAATCTGAAAAGAAAATGCTGTTGTAGACAAATTATTGAAGCCTGTGCATTTATTTCGGTGCATATAACTCGGTCAAAATTTTTTAACTGATAAAAAATGGTGCTATTTCGAAGTTTTGGAATGGAAATTAACCCCTCTCTATGAATGGTTTAGATAATCATATTAAACAGACCTGCCCCACTGAGAACTTTCATGTTGCTAGCGTAGTAGGCTGATGATTGGCTGTTACTTAACACATTTTCATACTTCCAGCAGTTAAGCACGGAGAGGAAAATGTTAATTTCCAGAAGCCAATCTGAATTTGAGAGACTGCAATTTGCTGCAGAGGTAGATGGAAGTATGAAAATGTGTTAAGTAACAGCCAATCATGGTTTCGTGTCGAGAAATATGCAAAAAAGGCAGTCGTATAAGAAGCCAGAGCATTGGAGTCATTAACAAAATGATGTTTAAATCCAAAACAAATAAACAACATTAATAGGATATGTGACCACCCCTCATCCACATACAAAGTTTACAGCGTGTGACCATGCTTTCCATGAGGTGATCAACCACCCCAGAGACAAGTAATCGCCATTCCTCCTGTAGAGCAGTTTGCAACTCTGTGAAAGTAATTGGGGGTGGGAAATGTGAAGACACAGCACGGCTGAGGGCATCCCAAAGATTTTCAATGGGATTAATGTCGGGCGAGTACGCCGGCCAAACTATACGCGCAATCCCCTCACTCTCCAGGTAGTCGTCGACGATAATGATGAACCGGACGTTAGCGGATATGCATAAATTCCGACTACTTGTTTGAGGATGTTTTTCGTGGAATGGTCTGGGACCTTTGCATGTTGCTCCTGGTAAATTGAATGGATATTGGTAAATTGAATAATACTAGGATAAATATATATATATCCTAGTACTCAATCAGGAAACGAAAGTCAAATTTAACCATGTAAGAACGCTGAGGCTGTAGACAAAGCATGGTAAGCAATATAATTTCAAGAACAAAAGGAAATTTATCTCTTCTATTATAAAAGGAAGTGTTTGTGTGTTTGTACATATTGTCCTGACGAATTTATGGCACTTATAGTAATGGGATTTGGCACACCTGTCCCAATTTTTCGCAATTTTTTTGCTAGCCCCAATTTTAAAATTTAATCTAGAACTTTAAAATGAATTTAATGGAATTTAATTATTATTGTTTTCTTTAGAATGGCAACACCATAAAGAGATGACAGATTCTTAATTTATTTTTTCCGTGTTTCCGTTTCATATTGCGAGGAGCGATTTTTCAGCGGACGAAAAAAACAAATACGGTTTTAACTGTAGTTATGCAGTTCTTTTTTTCTATCTCCTAGGTTGTTAAAGATAGTGTAAAAATTTCAACGGATTTGAAATATGCGCAAAATTTCTCATTAGATCGATACCTAAAAACATGATTTTCTTTAAATAAATAATTTTGAAATAGAATATATTTCATATCTTAGCAAGAGATCGTGACGTCACGCCGATTGGATCGCTTCGCAATTTGAATTTGGCCGCATTTGACAATGGCAAGGCCATCATGGCGTTGCCCGTGGTGTTGGCTGCTATCCAATTCGCTACAAGTTCCTATGTGGTTTGCGAAGCAAACCAACACCACGGGCAACGGTGTTATGGCTGTTATCCAAAAGGCTACGAATTTCCATTTGATTTGTTTCGTAAACCGAATGGGAATTTGTAGCAATCACCGGGTTTTGCGAGCAGTTGTCACACCCGACCCCACGAAAAAACTGTCACGGTCAACGCCGTGCTGGCCACGCATTGGATAGTAATAACCATAAAACCAAAACGAAAAGTTTAAAAAGTAGTAAGAAAAATTTTCAAATTGAAAGAGGAAGAAAAAAGTTGTAAAATTGTAGAAGGATTTATCTGATTTTTGGTGATGGCATATGTATAAGCAAATAGCTTGAGTACGTACCTTTGGGTTGTTATGTCTGTATTCTCCTAAAAACGACATGCCCCTGAGGGAGGGAACTGCATATGAAGGGAAAACAGCTCGATAGATGTACAGATCGCAGGCAGCTAGTGCAGTGGGAAAATTCACTCAAGCACAAAGCAGGTGAGGTTGAATTATTTTAAATTTATGAAATGTAATTGCATATTGTGTGCTGTTTTTCATATCTTTTCAAAATAGCACAAAGCAAAACATGACTCTTCTTTTTATTTTTAACTCTGAAACTGCAACGGATGCATTCAGAAAGGAAGAAGGTCTGAGTGAAAAACATGCAGCCTGAAACATCGTAAGTGCAATTCATCCTGAAACAATTTGCACTTACAGAGAGCAACAGCAAATGATGATGGAAGAACTAAGCTTGGATCCCATTTTTATCTAAATTTGGCAAATGAGAGACGTGCTCACTGCTCACACAGAAATTTATAACCGAATAATCGGTCGTTGAAAGCTCGCTTTTGTATACTTTTGTGAGGTAGCGGGAGTAAAAAAAGTTCGGAGAAAGGGTGAGAGAAGGGTTATTTTTATGCCTTGTGTACGCAAAAAATGGTCCGTGAGTCGCTCAAGAAAAAGAATAGCAGGGAGAAAACGCCATCTCATCAGAGAAAGTACGAAAAGAAAAGAAATCTACAGGATAAAAGAAAACAGACTTTTTGTTTTGAATATTTTATACGTGTTTTCGCAATTTTTCAGATCGATGTTGTAGAACACTGATATCAGTGTTTCCCAAAGTGGGCGTTGCGTGTTTGAAACTCGATCCAACCAAAGACCATCGTGTACACGGGGGCTGGTGTGTGTTAAATCTGTCTTGGTTTCAAATGTCCTCACGTTGATGTGGTGAGGAAGCTTGGAGTGTGGGATACCAGCTCTGTTGACCTCGTCTTTTGACCACGGTTTAAAATTGCGTGGTTTTTCCTCGCATCTTTCCCTTGGGGACTGATCCCGGACCCCTTGCTAATAGCCCGTTGTGTTGCTCCAGCGCGACGGTAATTAATTAAAATTAGCCAAAGTGAGCGATAATGTAGGAATCTTGGATGGGAGTCAACGCTGGCCTCAGAGGAAATGGGGAAGGAGAGTTTAGGTGCAGGAGTTGGCAATAAGAAGATGCTGAAATATCATCCATAAATGTTTTAAGCAAACACTTATGAACTTGACCATACACACTCACTACAGTGACGCATTGTCGTAAGAATTACATGTTGCAAGATGCAAGGTACTTATCTGTGGAGAAATAAGACGTCAGATTTTAACAAGCTAATGTCAGCAAGTTTTTATTTGGATGCACTTCCAACTTAAAAGTTTGATCCGTCATCCTGCTTACTTGAACGTGGATTTAGTGGAGTAACAAGGCTTTTAACTAAAACGAACCCCTACTGAAAATAGTTGACCGTGGAGATTAGGACGATGCTGCAGCCGAAAACAGAGCCTAATTTTGAAAAATTAAACAATTGGTTAACACCAATTGTTAAATTGACAATTAGTAGCACAACACTAAGCTCCTTCTCCCTTATGATTTTTAATTCGATTGATATTAATTGCTTTTAACTGTGAAGAATATAGTGTGTTTATGGTACAATTTTATTCGAATAAATAGCTTTATAGTTTGTCAGTACCAAGTTGTATTATTTTGATGAAACTGAAAAATTAGATAGGCACAGCTATACTTACAATTCATAAATACTTGAGATTAAAGATTTCCAGAAGGGGGGGGGGGCGAAGAAAATTGTCTTTGAAAAGAGGGCGTCGAGCCAAAAAGGGTTGGGAAACTATTTTATAAAGTGAGGGTAAAGCGAATAAAAATTTTATTCCACATATTTACTATCTTTCATTTATGCATTTTAGTGTATCTTCCGTCACACCCGGATCGAGTTTAAGGACATACATTCCTGTGCAAATGCGGTTTTGTATATTCCCTATTTTTTCTTATAGTTTGATGGTCCTCTGACAGTGGAAAATTTACGAGTTGTTGTCCTTGGATCTTTCCCTTCGGGATGGATCCTGGACCGCCACCAATTGCCCGTCATGTTGCTCCAGTGTGACGTTGATTCAACTACCCCCTTAAAGTTTGTGCCGGAATTTTCAAAATCTTAACAAAGAGACATTTTCTGTCAAGATCGTATCCATATCTGTCAAGTGGCGGTAGTGTTTCCGAGGCGATACGCGTTTCCTGCACGCATTCTGAATATGACGTCAGTTGGCTTGTCTTTTCAATACGATTTCAGCACTTCAACAATCAAAATTACGAACAATGAATTTCAAACTGATATATCGTCGGCTTAGAGCAAAAATTCCTTAGCTTACACTTTAACAAATTTTACAGTACAGCCATTTAAAAACTAACCAATTATATTTTAGATAAAAAATAAAACTATCAGCGATTTGAAAGTGTTATATATTTTTGTTCAAACAGATCATAATAGGAAATTGTATTTATCATCATGAAAACGAGCATTTAGAGTCAAAAAAGCATTTCCAAACATGTCACTTAATGAGTTTCTGATGAAAGCCGAGACGACATGATAGTTGGTTTGGTCAACAACAGTTAGATAAAACCCCTTACATCACACACACAAAAAAAATGGTGGTAAACTACATTTCAAGACAACCCTGATATATATCATGAGAGAGCATTAAAGTAACGGAAATAAAATCCCTTTCCGTCTGGTTTGTTTATTTACACTGAAAATCCTTATCACTTTGGTATATTTTGCTTTTTATGGGTCACTAGCAAAATACCCGACCCTACTCGATTTGATTTGGTTAACTAAAGATGGAAGAGATGAAAAAAGAGATGATCAAACGATGAAGAGATGATCAAAATATAAAATAATATTCTAACATCTTTATAATTTCTACAACTTACTTTGGACATAAATCATACACTTTTTTTACTTTTCATATAATACAGTTCACATACATCGCACCCTTGCTGTATGATAAAGCTACAAAATGATGAAAGGTGACATTAGGTTAGTACTAAAAAAGACGATTTTGAAGGAGATTTCGAATTCCCTTAGTTCTTTCATGCTCAACTCAATTAATAAAAATGACGATTTAAGGCGAGTGCTCTCGTACTCATAGTACACAAAACTTTATTTATTTACTTGTAGTACTCTTGCATCAGTCATGCGACATTCTTGAATTTCGCCATCTTCTCCTGTCATTATGACAAAAAAAAAATTTTATGTATGAAAAGTTCTAGTACAGATTTTTTAACATTATTATTCTTTTAATAACGACATAATTACGCTAAAAATTTGATTTATTCTGACTTACCTACCACTTTAAGTCGAATAGTTAGTGGTTGTGTTGCGTGTGATGAACAGGAAATACCAATTTATTAAAGTAATAAATATAAAAAAAACCCAGTGAAATAAGACAAAATAAAAGCTGTCGAAAAAAGTTGTTTTAATGATATTAAATCGTGATTCTTTTTTTATCTCTTGATTTTGCACAGTATTTAGAAATGCGAAATTAATTCAGAGCGAAAGAAACAGAAAATATCACTGCACGCGATCAACCAACACGAGTCATTAAATTTTTTTTTTAAATAATTGCTTTTTCAGCAGTAACGGTAAATCAATCCAAGTAATCGTAATATTCAATGTACATTCCAGTTTTCCCAAAACTATCAAATTATGGTTGATTTAAGTATACTTATTCAGGTGTTTTTGCATTAAACTTATCTAAATATGACAATAAAGAAAAGTTTAATATTGTATTCACTAAAACTAATATATGATGTATAAAATAAAGTACATTGTACTGAAATATCTCTACTATTATAAAATGAAGTGTTTGTTATGTGTGTGTCGTCTCTGTGCAGTATCCTGACGAATCTATGGCACTTATAATAATGATATTTGACACACTGGTAGTCCAATTTTTTTGCGATACTTCTATCGCGCCCGAATTTTAAAATTCAATCTGGAACATTTTAAAATTAATTTATTGGAATTTAATTATTATGGTTTTCCTTTGAATGGCAACAGTATAAAGAGAACACAGATTCTAAATTTATTTTTTCCGTTTCATTTTCCGACCAACGATTTCAGCGGAACAAATAAAGTTTTAACTGGAGTTATGAAGTTCTTTTTTCTATCTCCTAGATCGTCAAAGATAGAGTAAAAATTTCACCGGATTTGAAATCTGATGAAAATTTGGAAATGAAAATGTGAAAATTTGGAATTGGAATGGAATTTGGTTTGCGAAGCAAACCAAATGAGAATTCGTAGCAATCACGGGGGTTAGCGAGCAGTGGTCCCACCTGATCCCACTAAAAGAACTGTCACAGGCAACGCCGTGCTGGCCACGCACAGTAGCTAGTATGGAATAAAATTCATGTGATACCAGTACAAACACATAAAGACATAATAGAACATAGAATAAAAGGACGGATACACAGACTTACGCAACCAAATTTAATCACTAAATGAATGCAAGTATTCACAGTATGCAAAGTTTCATGAAAATACGGGAGTTGAATAAAAATATAGAAACACCTAAAAAATGTATGTAACCTTGGCTAATATGGTTAAGAAAACCGTTGGCATTCAAAACAGCTTGCAGTCTTCTCGGAATGGATAAATACAGTTCCTGTATGCTTGCCATGGGAATCTTGTACCATTCTTCCTGCAAAACGGTGGCAAGTTCAGTTAACGATCATGGCGTTGGATAGCGATAACGCACTTTTCTCTCAAATGTAGACCACAAAGATTCAATAATATTGAGGTCTGGTGACTGTGGTGGCCTAGGGAGATGTGTCAAATCATCCTCGTGCTCAGAAAACCAGTACTGGACGATGTGAGCTGTGTGAACAGGGGCTTTGTTGTCTTGGAAGACACCATCACCATTGGGGAACAAAGTTTCTAACATGGGATGGACTTAATCGGCCAAAATGTTCACATAATCCTTGGCCTTAGTGTGCCCTTGCAGAGTAATCATGGGGCCAACAAAAAATCGCGACAAGATACCTGAACCATCACAGAACCCCCACCATGTTTCACTCTTGGCAACAAGTAGTCTGTATTATAGGCTTGGTATGCGTTTGCCAGACATAAACTCGGCCAGAAGTGGGAAACAGTAGGAAACAAGACTCATCCGACCAAATTACTTCTTTCATTGCTCCATAGTCCAGGCTTTATGACTTAAACACGTGTTTTTTCCTGTTACAGGCATTAGCATCACTGATGAATGGCTCTTGAATTGCAGCTCGGCCAGAAATACCATACTTCTGGAGCTCTCTTCTTATTATTTTGGTACTCACGGGGTTTGTGAGCACGACATTCATTTTAGCACCTCTTGAAACACTAAACACTTCGGCTACCTTGCTTACCCACCAGACGAGCTCCAATAATTTGCCCACGTTCGAAGTCTGTTAGCTCTGACATGATGCAATTACAATTCACAGAACAGTGCCCCGACAACGACTGACATGCGCAGCATATTTACGACGTTGTATAGGTGGCGTCAGTAAACGAAAACACCAGCGCCACCTACGCATTTCACTAGAATAAACATTTATATTTAAGGATGCATTTCACGAGGTGTTTCCATATTTTTGTCCAACCCCTGTATATTAATTATTAAACCGTATGGACGGCACACACATACAGACAGACACCAAACGCGCAAAAGGCGGATTTGGCATCAGAAGGGTCTAAAACGGATAGAAAACTGGAAATGGGTCGAAAATATTCAATGTACAAACAAACACAATATTCATATTTATATAAATGTATAAAAATTTCTGATGAATTATCCGTGGTTCAATTCGCATTTCTTATGTTTAAGCATCGATTTTAATAAAATTTCAATAAGATTTTATTTTATTGTCCGTTTTTACATTTTTATATCTGTTCAAATGGGCTAACTTTCCCGAAGGTACCCTGAAAATGGTTTGTTGGTTGGTTTTATGGCACAAGAGCCATATTTGGGCATACTGGGCCAAACACAAGACAGACACTAAGCATCGGACATATAAACACAAAGCAAGTTTTATTGACAGGAGAGAGAAATACACAAAGGGAGGAATCGAAACACATTGAAGATGGTTCTGTCTGTATTTAATCTGAAACGAAATAAGCCTATAAAAAATCTCTCAAATTCATAGGAGTTTTAACAATTTCTTGAATTGGAATCGCATGTGGTGGGAAGCATTGTTTTATTGGTACAAAACGTTTCTAAAAATTTTTTTGAAATGCAATTATATTTAGCTCTTGAAATTTTGCACATATTAAGTGCAAAAACATTTTTAATTGCCTTTAATGGAAATCTTTGCATAAAATCCTTTTTAAGAAAAATAATTGTTATGTATTTTACTTAAGCCCACGCAGGGCTTTGATTAAAAAAAAATAATCATTCTCTTATTTTGTCAAGTATTCAGCAGAATAATTCCATCCGTGCCTACCCAACTTTCCAACCAAATGTGGGCATAGTTTTCTATTTATTGATACTGGCATATGCTCATTGCAGAACATGAGAAATCGGCTAAAACGGGTGATTTTGAACGTAAGTTCTGTAAGCTTTCATACCACACACCAGCTGCGAAGAGGTCAGTTAAGTTAGTGACAGAGGCATCCTCTTCTGTTTGTGGGGCAAAAACCAGCGATGGGATTGTATACGCAAATCATTGGCTCCCCGAATGTTAATGCCCGACTTCGAAAACAAGGCTAAATATAAGGAAGCTCCGGTATCACTAAATAGTAAACTGACCATATTTGGTCGGTATGACAGTAGTCACCTCACCCTGATGAATTCTTTGTTACAGTGCCAAAACTTTGGCAAAATAAGGAAAGGCTTTGAAGTATCAAAAGCAAATAATACAAATTGCAAAGGTTTGGAGGGGCTAAAATATTTAACGAAATCAAGTTCTCCTTTTCACAAACATAGGGTCTTATGCAATCATTTCCACTTCCGACGAGAAAAAATTCTAAGGAATAAAAAAAATAAGTAGCTTAATATTTTTTAGATACTTCAAAAGACTGACGGGG
This sequence comes from Metellina segmentata, assembly GCA_947359465.1. Classification (NCBI taxonomy): domain Eukaryota; kingdom Metazoa; phylum Arthropoda; class Arachnida; order Araneae; family Tetragnathidae; genus Metellina; species Metellina segmentata. The sequence continues at coordinate 74,673,059 of OX375872.1, read as the reverse complement.
GGGGGGGGTCTAAATTTAATTTAATTAAAAAAAACATAACGTTTTTACGAATACACCATTTTTTCCACTACAGGCAAATTCGATTCAAAAAATTTTAATTTAAAACTTGATTTACCCAATTGAGTAGTTTCGTTTGAGTACTATCTTTTCGACACCTCAAAGATAATGAATTTTACACACTCTGAAATGCAAGCGTTAATGAGGAGGCAAATAGATGTTCAAAATGTGCAGAGTAGCTCAACAAAGGATAAAAAAAGATCGTCTTAAGTCAGTAGGGCTTACATCCTGTTGTCACCTGACAAGTATTTGTTCCGTGACATTCATATCTTCAGAGCGATTGTCACGGCAAGCTAAAATGGGAGTGAAAATAATTTCTAAAATTAGTTACAGTTTGTTAGATTGAAAGCATCAGAGCATAAAATGAGAGCTTCTGTTTTCCTTTACTTATCTTACTATCTATATTTGTCTCAAAAATATATATAAATTCTTGAATTCTCAGACTCTCTCTTGAATTCTCAGACTCTCTTGAATTCTCATATTTCGTTCTTTTAATTCATTAACTTGACTACTTTCTGATTTAAGCGCAACTCATTAAAGGAACTCTAAAATTGTGTTATTTTTTATTTCGCATTCAAATTTAGAAAAAATTGAAGGGCTTCGGGTAAGGTTAAGTTTTAATTAAATTCTAAATTTTCACGTTTTAATAAATTCTAAATTTTCACGTTTAAATAAATTCTAAAATTACAAAAGAGTTTCCATTAATCAAGAGGTTATACGTTTTTTTCAGAACTTTCAAGTAGATTTTCAAGTAGAACTTTCAAGTACTCATTCAAACAGTATGAATTCTTTTAACTCTCTTTAATATTTTGTTTTTAGTTTCTTTTTCAGTGTCTAACATATATTTTATGGTTTAGCATTATGTTGCCTATATCCTTCGATTATCCGCTAAATACTCAAGTGGGGAAATATTCAAAAGTATAAAACAAAAAAAAACCCCGGATTTCAGGATATTTAATTTTCTAAAAGAGGTTATCACAAGGATAAAAGCTTGATTTGTGTTAGTAAATTTCGGTTTGGAAGGGTGATTTCTCTGTGTGTGTGATTATTTTTCAGTTACAAAAATATTACTGATACTATTTACTGTTTGAAATAATTTTCTTTATTGCACAGACACATTTTTGCATAGTTTACTTTCATCTGTTTAAGCTTTAATTTACATTTCCAAAATTAAAAATAAATTCATAAAATTGAACAAATTTACAGAAAATTTTAAGAAAGTGTAGAATACTATTACTCTCCATTAAAGGAGTTAGAATGCGATATACTATGTAATAAATTTAGCTAAAAACGCATTTGGAAAAAGGAAGAATTGTAGACCATGTGGAAATAAGATGGATTCTAAAAATGAGCTTCTCTTAGAAACAGGTGAAAAGCCAAAAGCACCTCATGAGGTAGAGAAGACACTCAATACTTTGCACAGACAAAAGAGAGAGAGAGAGTAGTGAAAACAGGAAAAAAAGAATGTTTTGAAATAAGCTAGGGGAATCCAGTTGGTAAAAAACTGGTCGTTGACCTCATCTTCAAAATAGTTTTTCGTAAGTCATTATGAAGAATTGCCCTAAGATAGTCGAATAGCACAGAATGCGTGAGCTCGAATTGTTTTCTTATTAAAACATAAAAGCTAAATTACGATAAAAAAATTGATTAGGTAAGGGATAAATTGAAGATTTTGACCTAAATTGTAACATCAAATATTTATCGGTAGCTATTTTTAATTAACGCGTAATGGAGTAATACAACGGGCTATTGACGAGGGTCCGAGATCAATCCCCCAAGGGAAAGAACCCAGGACAACACCACGTTCAGATGACGAGGCAACACCTGACTTCCACACTACATCAACTTGAGGATATGTATTTATCTCGTATGTACTTTGATAACTATTCATTCCGAACTAATTTGGGGCCGTGGTAATTCGGTTGATAGAGCGGCGAATTAGCAATCAGATGGTTGCGAGTTTGAAACTTGATACAACCTAACACAGTCGTGTACGTGGAGGCTGGTACACGTTAAGTATGTTGTTGCCTGAGATGTCTTCACATTGGCGTGGTGTTGAAGTTTTGAGAGTGGGGTGCTAGCTTAGGCGTTGTTCTCGTCATCTTACCACAGTTCAAAATTACGAGGTGGGGTCCTTAGATCTTTTCCTTCAGAATTGATCCCGGATAGTCGCCAATAGCCCGTTGTGTTTCTTCAGTGCGACTTTAATTTTACTACTTACCTACCGAAACTAATTTGTTGAAACCTTAATATTACCGCATGCAATGGTTGAACTTTAAAAGTATATTGATGCAGATACGGTTGAAAGGAAATGAAAGGATCCACAAAGCATAAAGCAAACATGCATATTTCTTTTCAATTCATTTTTATTCTAGAAAACAAGAGATCGTTAATGACGTTTTCAAGAGTCTCAATGGTACATAACTCACGTCCAGATTTATTGTAACACAATATTACAATAGATATATACTGTGACATAAACCCAAGTGCAGGTTACTCTTGATCCTAGCTTTATAAATCTTTCAGTTGTAGTACAGTAAATTTTTTCCGTATTTCGGGTATATGCTGTTTTGTGTTATTACATCCGTATCATCCGAGTTTCAGGTAATCCAATGTGGCCTCGATGCACATTACCTTGGATAATTCAAGCTCAACTATATTTTAAATATTCACTTCTTCCGCTTGGAGAGGACTAGCCCTTTCGATAAAATTATTAGGGGGTGCTGATCCATAGGATCTCACGCCCCTGTTATAAAAAGGTCAGTTTTTTATTACTTTGATTCTTCCGCATATCATGTTTATTTATCAACAAATCACGCGCTTAGTAAATAAGACCTCACGTCTAAGAAGACTGTCAGCGAGAAAAAGTGACCCATCATCTATAACATCACTCGTTATAAAGTAGTAAAAGATTTAGAAACCCAATAATCAGATTATGATTGATGAGTCGTGGGAAGCTTGTATAGCTTATCTCAGCTTAAGATAAACGTAGAAATTATTTCACTCATCAGATATTAAAAAGAACAATCTGAACTCAACGACAGGCGACCAGAAACTGCATTTTCTGCGTGAACGTTTCTTAATCAATAAAGTAACATGTTCATTACATTTTTTAGTTCATCCGATCAAATTATAACTTTAATTTATATATAAATCTTGATTATAATATTCGGTTTAAAATAATAATAAAATATAACTGCTGTACTGTACTGATAAAAAAACAAAAAATCGAAGTGGATTTCATTTTTTTTATTCCGAATATATGTAAAGAATTTAAAAAAAAAGATAGAATTTGTAATGAATAATATTTATTAATTTAAGCTATCTCGATTGCAAAGGTGGTGTTGATATGAACTCAGTAACCTGAAACTGCAATGTCCTCAAATGTCTACAAAATTTGAGGACGTTCCTTTGTTTTGCCACAAAGCCACCTAGCCTACCAACAAAGGCTTTAAGATGGAGCAAGGAGTGACCGAACACATTCTGTTTTGAGCATCATTTGATAACAAACTTGTTTGCGTATGTTCAAAAAAAAAATTCAGTTAAATTTATTTTTTCTTAAACAAGTGTCACTTTGTTGAATCACATGTGAGTGGAATATGGAACGTAGGTAGGTAGGTATTTCAATCACCATCGTACTGGAGCAACACAGCGTATTGAACACTTGAATAGTGAACACTTCGACTGAACGCATTATTGAAAATGCTCCATTGCGTGCACTTTCCCTATTCCGAAATCTATTTTGAAAACATTTGATTTGTTTTCATGCTATGAAATATTCTAGGAGTGTTTTTAGTTAATTGAAAATTAAACTATCAGCATTTTGACCCAAACTTGAGTTGAGTTTGAGTGAACTGCTATTCATGGAGAATTTCAAGACTCTCCAGTAGTTTCTTCTGTTGACTCCACATGCAACACATGAATTGTTAGTAGTACTAACAATTGTTAGTATTTCATTAATATTGTCATGGTCTGGTAATTTAATTCATAAAAAATCACGATCTTTCTTTTACAATTTGTTTTAACTGAGCCTTCACTCTGTGTTACATAGTGTGCTACGTAAAGTTGACATCTACTGAACGTAATCTGGTAATGTAAAACTAAATGTCAAGAACTTAAGTTGATAAGAGTTAAGCACACGCTTAAAACAGTATGCTGATTTGTCTCTCATGGGAGAAAATTCCCGAATCGCTCTCAAAAAAAACTTTTTGCTCTACTTCTCTGGAAGATGTCCAAAGTTGTTATCACCGCATCTTCGACAAACAAAAAGACAAAAAGAGCCGCGATGTCGCAAAGAATTCCCATTAGTGTTTCAGAAATAAAGCTTAAGGCGGCATATGTTATCTTCCTGAGTACTAATTTTAAAAGACACATTCTATTCTCTACAATATAAACAACAGTAAATGTTGCACATCAAACGTAAAGTTGGGATACCACAAATCAAAGTACCAAAGCACCTATCTGTCAATATTTAGATCAATATAGAAACTGGATGATTGTAGGTAGTTGATTGGTCAATTGAAGTCGCACTGGAGCAACACAACGAGCCATTGACGGGATCATTCCCAAAAGGAAAGGGCAGAGGATTAACCCCCGTAATTTTGAACCACGGTCAGTTGACAAGTTCAACGTCTGAGCTGTCATCACCCCACTCTCCGAACACGCCAACGTGAGGACATACGAGTCCACGACAAATTTAACGTGCACCAGGCCCATGTACACGACGATCTTTGGTTGGATCGAGTTTGGAACTCACAACCCTCAAATTGCCAATCCACAACTCTATCAAAGGTGCTTCATTGGCCCCTGTAGGTGAAGAATAACCTGGATTGTAACGATTCTAGTAGTCTTCTAGCAAGTCATCATTTCGGTTTCATTACCATAAAGCTCAGTAGAGACATTGCTTTAACAAGTGTTTAAACTTTTGAAAATGAATATGTAAGAGTTTTGATATGTATTGCATTTTTGGAATAATATGTATATTCTTGTGCCCATCAATTCGATATTTTTTTTGTACGGAAACAACAGTTAAATACAATAGATTAATGAATGAATGAATTAAAAATAAACTTGAATGTTTAGTTCTGAAGTGTAATACTTCGGAAGGTAAAATTTCCATTCAGCACATGCTAATAGTTTTTCATTGCCTTAAATAATAATTAAGTCAATAAGTCAACAACCTAACTTTTCTGTAAGTATGATGTGAGAATAATATCATTGATTCAAACTCAAAATCCAAAAATTCCAGTCTCACTTGATCACAGAAATTCATCTTTTCGAAGGTTATACCAATATAAAAAGTTTTATTAATGAAGTTTTTACTATACGTCCCACACACAATTCATTTTCTGTCGAAATCCTTAGTGTTAAAAATCTCTTGAGATAATAATTCGATTAATAGCATGTAACTTTCTTAGTATTTTATTAAAGTAAATCTCAAATATATAAAAAATGTTTTATTCTCTAAATTTTAGAGATGCCGAAAATCAAAATCTTTTCATATGTAAGGCATTTATAATAAAATTTCTGAAAACTATTTAGCTGACTGGGTTTCACTTTATTTAGATCGGAACAAAGAAAAATTTCTGGAGGCCGATAACTAAATTTTCTTTACATTCTTTATCCCACTGCTCATTCATTTCTGTTTAATTTTATTCTCTCAAAATGCAGATCATCAACTTATTTCAAACGCCTACGAAGCCGGATCTTTAAACTGAAGTCAGGCTCGTTTATGACTAAACGATGATGACCATTCCGGTTCCCGTGACCGCAAATGGTCATTAACCCTTTGAAGGGCACTATGATAAAATTGTTTTACAATGAAAGGGCACTATGAAAAAAAAAACATTGGGCGTGAAGACCTAAGCTTATACGAATGTATTTTTCAAAAGACAAAAAGGCAGTACTTTTAGTTTTTAAGGAGAGTGGGACATCTTATGCCCTACCATCAATCTAGAGCACTCCTTGAACTCAGGATATCAAATGAAAGTACATTTATATTACTGAGCCCATTGTTTCCCAACGTGGGCGCTACAGCATCCCTATTGATGCAGAAAGCCGATGCTGGTCCCAAAGGATACAGGGGGTATTGATGAGCAAGAGTGGGCAATAAGAAAATATTAAAAAGTTTACCACCTATGAATATTTTCAGCAAACCTTTATCCCCTTGATAATACAGACACACTCACTGCAATGATGCATTTCCTCAAGTATTGTGGGTTGCAAAATGCAATGTTACAACTGTTCGGTCTAAAAACAAGACGACAAATCTTAACAAGTCAGTATCAGCATGTGGGTATTTGCACGCACTTCAGATTAAAATATTTTATTTGATTTCAGTCATCCTGTTTAGTTGAATGTGTATTTATTGTGGTAGCAAGATAGTTAAAAAGGGAAGCCAACTGCAAATAATTCGCCATATAGATTTGAGGATGCTGTTGACGAAATTAGATTCTACTATAGACAAATTGGTAGAACAACACCAGGGGCACATCCTTCTTATTAGTGATGATTTTAATTTTTAATTTTGCTGATTAGATCAATGTTAATTACTAATAGTAGTGAGCAATCTAGTGTGTTTATGTCCAATTTGTGTTATTTCTTTTAGTTAATAGTTTTATAATTTTAGTTCTAAGTATAATTTAATTTACAAAATAGCTTTTTGAAATTCTAAAATAACACACACAGCTACATAAATATTTTGGTGAAAAATTATAGGCGCAGCTACACCTGTAATTTATTATTAGTTGAGATTGAGTTTTCCAGAGGGGGCGCAGAAGAAAATTGTCTTTGAAAAGAGGGCATTGAGTCAAACGTTAGAAAAACTATGACTTGGCCTAATACATTTAGAATAGTTATGTACATTATCCTTAACCTTTTCAGAGGTGGTGGGATGCTAAACATACCTCAAAGAGTTAACTATTTGGATGGTGGCTAGTGCAGTTAGGAAAATACATACATTAATAAACAGTGATGGTTAGTAAGGATATGCGAGGTTAAATGTTACTTTTACAGGAGCCTAGAATAAACACACATAGCTGACAAAATGAGATGGAACTTAATTGCCAATTTTAAGAAATTCAGACCTAATTTTAAAATTGATTCATTCCCTTGATTTTGATGTTAGTTATGATGAAAAGGTGAGAGGTATACTTAGCTTGAACAGTGAATAACAAATGTTGTTAATAATACTTTTTCAATTCCAATACAAAAAACTCTTAAGCATTTATTTAACTTTTACCGTCTTCCCACACAAAAGCAAATTCAATTTGGTATAAGCGGATTTAACTTACTAACGAAAATTAATCTATATTATAAAGTCAGCTTTTTCAAAGCTTTCAAAATTTTCTGAATAGTTAAGGGGGCTTTGTATTAGATAGGAGTATGATGAAATCGAAATCGAAATCAGAAGTATTTCTAACTGAAATATAAAATGGTAATGGGGAGACATGGTGTGGGGGTTAAATTTGTATTTTGAGTGGAGAGGATTAAAAATGCAAACACATTCATTAATCTAAGTCAGCGATTTCCAATCAGTGTGCCATGTTACAGTAATGTGCCGCAAGAATGGCACTGGCGTGCCTTAGACATGGTGAAATGGTTTAAATTGCGAAAGATTAATTTAATCTCAATGGTTTAATTTTGAACTTTTCCAAGTACTTACACAATAATTTTTTTTAAGTAATAAAATAATAAATAAATTTAGTACTATTTTTGGTTACAAGGTATCAAATAAATTGTTTCAAAAAGATATTTTAAAAAGCCAATTGTGTGGAAACAGAAAGGTGGGGAAAAACTGTTACAATTTCGTAATCAATCAGAATTATACTTATGTTTTGTTCGATTGGCAAAAAATGTTGTACATTTTTTGGTGTGATGCAAAATTTTAGTAATTACTTTTATGTGTGCTCTAAAGTATAAAAAAGTTGAAAATAGATGATTTAGGTGATTTTTGTGGATAAAAATTCAGAGAATAATAGTAACAATTTTACTCTTCATATTTTAGTGATTTAAAAGTGTAGCTGATTCAAAGTTTAAAGTGTACGAATTTTTAAAGTATTAAATGAAATTGAAAAGTCATAAATTTGTTACACATTTGAGTTGGTCTATTTCCAGTGAAAATGACTCATTCAGTTGAATAACTCACACTATAATAAAACAATGAACAAAGAAAGTTTTTAGTGTAATTAGTGAAGCCTAAAACAAAAAACATTGCTAGATATCTTGCAAATAATGCAAATGCTTTCATTAAATTCCTTTATCAGGGCACTTTTTACATAGAGTACTTTTTACCCAAAGATAAAGACGTCGGGCCTGTTGCCCTTCCCCTCTGTATGACCTGAGACCTGACTCTGAAACGAAACCTAACAGAATATATGCGATTAGGGTAGTTCATTTCTAACTTGTCCTGTGTAATATGCCAGAACATGCTTAGGTTGAATGTTACTTTAATTAAGCAATTTCGAGCCCACACAAAAGTAATGAAATCGATCAGTTGAAGAGCAATAACTCTTGTAATTAAATAAGTACATCGGATTGAGCAATGTTTGTGCTTCCCTTAATTAATTTTTATGCACTAAAATAGTATTAAGGAAGAACATAACCCACCAATGATGCTCTGTAAAATGTCCCTGATTCGCCCATAGTTTTTAAAATTTATTTCTTTGCATAATATTAATCGAACATCAACGGCGCCAAATGCATTAAACGAAAGCCTCAATTTGAATGCTATTAAATAGCTTTAACCTTTTAAGCATGTTTTATACCCTCTTCAGAGTCGAGTTTAAATTTAGACTAGGGATAATTAATGTGGATGCGGCTATTACGCTGTTTTCAACACCAGATACTGAAATACGTAAATTAACTTGAACGATAAAAATTACATCATCTACACCTTGATGGCAGTGATATTGCAAAACGTGTATTCAACAGCGTTAAAGATGAATTGGACTACTGTTACAATTTATTTTGATATGGGATGAACTAAAAAGTGTATTGAGATAGATACGAAAATACAGAAATTATGCTTAAGCGATAAAATTTTTGTCTTGTACATATTGATGGAAGTGACATTGCATAACGTGTATTCAACAGCGCTAAAGATGAGTTGGACTATCGTATTTGTGATGGTGTGAATTAAAATGTGTTTTAAGCCAGATACAAAACTACAGAAATAATGATTGAGCGGTAAAAATTATATCAGACACACCATGATGGTAGTGTTATTGCAAAATGTTTGTCAAGCGACATCAAAGGTGAGTTGGGCTACCGTTTTATTTCGGAACTTTAGTCTAACTCACCTTTATTTTGGAATGGGGGGGGGATGTAAATTAAAATGTGTATTAAGCATTTAAATCAAGATGAGCATACTCTGTTCTGCGCTGATCTTCGCATTTCCTGTAGGTACGCCTTAACACATATTTTCGACAATGCAATTTCCTGCTGTCAAGAGAACATCTGCTTATGTGGAAAAGGTCATTCATTGCAGTTAGTTCATTTTAAATGATGTCCCTATGTTTCTTTTTCTGCACTATCCACATCAATACTTGATTTTCCATGAAATGTTTCCGGCGATGTTGAAATAGCTATTTCCATGGCATTCATCTCAATGATAATCTAAATTGATGTTACAAGCGATGCAGTTTAATTAGATTTGTGTCATAGGCCGTATTCAAAATTTACGGTAAGTGCGAAATCGGAAAAAATGTTTTAGTCTTTCGCACTTCAACTAAACTGAAAGATAAAAGTGCATAATAAAATAAAATTGTTGAAGGAACATGATCAATATTAAGACAAATATAGTAAATAAAATAAGTATTTCATCTTTTCAAAGACAATTTATCGAGATTTTGTGAATCGGGTGTAAGATTACGGTTATCTTTGAGCTTCTAAAGAGTCATAATTGCATTCATGTGGTTCATATGAAACACCGAATTTATGTACAACATAAATATATCCAGTAGTTATAGTGAAATAATGATATTTTAATTTAAGAAAGATACCACGAACGCTTCAATTGTCAAAATGGAATTTACAGTATGAGACACTTGTTAAATCACGCTACATGAATCATCCTGCTTGTGCTAAAATGTAGAATTTTCTTTTTTTTAACGCTCGAGAATTTATGGATTAATGTTGTTTATAGTTCTTAAAATAAGTTAATTATTTCAAACAATTTTGCTGAAAACATATTCAGGTTTCGGATCCCAAAATTCAAACAGAAGTTGTAAAGGCGTTCACAATTTTCAGCTGTCATAGGGCATCTACAGTAATCATAGTATGGAAATCAAGTATAGTTTTTAGAAACTAGATATTGCTCGGAATCTCAGATGTACCAAAACAATTCTAGAGCTTCATTTAGTTTATAAATTTGCTATACACAAATTATTTTGCAATGTTAAAATTGGGTCATGCCTAAATGTTGAACTAATTTTCACTTATCATGTGCACTTAGTCTTCGTGTAACAAAAAATGTTGTATGCAAAAAAAAAAAGTGTTTAAAACAGAATATTCTATTCCTCTCTCAAGTTTAAAACAGAATATTCACACCAGGAAAGCTATACATGTGTATATAGCAAATTATACAATATATATAAGTGTACGGCCTCTCATATTTCATTCATAAAACATTACGAAAATAAGTTGGTTCTTTTTTGGAGGGAGAGTTGGAAAAGTACATGAACACGTAAATTATATTTTCATTATTCTAGATATCAGATTTAAATTGTTGTTTGATATTGCAATTATTACTAATAGTTATGCTCCTGTTAAAAGGTCATACATATTTTATGTAACATTTTATAGAAATATAAACATCGGTACTAAAATTTGCAATGATAGTTTCGTGACAGTGTAAATGTACCTACACCTAGCAAATAAACGAAAAGAGACTATTAAAAAATTTGAAATGTCAATTACTAATGTAGAAAATGTTGTTTCGCCAAGGACAGTAATATTTGAAATGCTAAAACTTTATGAGCAGACTGCAAAAAGTGATTTCATATTCAGCAATAACTTGGAATTAAAAACGCATATTTTATGTCAATCGAAAAAACCACTGTCACGAACGTGAATAAGGGATTTAAGACTAATGACCAATTGTATATATCCATGCGTTAATTATAAAATAGCGTTCCACTTTTTCAGTTCTCATTGCTGAGGGTATAACTCGAGTGAAATGCGGGTCGGGGTCAAGGCCGATTCTTATCTTTATCTTAAGGGGAAAAGGTGTGTTTAACTCTTTACTACATTCATAAATATCAGATTAATTAGATTTACTTTCTTGAACGTGCTCAAGTAAAACTTTAATTTGGTCACTTAATCTCTTGCGTGTGTGAGGGGTATAACTCTTCCTCACTTGCACACATATGTATTGCCCAATGCAGGGTTTACAAAGCTTAAATCGAATGAAACAGCTTGGGACAATTTGCTTCCATTTCAGTGGCCTCTATTTGGAAAAGTGCTGGCAGGACAATTCCTGAGGTATTAGCTGCCCACTTGCTAACCTCAACAAACTGCCCTACTCAAAAACATTTGATTTTCTAAGATTGCCCACTATCAAGTATTCAGAAAATAATTTCAGATAATCATCATCTTTCTCCGGCACCATGGTACCGTGACCCCAGTGGTATGAAATGCGTTTCGCTTTTTGTTCTATAAGATGTAATAGAGAGAGAGAGAGAGAGAGAGAGAGAGAGAGAGAGAGAGCTTAAGTTTAAAATCTAAAATGTCATCTAACCTGGTGATGGGGCCCGGAGGAAAGATGTGGATCTAATCTACTAGGCGTTAGTGCGTTTATGACTCTTTAGCCGTTCGATCCTATCCCAATTTCGTATAAGTCACTCCAGTTCATCCTATAGAGTTATTTATTTCCGTGTATTCAAATCCTTGTAGAAGAAATACTATTGAGAAAATTTTCCACACGTGTGCTCATAGCTATGTATATTGGTTTGACATATTGTAGGGGGTGTCCATTTTTGAGTCATATGTCGCCGTGTGCATTTTGCATAGCTTTGGAGATGTCGATTATTTTCTCGCTGGATATTCTCTCAGGATATTCTTCGAAATAGTAATCGATGGTTTGAAGAGCAGCTATTATTACAGGGCAGGGGAATATATGAGTTGTGAGTTCAACGCTCAGACAGTTGCTACAATGACTGTACGTTCTGGTTCCACCACAGTTAATTTTCATGCCTTTAATATGTCCTATTCTCAGTCTGGATATTATGGTTAAGGTTTTTTTTTATCTATATTATAATTTCACAAATTTATTGTTTAATTTTAATTTTTGTGAGATGAGTTTGAATTTTACCAAAGCATTGGCATCAGTAAGAGTTATTGGGGTTTGTTCAACATTTAATTCACTGGCTTCCTTTGCCAGTTGGTCTACAGCTTCATTTCTTTAAATGTCCACATGAGAGGGAATTCACTGAAGAATGTAACTTTTCTCCCAGCACACGAGTTTGTGCAGAAGTGAATGGACATCTTAGGCACATTTTAAGTTGCCATTTGATATTGTTTCTAAGGCAGATCTGGAATCGCTAAAGATGATAATTCCCTCGGTTTGCTGTGATGATAGATTTAAATAAGTTTCAAGAGTTTTATTTATAGTTATGATTTCACTGGTGAAATTGGAAAATATTTTTTCCTGTTCCAGAATTTATTGTAATTATTCTCCATCTGGAAGCACTAGACGTACACTAGTACATCCTTTATTTATATTCTGATGACCCATCCGTGTAGTCTACGATGCATTTATTCAACGATAAAGCGTTAATGATTTTTAAACCTTTTAATTAAAGTTTAAGAGATGATTATTTCTTTGTGCTTTCTCTGTACGATGGACATTTATAATTGTGTTTGAAGGCAGTGGTGTGGAGAACAAGATTTTTGTGTATGCCGACATTTTGATGGTTCAGTGATAGTTCTTTCCTGATCATACTATAGAATTGATGATCTGTTAAGTCTACGTTTTACAATGAAGAGTCACTTGGTTTGAAATAGCAGTGAGTAATGTAGCGCCTTTTATCGGTGCAGTGCCAACTATTTATAAATCGAATAATTAACAACTTTCTGACAGATCAAAATGCGAATGTTTCACGGATCTACAAGATAGCCACGCTACCATTTAAAAACCTATCTGGAACACTTGATGAGTAAATTTTGAGTTTTCTTAACCATCATTTAAGTTGTGTCATTTTCATACTGATTATATAAGCTGTTTGTGCCAAACATTACTTAGCTCAAACCTATAAATCAAAAGGAACACATTATTTTTTATTTTATTTTACCCCTAGGAGCACTGGCAGTGCTCCCGAAGACATACTTTTTAGTGTTTTCTTTATCCCCCTCAGTTATCTTTGCGAGTCGGGAAACACGTAACTCACCAGCACAAGAATCATCGAAGTCTTTTGCGTGTCTCCTGCATCAAAAGTTTTATTTTCTCATTTGTCTTGCAGATATATTGTATGCTACAATAAAAAGAATGAATTTAAAACGTGGCCTGTATCGTGAATACTGTTTTAATTATTGCTTTTCTCTGGAACCATTAAAAGCTCATTCCTTTGTGTCTCAAAATTACAAAAATGCACTGCAATTAATTTGATTCCATGCAGCCATATTCAAACTTGCCACGTTTCCACTCCGGCACCAGGCTGGATGACAGTTCCTAGAACCAGCCAAATGATGTGATCTCATGAAATAAAAAATATGCATGTTATAAATGTACTCAGCGTTTTTTTTTTATATTACATTTTTTCTTCTTTTCCTTTATACACAGGCGCACAGTTGCTGTAAACCTTAAAGTAAATAAGATTAAAACCTTTTGTACTTAGAGAAAGAAGACTTATTACAGTACAAGCACTTTTCACATTTCTTGGGGCACCTCTTCGATTTAGGCCCCACTGCCATGGTACCCGCAATCTACCTCAGTGAGAGTTCTGGTCATTCTGCTTGGAATTATTTGTATAGTAGCATGGTGATCGATAGTTCTAATCTCTTGTGGAGGAGATCGCTGCGTGAGATGTATTGAGTTACAACCCATTATACAATTTGCTGTAACCTGTACTGTAAACAAGACTTATATAGCTTTTTGAGCATACAAAAGGAGACTTATCACTGCAGTACAAGCACTTTTCATATTTTCTGGGTCTCCTTTGACCTCGGGTCCAGGTACCATGGGACAGGAAATCCTCCTAAGCGAGATTATTTGTCCTTTTGCGTAGAATTGCTTGTACAGTTTATGGTGATTGAGATTTCTAATCTGTTGCTGAGTAGATCGCTGCGTGAAATATATTGAGTGAGCCAATAAGTACTGTTGGAGTTTTCAGTTAAGTACTAGAGTTTATTTGAATTCTAAAATACTTTACTAAACGATACATGGGCCATTTTTGTTTCGCCAATTTTTGCCGTCGTTGTATTATATAAATTTATTCTCTCTTCTTATTAATTCTTAATAATTCTTCTTAAAGTTCTTTATAATTATATTCCCTCTATTTATTACACATTTTTGTGCAAAATCCATCACAGTTGTGTTAACAATCTCAGGCCTCCATTTTAAAGCTTTGGACCTCAAGAAATAAAAGTATGTATCTCAAGAAGTTGTTACATAGCTTTCACAAAGGCATACATTTCAATTTTCGTTATACAATTATAAGCAAAGCGAAAATATTTTTTAAAGTTCACATTTGTCATAAGTCTTTTAGATTTATAAGTTTTGAACCTAGAAAATAGACGGTCCATTACAATACAAAAACTTATCATGCTTTTCAGGATCCCATTTATGATCTTAGGATTCGGTATCACGCTAGTGATGACTCTTTATGGTCCATAAGGCAAGGTTTATAATTTTTTACCGATTTAAATTCCACACAACCTTTTAAAAATCTCTGAGATTTATTGTGAACGAACTTTTGGATAGGGAACTAAAACTTTCAAATGCGACTTTTCTCCCACTTAGGAAGTTTTCCCTAAATACTGGAGGAGCAGCAGGACTGATGCGTGATTTGCCGTAATCAAAGAGAACTATCAGACAAATTACCGTTAATCCAACAAATTTTCTTCAAATTCTGTGTAGTGTACGTATAGCTAGTAGGTGTTACGTAAGATCTATTTGTAAAGATAAAATGGAAGTCTAGTTTTGCTTTCACAGCTTTTTAGATGCCACGAACGCTCTGAAAACCTGATTCTTTCAAACGATTCAGTTTAGAAAAGAGTATGAAGTCAGAAATCCTCATATCTGAAGAACACAGAGTAGACTCATGTTGAATTGCACCATTCTTGGTTAAAACTGATTTCACAAACAATATCAAACGTGCAGGTGGCTCAGTTGGTTTGACCACTGAAGAAGTTAGGTTTGCTCAGTTAGAAGTGTTGAGGATTAACATTTGGAAATTTGGGAGTTCAAGACTCGGTCCATCCAAAGACGGTCGTGTACGTGAGGGCTGATACATGTTAAATGTCGGTGCCTAAAATATCCTCACGTTGCAATGCGTTGACGAAGTATGAAACTTTGGACCGTGGGGTGCCAGCTCTGGTGTTGACCTCGTCAACTAACTGTGGATCAAAGTTACGAGGTGTTGTCTTCGGGATTGATCCCGTAAGTCGTCAATAGCCAGTTGTGTTGCTCCAATGTGACGTAATCTCAATTAGCTAAGTCGGGTTTGCTCGATTCCTCCCTGGATGTATTTCTTTCTTCTGCGTCAGCACAGCTTTTCTTGTGAACATGTCCATTTACATGTCCAGAGCCATAAAACCCAATCAACCAAATATGCAGAGACATAGAGACGATACCATGAATCTGGTTGACGAAAATTTAGTCTGAGTAAATTCTTCATAACAATTACTGCTGAACTCTCTTTGGTTCTCAGAAATAGCTGTGACCCCATGTGGTACAAATTGAAGGTAGAAAATATCCCTGGTATTGAACTCGATGTTTTTTAGTTTTACTTTCTGAAGACAAACTTGTTCCATCTTTAAGTAAGGAAACTTCGAAGTTAGCTGATCAAACTAACTTAAACATTTAATTCTGATCATAAAAAATAATACTCGAGTAACTCAGGTTTTGTGAGGTACCAATGCAAATCAATCCAAAAACCTTCTCAATCTCTTTCTTACTGTGATAGGCCCATGTAGCCATTGTGGAAGAGTAGCGGATGGAAACCAGATGGTTGGGAGATGAAGCTCGATGCAACCAAAGACTTTCGTGTACGTGGGAGCTGGTGCATGTTAAATATGTCGCGATCTCAAATGTCCTCACATTGGCATAGTGTGGAAGTTTGGAGAGTGGGGTGCCAGGTGTTACATTGTCATCAGACCGTGTTTCAAAATTACGATTTGGTGTCCTTGCATCTTTTTCCTTCGGAAATGATTCCGGACCGTCGTCAATACCGCATCGTGGCTATCCAGCACAAGGTTCATTCAAGTACCCAACTACCTATCTATATCTTCATAAATAATCATTTTACAACTTTTCTTCCGTTAAATAAGTAATACAAAATGGTTTCGGTTTTAAAATGCTGTATAATTATACATACGTTACTGTATTTCAAAGTGGAGTATGATGCTATTTATATAAGAGATTCATATACCGGTACAAATTTTAATAGGCATGTGGGCTTGTATTTTCAGATTTAGCGTATATTACTCATGAACACATAGTTCTCCGGTGGATCATTCAGAAATAGAGTATTTTTTTTTGTAATAATAATCGAACAATCATTTAAATTACATCTTTTATACCCGAAGTTTAAAACAGAAAGCCATTTGTGTAATAGAATGACCATACAATAGTGAAATTCAAAATCCATTAAATTGAATTTTCTCGTCATCTTAGGAAAGAGAAAATCGATTTTACAAACTCAACACAAAAAATATCTACATAAATTTTAAGTCGTATGTTGCAAAACTAATTGGTTTTTTAGCAGCTATGTTTTGCGTTGATCACTTAAAGAATTGTTATTTTTATCGCAATTATATTGCTTCAATAAGAAACTGAGTTTAGTTTAAGAACAGTAAAAATAGGGTTCTACAACATTTCCCTCTCTCTTTATGTTTGTGCAGAGTGTGTGTTATTAAATTACTTTATTTTTAAATCTCCTGGTGGTTGTCTCTACAAGGTATCTCGTCATTAGCAAAACTAACCAAATCTTGATGGACGAGTCATCGCGTTATTAGAAAAAAAAATGACATGATCTTGATCTCATCATCATCAAAACACGGCAATATATTTATCATTCGGAATTAAGGGGACGCAGTACCTAAAAATCACTCAAAGTATCGAATTTTTTTTTTATTGCTTTAAATTAGAGCTATAACCTTTCTAAATAAGTGTGCAAAATTTTAAACTCGTAACTGCATTAATTAAAAAGTTATAGACACTTTTCTGATCCAAGACACAATAAAAATTACGCGCTTCGAAGTAGGTGTGCGACCTTCAGAGACGAAATTTTAAATTTTAATTCAAAGTGTGTTGGCAAGAATATAACGAAGATTCCTGGTGCTTTTACCAAGCTGCATTGGCTCTTGGTATAACTCTTGGTTCGCATATGAAGCATATTAAACGAATATATATCAACGAATCGCATTTTGCAAAAATACTGTCAATTTACCAAAGGCTTGCTTCAACTGAACTGTTACAACGTTCTGTAATGTGTACCTCACAAAACTCTAATGTAAGCATGCACAGTGCAATATGGAGTAAGTGCTCAAAGCAAAGTTGTGCATCACTGCAACGTGTTACGATTGCTGTTTTTAATGCTATCACATAATTCAATGTGGATACTCTAAAAGATATAGAAGGTTTTCAAAAAGAAAACAATCTTTCATTTAGTGTGCATTCTAAACATCTTGCTATCTATAAGGACTATTGTAGAACATAGATAAGAAACAGAAAGAAGACCAGCAGTATATTTACTAGCTCAGAATGAAATTAAAACTGCACGGCTGCAAAGACAAAACATTCAACTAAAAAAAAGAATGAATTTTGAATTAAACTGGCTACTTTTAAATATATACACTGTTTAATGCCTTTTCAATTATATTTTTAATTTGTGTAAAGTTATTATAAACTGGATACTAAAAAAATTAAAATTCAAAACTGAAAAATTATGTATTGATGAATTTTTGAGTTCACGTCGATAACGAAATGTTTTTAAACTTCAACAAAATAACTTATCCTTACGGGTTATATTTTAGTTAAATAGATTTAAATTTGAGTGAAAAATGTTTTGAATTGCTTTAATTGTTATGGAAATCAACATATTAAGTCCAAATAGCTCTGAGTTTTGTAAATAATTTTTTATACGGGTTTTAAAACTTTAAAAGCATTTTTCTCAGCTTTGGTTTTTTTGGCACTAAAGGGATTCAAAATACTAAGGCTTTTTATGTATCACAGAAAAAGTTTCCAAACTTTTTACACTTATTTTTATATATCTTTAGAATAAAACTGTGTATGGATTTACATCTAAGTGCTATATTTATTTTTTTAGAAATAGTTAAATATAAACATTTTTATTTTCGGTGGTTTTTGTATCATTTTAGCTTTAAAAAATTGTATAAAATTAACTATGTTTTTTATTTAAAAATCCATACACAGTTTTCTTAAGTATATTTAAAATAAAGTTGAGAAAAAAATGTGAAGCAAAAAAATAAAAATTGAAAGAGTAGAAACATTTTTAAAAAATTCAAAAAAATTTGTAAAAATTGATTTTTTTAAAAAAATTGCTCATTTGACAAGATTTTTTCTTCTAAAATCAACTTATTGCTTACAAAACAATAGACAAACAACAATATTTTAATTCTAATATTAAAATTGAAGAAAATTTTAAAAATGGTAATGCGTCCCCTTAATCGGCATTCTTGATGACGAGATAGTTCATCATTAAGTAAATTGGTCAGATCTTTATGGACAAGATATCTTGTAGAAACCACTTGGATTGGATTTTGGAGGTTATATGGCGCAAAGTACAAAAACGGACAAGCTGTGCCAAACACAAGATAAAAATAAATAAAATCAATGTAAATATAAAACCCTTGTAATTAAAAGTAGATGTAAGTCTTGCGCAACATAATTCGAGTGGAGATTTTCCCCAAACAAATCTTGCAGATTTAAAATTGTACTTAAAAAAAAATTTGAATCTTTGATGATTAAAAACAGGACAGATAAATTTTAAATGAGATAAACAGAAAATGAAGTAGAGCATGATTTGCCAGATAGGTGAAGATGGGTGAATCGTATGTCCAGTGCGAAGGCGTGTCAGTTTGACATTGGAGACACTGGCCGCTAGTAAATTATGGGTTTTATACAGTGCAATTTGTTGGTGACTTGTAGAATCAACGACTCTTGCCATAAAGAGTTGACGAACTCCTTTGTGGACATCAAACCACTTGAAGGGTAAAAAATTTATGGTGTTAGATATATGTATACACATGCGTATGCTCGGTGTAAATAAAGTATGGGGTGTTTGATTTAATTATTTATTTAAATCTCTATCAAAATGAGGGATAAATAAATTATGGGAATTGTTCTTCAAATCACTATTAACATATTAGAATTGATGCTTTTATTAAAAGTACAAATATTTTTTACAAGTAACTGATTAATTAACGTTTTAAAGTATTTGAAAGTAAATTACCAACATAAGAAAAGATTATTTATATCAATTTAGGGCAGTTAACAATGAAGTTGTCGTATTATGAATCCATAAACATTTATATCACAAATAAAAACAGGAACTATGGTTAAAAAAGTAGATAAACCTTTAAGGAGTAATGAAAACAATAAAAAGACACAAGCTTGACTTAGACCAGACCTATTTGAAAACTGTGAAACAATGCATGTGTTTAACATTTTAAGTATTGTATGAAAAATAATAATTCCGTTTAATCAAATCTAAACTGAACCTTGTTTAGTTTAGAGCTTGTATGGTAAGTTTGGGCATGAGTTTCAGGGGTAAGACCCTCTGAATGTATAACATGTCTGTGATTAAAGCAGGAGATATTACTTACTGGAAACGCTTGAAGGAGTATTATTGGTTATCTTCACCACTAGAGTACTTCGAATTTCGCCAGGGAAGTTGCGCAGTCCAAAGAAGGTCATGATTAAAAATATGCTCTTACTCATACTATTACATTGCAAGGGACAGAGTAATAATTATTTCAATAAACTTTGAATACTTGGGTTCGCACTTGTTCCACCTCACCCTATTTTTCGCAATTGCCAAAAACATTTTACTTTTACTCACATTTTATGTTCTGATGTGCTTTCATTACTTTCAACTAGAACGTATCAAATTGTAAAAAGTGTTCTGTAGAATCCTGTAATGAATGGCTATGAAAATAGGCCAGAATCTCACTCTTTCACCAGAGAAACGACGGATTGTTCAAGAGTTTCTATTTTTTCATTGCCACCTTTCTCATCAAGTAAGTGTCATTTTTCAACACGTCTTGTTTATTTACAACGACGTCATTTGTGCCAAAAGTCTCTCATAAATGAAATGTTAAGGCAAATTGTCGTGTTTGTATTTCCAGCAGGATTATATTTGGTCCTTGCATTTTGGCACACTCTCAAAACGTTTCATCACTTCGTTTTCCTCTTCCAAAAATTGTCTGTTTTCTTTAGGCAAAGGGTTGTTTGCCCTGAACCATGTATTAAAATTTCCAAAGAGTATTTAACATAAAAAGTATAAACATAGACCTTCGGCACATTTTACCCTCGCGTTGTGGAATGAGCTGAAACCACATTCTATGGAGCATAGAGGGGATGACGGCTACGAGTAGAAGCTCGGAAGCAAAAACATTCATAAAGGTATAATTTATTGGAATGTTTACATTTGAATGAGCGAAAAAAACTCTTAACTCAGCAGTTTATCTGGAACTCCAAAAGAGATGACAGGACGAGTTGAAACTCGGAAGTAAAATCGTTCATGAAGATATATTCATTGAAATGTTTGCATTTTGACGGGCAAAGAACTACTAGCTCAGTATGTCAGCAGGAATCTTAGTGGCTCTATAGAGGTGGTGATTGCAACGAGTAAAAACTCTTAAGCAAAAAAATTCGTAGTATAGATTAGATTATCACATCAGCTGGGTTTCGAATATCTTAGACGCTCATGAAAAGTTTTTATTTTTGTAAATGTATAACATATCGTTTACAGAAGACTAAGGAATGTGAACCCTTTCGTTCTTTTAGACTGCAATTTTTATGTAACAGAGATTTTTAAGTCGAAATATAAAATAATGACTTAAAAATGTTCCTAAATTAAATGTTCTGGTTAATTATTATTTTTAAGATTTATTTTTTGTTTTCATTCAACTGAAGTAATCCATATCTGTTTAAATCAAAATTAATAAAAATATTTTTAAAATTTTTAACACAAGAAAAACGTATTTATAAAAATATGAACAATAAACGTTTTGATTAACGTTTTTTAGTATTTACAATAAAATAAGTAAAAATATCTCGTAGTGTCTTGATTATATCTGAAAATAAATTCTTCTAGAATAATAACTTATCATTCTAAAAGAATAGGAATAATTTATTTTAAGATATAATTAAGACACTACGAGATATTTGTACTTATTTGTTATCCATTTAAGACCCTGGGATCATGTCGGAATAATTAATAAAAAATTTTCTTTAATTTGAGCACTAGGGAAAAGAAAATGCATGTTACTTAGTTTTTGATGATTTATCGTTTTAGCCATAAGTCCCGGTCTAATTAATCTTTGCATAAAAAAATGACCTTAGATGACAAACCAATCAACGAGCAAATTTCTTGTGTAGCAAATTCATTGTTTAGCTTTGGATATGAAAGACTATTTCTCTAGTATTTTCATTTGTTCTTTATAAAGCTTTCAAATTATTCGTTAAACAAATTAACTCATAACGGTGGTTAGTTCGTTAATCTTGTGCGTTTTTCATACAACATGAAATCATTATCTCTTATAACTTTTGTAACCCATAGACGCGACATTAAAAATGTATAAATTTCAATCCTTATGAACGTGGAGAGCGGAAATTACAAGAAAACATTTTCCTAGAAACAACGGTAATATGAATCATTCCATCAAAAAAAAAAAAAAGGAATGAGCAATCTGATGAAAAAATTGATTGACACTCTCGGTTAAAAAGATGATTTCATTTAAACCAACCACTGTAACAATTTCCCCACAGGATGTGAAAGCGGAATTTCCCCGCAACATCGCCTAAAGCAGGTATTTGGCCATGGCTATGAAGAAACTAGAAACAAAGTATATCTTTTGTCCAAGTTGCGAGAAAAAGGTGCGACTCCTTGACCCTGGGTTGTCTTGGTTTTGAAATCTAACAGTTTCGGTACCAAAATTTCGGCACAAAAAGCTGAATGGTAGCCTTTAAACCAGTTTATAGGACAACAGGTGTGAGATCATCGCCGTCGAACTCAACGGAAATAAAGTAAAAAAGTCAACACACGAAGGAAAGCAATGACCAGTTTAAAGTTAAGAAGGTCAGACAGTCCACAATGAGGAAATTATGAGCTTGCTCCAAGGAATCCTCGGTGAAGGCTCAACGTGTAGAAAATATAGATAGTTTTGAAAGAAATGGGCATAAATAAAATGAAAATTATCAATTCTGTCTTTGGCGTATTTAAAGTTAAAGTCAGATAGTCCACAATAGGTTTGTTGTTCTTAGGTTTTATGGCGCAAGGGCCACACCTGACCAAGCAGTCTACAGTAAGAGAGTTGTGTGCCTGCTTCAAAGAATCCTTGAAAAAGGCTTAAAATGTAGAAAATGTGAATAAAGAAATATATAAATGAAATAAAATGTATCCTTTCTATATGTTATGCTGTACTGTTATAGCATTTTACATGCTTAAACTTAGACTATCCTAAGCATTTTTGTATTTCATTACTTTAATCTATAATTAATTCGATGGAATAAATTTTTCCCTCCGCTGTGATTATTCATCTAATTCTGTTTATTTATTAATGACAATTAGAGTCAATAAACGTTTTCTAAAATCAAACCATTTCAATCTGCTGATAATTTTTACAGTTCGATATTTAAACTCTAGTCACTATTGCTTTATGTATGATTAAGAACTCAATTTTTCCGCTTTTGTCCATATCTAAATTCAAGCATTTACATATCTCTGTTTGATGCGTAAATTGAAACTAAAATATATGAAACCCCAGATCACAAGAACATGGGAGGAATAAAGATTTATGGATAATGAAATTTCTGAAGTTGAGTTTCTAATTTTCTAATTGGTATACGAATTAAGCACATATTCCATTAAATGCAAATTTGACTAATCTATCTGTACAACTGTAATAGGCAGGTGATTATGTTCTATTAATGATGAGATTGTAAATAAAAGATAACAACAAAGTTCTTTCA
This sequence comes from Metellina segmentata, assembly GCA_947359465.1. Lineage (NCBI taxonomy): Eukaryota > Metazoa > Arthropoda > Arachnida > Araneae > Tetragnathidae > Metellina > Metellina segmentata. Next base: position 74,649,628 of record OX375872.1, on the reverse strand, counting down.
CATTCTTTCATTAATATAAGCGATGGTTTGTTTAAAGAAACCAATCGAATAATATTAACAAAATACTACAACCCTTTACATCAGTAGTCAAAATAAAACATGAAATATTAGATAACTTCTCAAAATCAGCTAGTTTAATCGTTAATTTAGTGTAAAATTTTCTGCGTTGTTTCAAATGTAGTATACAAATTTTTAAGATAGCATATCGTGTTTTATAGATTAAAAAAATCCACCAATACAAGAATATATCTATTATTTATCCCCGAAGTTTAAAATACTTATGAATTTTCAAAACTGTGATTAATATTGTTTTATTTTTTTAAAAAGATTAAAATAATAGTTTACGATGCTACTGAGTATTTAAAATGCACAAACCAGACACTATAAATTACAATTTTAATTATATAAAATTTATAAATAATTATTTATAAATAGAAATCTAAATAAGAAGGGCAAGTATGCGAAATTTAGATGCTTCGCTGCTATTCCCTACAAGTCTTGAAAAGATTTTAAAACTTTGTTTTCAATAACTTAAAACGTTTTATAATTTTTTCGTTTATAAGTGCATAAATATTTTAGCAAGTTCCAACGCAATATAATTTCAGCTCTCTAAATCAGTTATATAAAATATGATTAAACCCCTTTGGAGTCATGGGTACTACAGTAGAAAACAAGACGGTAAGTTATAGAACAGAAGACGGTTAATCATAAACGAAACGAGTTAGTTTAAAATCAGCAGAGAGAAAGTGAAATAATTTTCGTAAGACAATTTTCGTGGAAACAGAATTTTTCATTGCAGAGATTCAAAGATAAAAAAACATAGATCTAAATATCAGATTTATAGAACGGCAATTGACTAAATTTTCTAAATTGTACGAAACGTATTTTTTATTTTTATTTCCATTTAGCTACAACATTATTAGGAAACTTGAAATCATTAAGAATCCTTCAAAATTTCAATCCTGGTCAATCATTTCTCTTTAAAGAAGTTTCCTCTGAGCAATTTATAATTTTAATAATCGGAGAAATTTTAAGAAAATTTTTAATATATTATGTAACGCACATATACCATCATTTAGGATAGGTAAAAGTAAGTATATTTTGTTTCAGAGAGTAAGCATATATTTTAGATACTTAATTGATTTTCCAGGAAAACTGCTTGGGGGGAGGGGGCGTAAATAAAACTGTTATAGAGTTAAAAATTTATTCCTATAAGTAACTGACTGTCTGATTTGACTTAAAGCATGACGTCACTTGGGCTCCCACCAAATAGAAAAATATATTTTTTAATAGTAGCACTTTCAAGAAATAGATAGTTTTCTCGCTTTGGCTATCAGAAAATTAATTTTTTTATTCTTCTTTTTATATTAAACAAATGTGAATGATTTCCGAGTAACACGTGCTTTTTATTTTAGTGTGCACATGTGGCAAATCTCTAAAAACGCATTTCTAAAAAGTATCTTGTTTGCACTTTGACACAGGTGATTGAACAATTCAAAAATCACTTGAAAACAACTTCATAATTATTGGCCTTAAAACTAGAAGCCACTCTGAAATTTTGTCACGAGATGTTTGATTCATATTGGTTTTCTCATCATGAAAATAAATTATTCGTTGCAACTAAGAGACGCAATAGTGATAAGAAAGTAGATTCGAGATAATCATTGTCCTTTCAAAACATACTTAGCTAAAGGAGCTTGAGTAAAATAATTCAACAAAACGAGACGTAAATTTATATACTTGATACTATCTCATAAAATTTACTTAACGTATTCTCTGAAATAGCAACGTGAAATGTTTAATTTATACTTATTTTCCCATTCTCATTGCGATGTACTTAACAGGGAACTGACATTTATAAGAAAACATATTCAAAAGATAATCATTCTCTTTAACCAACTTATATGCATTTCTCTTCAGAGGAAATATTATTTCTGTTATACTCAAGTACAACAAAAGAGTCAACTTTTAAATGTTCTGGTAAAATATACCTTTCTACCCAGGGGAAATGTTATTTGCGCTCTAGAATAGTAAAACAGACAGAAAAATCAACTTTTAAGGAGTATGCAAGTAAAATAAGATTGTCTCCTTAGGATTAATTTTATTTCGGTTATACTTTAATGACACAAAAACCGAAAAGTCAAATTTTTAAAGAACATTTGCTGAAAACATGATTTTTTCTTCAAATGAAATATTATTCCGGTTATACAATAGTATTGCAAAATGAAAAACCTATTTTTAAAGAAGATTTGCTTAAAATATAGTACTAAGTCCAAATTCCAGAATCCTACGGACCTCGGCCATTCCCGATATCGGACTTTTCCGGATTTCGCATTATTTTTATTTTTTGTCACAAAAACCTTAATCTAATCCCCTCGTGAATTTTGCGTTTGCAACAGAAAATAGAAGAGATATAGTAAATAGAATAATTCAAAAAAATAAAAAACCTTTCTATAATACAATGCAACAAATTTTACTTGCAAACATCTAATTTTTATTTGTGGTATTAACTCTGAACATGTCCGTTATTTTGCGTTGTAAAAAAGTGAGAATAAAAAACGCCGGTTAGCAAAGCGTCCGGATTTTGGACAATTCCGTATTTGAGACTTTGTACTGTATGACTTTCTCCTCAAATGAAATATTATTTCGGTAATACAATAACTCGAACAGAAGAATCAACTTAAAAAAATATGCACTTAAAATGTGTCTTTTTTCAGAAGAAATATTACCACGGTTATAGAGAATTAACAAAAAGAATATTTTCGATTTTTAAATGTTCAGTTAAAATATACCTTTCTCTTCGGGAAAAATATTTTTCCCGTTTATACACAATAGTAACACAAACAGAAGAATCAACTTTTTAAAAGTCGCTCAAAATATGTGCCCTTTTTCATCATATAAACATTATTTCGGATCTGCAAAAGTAAAGAAAAGTCGACTTTAAAAATACATATATTAGCTTGAAACATGTTTTTCTTAAGAGAAAATATTATTCTGGTAAAGCAATTGGCCGCACACTAACAGAAAAATTGACTTTCAAAGAAAGTTCAAAAATATTTAACTCAACTTTTTAAACGATATTCGCTTAAAATATGACCTTCTCTTGGGGAGAAATATTATTCCGGTTCACAAAAGTCGACTTTAAATGTTCGGTTAAGAAAAGCCTTTCACTTCAGGAGAAATATTACTCCTATTATAGCAACACAAATAGAAGAATCGACTTTTTTAAGAATAGTAGTAGCTCAAATGTGCCCCTTTCTGATCATATGAAATATTATTTCTGTTAAACAAAAGTAACACGAAAAGAAAAGTCGACCTTTAAAAATATTAGCTTAAAATATCAAAGGAAATATTATTCTGGTAAAACAAGTGTCAAATTAGAATAATTGACTTTCAAAGAAAGTTCAAAAACAGTTAACATAACTCATCTGAGCCTCAAGAGCTTTCGGGGAAAATTAATGAGATTCTCACCTGTTTTCACCAGGCTCCAGAGAACAATAGACCGCATGGAATAAGAGAAACAGCAGAGAAAACAATCGCTTAACACCTCCCGGGTGCAACTGTATTCCGTACAAGCCCATAGCTCCGAGAAGCGCATAGAGACCGCCGCTGCTCTCAAGACATGCTGCTGTCAATCCAGCAGCAGACCAAGGTACTAAATAAACTCGTCGATCCTCTCCATGTTCCAGAGTCAGTTGCGAGAAACGCTCCGTTTCTTTTCCTACTCCAATTGCGGGATGGGAAGAGTTAAAAAACGAAAGCGGCCTGTTGATGCGTCGGAAGGAGACAATCAAATTTCATAGCTACGAAAATAAACAAATGGCATTTTTGGAACGTGATTTTTGTGACTGGTTGGATTTGATTTATGCGTACAGTTTAGTCCTGATAACAATGCTGCGATTGCGATAATAATTCATTGACAGTCGACCTTCATCTCCCCATCAACTTTGAGACAATGTTTAATCCGACTCAATGCAGTTCTTATTCGGTTAATTTATCTGGGGCATCCAAGGTAAATCATGAGAATTACTCAATCCCAAATTAATTGTAGTCTGATGAATTATAGGTCACGTTTTGAGAGAGCAATGGTGTTCATTAATCTGAAGGACATGACACTATAAAGATTTGCTATCACAAAAAAAAAACTTTAGGGGTGATTATATTGATGGAAAGGAATGCATTTTGCAAAAAGCGAAAATTTGTTTCGGCAGTACATAAAAAAACATATAATTATAAGTTGATTTCGTCGATTATATATTCTAATATTTTGACTTGGAGCTGTATAAAGGCACCATAGGACTAGGTATTTAAGCATTCTATAAAAGTTTGATCACGTAAGGCTTTATATTGTTCAATGCAGCGGTTCACAACCTCTGGTACGCGTACCCCTGGGGGTACGTGGTGGACCGGTTAGGGGTACTCGAAATAATATTTATAATGGCCGAAAACACCAGAAAAAGGAGTTTAAATAAAAACACAAATTAGGTTATAGAGTTTTGATTTACAAAGAAATACGTGAAAGTTGTCGCTAGATCATCTCTCTACCAGTCTATCGCTCGATTACCCATCCTCTCCCCCGAATTCACGACAGTTGTTTACAACACCCCCCACAATCCACTGAGTTTCTGGCTGGGTGTCCCAGACACTTGAAGGGTTTGTAATAATCATGCCGTTACAAATTATAGTTTCATCAAACTGGACCCTGACATCTTCACCGCCGACTTGTATATCCTCGGGTTCAGTATTACCAATGACTTCCATGACAAAATCCCCAAACTTTATATAAGTAGGTTCTGGGACCTCACATCGATTAACTGCCATGTAATTGGTGGTATTATATATCCAGCAATAACATCGTAAAAATTTTTGCATTCCATATAAATTTTTTTCAATTTGGAACCCGTCTTTACAGAAGAACTGACTTCATACATTTTTTATTCTTGCATTTAAAGATATAGGCAACCGTGCTTGAATTTTGCACCCTCATTTCACGTTCGCACAGGCTTCACACAGACCTGTTCACAAACTAAAATATTTTGTTTCATTAGAAATGAAACTGCACTATCATAAAAGTAAAGAAGCTGGTAAAGATTTGATTGTATGAATTGAGCTTTAATTTTTCGATCATCAAATGCATTTTATACGATAAAAAAAACCCTGTGAAAATTTTTTACCTTTACTTAAAAATTCCACCTTCTTTTTTTTTTTTTTTCAAATTTTTACGTATAAAAATATATTGAAAACAAAGGGTGGGTTTTAGTAGCGCCAAAATTGAAATAAGTTGTGAAATTTAAAAGTCTATAAATGTCATACGGTTAAATTGATTCTTTTTTTTATTTAGCTAACCTATTATTGTATATTACTCGAGGTGGTTCTTCGAAAGACCCGTGACCATGATTGCGTTCGTGATTGAAGGAGAGGGTGCCAAACAAAATTATTGCACAAGGACGCTTCTTACACAAGGCGCGGCACTGTGGGTGTTATGAAGAGAGGGGGTAATCGTAAATGAAAAGTCTAATCAAGGGGTACGAGAGAGAAAAAGGTTGGGAATCGCTGGTTTAATGTACATTCGCGAGAAAAGAACAAACCACTTTCATCATTTCGAGCACTATTAATAGTAGAGCAAATTCAAAGGAATTCAACAGAGAATAACGTCCTCTACAAATTCAAATCCAAAACAATTGCATAAGGGGGCGTCTTCATATCAAATTTTGTACAAACAACAAAATTTCTAAAGGAAACACCATGTTTTGATGCCATAATCAGGCTCTGCATCGTCAAATTATTTTAATTATGCAATTTCATGACTTTACTATCATTATATCCCGAAATATATTGCTTAAGTTCGTGTTAATTTCAGGGATCATCTCGACATAGAAAGTCGCTGTTCATAGATCGCGACTTATTCAAATTATCGCTACCCGAATTTCAAATTTTAACAGTTTTAAAGTATTTTTTAGCGATCCGAGAATTATTATATTTATTATGCAAGTGCAAACGATTTGAAAATTATATCACAGTCAGTACCGGCTCTATGGTCACCCTCTTATAAGGTCACCCCGCTTATATGGTCAGTTTTCTTAAGTCCCGTCTAACTTACTAGGGAACATGTGTTAAATAGTCTTTTTATTTTCCTGGTTATCGGTTATATGGTCGGTTTTTTTTTTAATCTTTTCAATGAGGTTATCATTTTTTTTAAATAGTAATTGTAACATTTTTTGAGGCGGGGAGCAACACAGAAAATGACCAGAAGAAAAAAAGTCTTTGCGACTATGGAGAGGACCTGAATTTACGCTTTTACTTCCCCCATTTCTCTTTTGCGTTGAATCATAGTCAGCGTTACTCACCACACACCATCAATTCTCTTCCTCCCCAAGCACAACAGGTGTACATCTGTCTGTTTATTGGTTGAAGCTATCTCTCCCTGTTTGAAAAGTACGTTGAAATTGAGACGAAAAGAGTAAAGTAAAATTTTGTTACATTTCGATTATACGTGACGACTAAGAACGTTCATTTATGTTGTTCAAAATTTTTACTTTTTTTTTAGTCGCTGACAAATTGATTCTCTGCGCAAAATAAAAACGGAAACGGAAATAATAAATTTAGAATCTTCGATCTTTTATGCAGTTCCATTCCAAAGAAAACACTAATAATTAAATTCCATTAAATTCATTTTAAAATGTTCTAGATTGAATTTTAAAATTCGACCCGACCGAAAAATTGCTAAAAAATCGGACTACCTGTATGCCAAATCCCATTATTTTTAGTGCCGTAGATTCGTCAGGACTATGATAACGAAAAACAGAAAAACAAACACTTCCTTTTATAATAGTAGAGATAAGTGCATTGAATATGGATGCACGTACGTAAGCGTACTGTACTTAGATTGGTAAGGTAAGCTAATAAATTTAACTAAAAAAAATATTGCATATTTCTTACTGTAGTTTTTACTTCGCGAATTAATTCTTTAAATGTTCTTAAAAGTTTAATTATTTGCTTATAAGCACTATATTCTGATAGGTGAATATAATCCTGCCATAATTAAATAGTGTAGTATTGTTCCGCATATATGGTCACCCCGCTTATATGGTCTGATTTTTCTGGACCGCTGAACTGACCATATAACCGATATTGACTGTATTATATTTACTATGCAAGTGCAAACGTTGCAACAATTACTGTCCGAGGTCTGTCAGACGTTTTCTTAATTTTTGGTTGCCCCCTAAAATCGCAATAATGAGGAAAAATTTAATGTAGCGCAAAAACTAATAATCGGAATGAGCTGAAATTTTGCATGACCATATTAAAAGTCCTTCTGAATCGATTCCCATCAAAATATAATAAGGTTAAAATTCATAATTTTTTCAAACATTAATTTAATAATTATTATTGCATACTAAAAACTATTTTTGAAATAAAATATCAAGTGAATTTTTTTGGTATTGTTTAGCAGTATAACATGAAAAAAAATATCAATACTATTAAAATATTATTTAGGAAGATTTCCATGAAAGTCTGAGAAACCATTAGAAGCTCCAATCTTTCTGTACTGATAACTTCGAAACGGTCAGACCTACTGACATGAAATTTGGTATCTGAAGTTAAATTTTGATATTGATATTAATTCAAAATTGTGTTTCGAATTATGGGTTCCTATTGAAAATTATGAATTTGAAGAAGACGTTCATAGAAGACGTTAGTTCCTGTCATATGCCATCCTTGAATTTTCTCTACTGTTAAAATTGCTCGAATGAAGAAGGATGGTTTGATTTTTGTCCGCGACTGTACTTGTTATGTTATATAGTAGAGTTTGCAGAACACTTTTACATTCAAGGAAAATTGACATTTGAAGGAAATTAAAGAGTTAGAATAAAGTTTCACAGGTTTAAAATATTAGAACATCCCATGATATATGCAAAGACGCTGTCACCATAAATGTTCAAGATATAATATCCTTTTGATATTATCATAATTTTTTTTTCGTATATAGAACGCATAACATCCCAAGTCTTCTGTGGCCCTGCAAGCCCATACCATTAAGCTGACTATGAATTTCACAAAAAGTTTTAGGTATTATTTGTCAAATGCTTCTTGTTTCATAATCAAACACGAATGCTTTAAGCATTAATAAAATATACTTTCATCACTGAACAGTATGTAGGTACATCTAAGCATCCAGTCAACACAGCAGCCTTCTTTCGCTCTATCGTACTCTTCCCCGTTCCTGCTTAGTAGTCCAGCGTAGTGGTATGTACTTGTAGGACTCCAGAATGCACTGGGAGGCTATGTATTTTGTACTAAAAAGTGGTGGTGCTAGCGTCTTGTTTCATTATTTAACACGGATGATTTATGCTATGATTATTGCTTTCAAAGGACATTTCAAATTCAAAGAACAAACAGCGCCAAATTAAGATACTTTCCTGGACGGCAAAGTCGTCGAATTTAAACTGAATTGAGAATTTATGGGGAATAATGAAGAAACAGACTCAAATGAATTGCGCCAACTAGCAAAGATTATCTTGTATCCATTATAAAATCAATATGGGCAAGTCTGGCCAAAAAATCCGAGTAGCTTGCAATTAACATGGGAAATTAATTTGAGGATGTTATTAAAACTAAAAGTGGCGCTACTAAATGATAGAGCTACTATTTTCAGAATTTCGGACATATCTTTGTATACATCATGGAATGTTCTAAGATTTTGAATCAAGTAAAATTGTATTATCATAATTTGATATTCTTCAAATGTCAATTATCATTTGAATTTGGCATTTATTTCGTAACTTTTTTTAATATAAACAATAGATGTCACTTCAATCTTAAAACAATCCTAATTTCTTACCTGGACGAGGTATAGAAAATATTACAGTTACATTACCAAAGTTTGTGCTCACTTTGCTGTCAGTAACTTATCAATACTTGGAAAAATGTTCCTGGACATGTTACTTTAAAATATGAACATAAGTCAATGTCACACTATTCCATTCAAGATATTTTACTTGATTCATTCTTGAAAACAACTGTTCAACTGAGTAAGGATCCAGTATAACCGTCTGGCCAATTATAAAATTCAAAACCATTATGAGCACGACTTAGCGAAGCATTTTGATCCTTCTTCCTCAGGATTTCAGAAGAACCAGTACCCAATAGCCCGTTGTGTTTGTTGCTCCCGTGCGACGTTATTAAATACCAACCTACTTTTGGAAGAACCAACTAAAAAAACTAACAGCAATAAAGTAATTGATGTTATTTGTGCGTGTCGTCAACTGTGCAATAAGAATCTCAGGAACAAGAAAATATACTTTATTTAAACGCAACAATAAAAAACGATAAATAATAAAATCAAATGGTTTAACATTACGACATCGACTTTCGAGGAAAATATATCTTAGACTTGCGAAATTTAACTATTGAACTAACAAAAAAGCACCCACACACGTACGTGGTTTATACGTGGTTTCGCGCAGATCTGTCTGAAGAAACGTGTAAACGTGCTTAAGTTTGTTTAAGAATGTTGCAACAGCATTATTATGTTTACATTAAAAATATGATTTTATTTAAATTGCTGCATTAATAACTTGAAATATAACAATATGCTTGGAAACGGTGATTTATTTTCTTATCACAACTACCTGTTCGAAGAAATCACCGGGGGTTAGCGAGCAGTGGTCACACCTGACCCCACGAAAAGAAAATTTGCACCTCGAAGGAGTAGACCGGTATAAATGAAATTTGGAGGAGTGGTGTACAACTGAGTTGGAGATGCAAATGATCAAATTTTCAGAATCGTTTGAGCAAGCGCGTTCTCTCAAAAACGCTGCATACCGGGGCATAAAAGGACATCCAGTAGCGCAGCAAATTAATTTCGACTCATGCTATTGTGTTGGTTACATCGTTTCTCATTGAGTTATTCCTCGGGAAAAAAAATTCGCAAACAATTTAAGCAACTGAGAGAGTTTGACGGAGGCCGATTAATTGGCCTCCGAGTAGATGGATGGTCTAATACAGTGATCGGCACTCCTTAATCAAAAGAGCCAAAGATCAGCAGTACAACGATTAAGATTTCTTTAGAGAGTCAAATTCCTTTTCAGAAACCATGTTTTTAGGAGTCGTTTTAAACTAGCTACTAACATTAAATAAAAAACCAGGTATCATAATAATAATAAATTTATTTTTATTGACAAACAAATATTTTTTACATTAAAGTAAAAATATGACACACGCATTTAATGTGAACAATTGTCTTGCATTTCCTTGGAAAGTTTGGATAAGTCAGGTTTATTTGTCGTTATTTTTAATTTCAAGCAGGGTTCCAGGTTCTCATCCAATAAGACGATTTCTCAATTTACTTTTGATAAGGTTCAAGCATGAAAAAGATTGTTCGCAGGAATATGTAGAGCCAAAGAGTGAAAGAACAGCAAATGCCAGTTTTTTTATATGATCATATGAGTCAGTAATACTATTATAGGTGTTGAAAATTCTTTCTCTCTCTCATGTGTGTGTCTTCCTTCTCCATGTCTTTCAAAGTAGACCACTTTTCTGTGAACTAAGATCATATTTATTTTTCTCCAAATTTTCCATGTCAGCATTAAGGCATTCAAATATGTAGCTCCATAATTCTTTGTTTTCTAACTCCAGTAATTGCACTTCAAAAGCGCCAATGTCAATAAAGGGAGAAAAATTCAATTCTGTTACGTCAACAACAAGGTTTTTCTAACAAAGGATAACATCTCTGTGCTATTTCTGAATTCCTGAAACATCCATAGAAAAGCTTCCCTGACATTTAGAATAGTTGTTTTGAAATAGTAAATGTCAATTACCAAGTTATTTTCTTGGCGATGTTTCAGCAGGCTTGGAAAATGAATTAATGTTTCTCATTCAAAATCTTGAGCAAAAAGGGATAGTTTGCTTTCGAAAGAAATATGATTTCTTCCATCATCGAAAAAATTGTGTTTCATTTCCCCTGATTTCCTAAGATTACTTAGAAAAGACATAACGTCTACCATGAAATAAAATTTTTGGATCCACTGATCGTCCATTAGTTCAGGATAGTCAACACCCTTCTCAAGGAGAAATGCTTTAATTTCAAGTAATAAGGAAGCGAAACGTTTTAAAACGTTTCCTCTTGGAAGCCAACATGTACCTTATTATGCAGCAGATCCGCGTATTTACTCTCCATTTCAACTAAAAATTCTATAAATTGGCGAAGGATAAAGAGCTTTAGCTACAATTGTGTTCACAATCTTGATCATCAATTCCATAAAATTACAAATTTCTTCTGGAAATGTCTGTGCACAAAGCGCTTCTTGATGAATGATGCAATGGTAAACAAGTATCTCGTGATTAATTTTTTCCTTCAAAATAGAAACAAAACCTTTTCTTACTCCGGTCATACTTTTTGCCCCATCTGTTGAACTTGAAACAATTTTATGGAGTGGAATATGTTTCTCCGTGCATTCAATGACAGCATTTGCAATATCTTCACCACGTGTTTGACCTTTCAGTGGCAATAATCCTAATAGTTCTTCTTTACGACACGAAGACAGCATAAATCGAAGTGAAACTTGCGCTGTGTCATTTACGCCACAGGATTCGTCAACTGCTATTGATAAAGCTGAAACCAATTTAAGATATTCGATGTGCTGATTTGTTATATTCAAAGACATATATTTTGACTGTTCTGTATTTTACCGTTTTAGCAAATAGTGGTAACTCTTTAATTTGTTAAAGAATTTCAGCCTTGTTCTTAAAATTCCGGAATATCTCTTCGGATGCATTTATCAAACAATTTTTAATGTATTCATCGTCTGTGTATGCATTGCCTGTCTTAGCAATCTCTCCTGTCTAACAATAAGAAACTTGCAATGTTAACATTGTTGGAATATTGCACCCAATAATTAAATACAGAACTTGATTTTTCTTGACTCTTCTGAAGTTTCTCAACTGCTTTCTTCCTCGCATGACCGGCGGGATATTTACTGCCAGCATTTAGTCGAAATCAATTCGAGGCAGAGTCGCACTCAAGAGGCTAAAGAGCCGCGGTTTGCCGACCACTGGTCTAATTGACGGATTGCGCAACATATTAGTTGTAGTGATGTTACTATTGCACTCTGTTTGCAGCGGTGGATACAACAAGGCACATGCCAGCATCAACCAGGCTCAGGAAGGCCTAGAGAAACCGAACCGAGAGAGGATCGACGTGTTGTAAGACATGCGCGTACTGATCCAACAGCCACTGTTGCAGACATTCAAAGGACAGTGGGAACCTCTCTCGATCATCCAATAAGGGATCGCACCATTTGTCGACGGCTTCACGACGTGGGACTAAACTCACGTAGACCGTTACGACGACGGCCTTTAACATAATTGCATCGCCGTAAAAGACTGGAGTGTTGTCGGTCCAGACGGACATGGGTCATCGAACGATCTTCACTGACGAATCCCGCTTCTGTCTGAGTTGAGACGATTATCGAATCCGTGTGTGGAGGCAACATGGTCATCAGTGCCAAGATTCGTGGTTTGTTGTGCAGTGTCACACGTCCAGAAGACCTGGTGTCATGGTGCATGGAGAAATTGCTTATTATGTCAAATAATCTTTGGTATTCGTTACGGGCTCTTTGACAGGCCATTGTTACGTACAAGAAGATTTACAGCCAGTTACGCTCCCATTTTTTTTAAATCCCAGGTTCACCCGCTATTTCAAGAAGACAATGCTTGACCCCATATTACTGCCGTCTCTAGAGCTTGTATACGACACAACGATGTCTTACCATGGCCAGTATACTCACCGGACCTGCCCCCGATCGAGAATGTATGGGATGTCCTTGGACGAGATGTAACCACTCCACCCGTACCGCGTAATCTGCTGGAACTACGTGACAGGGTTCAAGCAGCATAGGATGGACTGTCGCAGGACTTCATAAAGAGCTTGTATGACTCAATATAAAGGCGCTTGGCATGCTATATTAGGAATAATAGCGGTCATACGCCATACTTAATGATACCACTTTTTTTAATTTTTCTCAATAAAGTTTGCATATTTCTGTCTCGAATTTTAATCATTTACTCTTTTATAAGTACTTTACCAACCTTGTAAATTTCATTGCATTCTGACAATTCCTTCTAGGTGCAACTTTTTTTTGTCTCAGAATGTAAAACCAGTAACTATCCGTGTATTGAGAACCTAGTCGTGAAGGGAAACCGTGTACAGATAATAAACTGCGTAAACATTCGTGTATTAAGAACACTGTCGTGAAGTGAGAACAATAAACAGTACACATATTTGTGTATTAAGAACATACAGTGCAACACAAACAGTAAATATTAGTGTAGTAAAAACACTGTCGTGATGTGGTGTATACACGGATAATAAAACCCGGAAATATCCAAGAATTGAGCACCCGATCTTGAAGTGAAACCGTGTACACTCTTCAGCCCAAATACCCGTATATTAAAACCATCAGTATCGAATTCCGTAATACACGTCTATGTGTCTCACTTGTACCTTGTAAACATCGTTCAAAACCGTAGTATCCAATAATTATTTTATAATCATTCATGTCTGCTGCAGAACATTTGCCATTGAATAGCGAGTTTAAGAGCACTGCTGTAAAGACAGTTGAAAGTTTAACTTTTCAGAAATTAGCGAGAATTCACAATGTCAACTACACCTCTCGATAAATAATTCTGAATAAAAATCATGCTGTATTACGTATTCTAGAAATTATTCTATATTTCCAATCATCGGAAGGACCCCCAAAACTGACTTTTTAACAGACACACTGCACATTTATAATTTATTATTGGCAAATAAAATTACAGATTGTATAACTTACTTAAATTGCGAAACATCGTTTTGCAATAAAAATTCAAATTTCCTCTTAGATTATATCCTGATTAGCCGTAAGAATTGACGGTAGTGTTTCTGCTGTGGAACGTTTTCCTATACGTATTCGGAACGTAAGTTGACGTGGCTTTCGATTACAATTTCAGCTTTCAATTGCAAATTCAGCCGAGCCGCGGTAGTCCAGTTGGGAGAGTAACGGATTAGCTGCGAATTCGAAACTAGGTCCAAACAAAGACCATCGTGTACGCGAAAGCTCGTGCGCGTTAAATCTATCGCGACCTCAAAGGTCCACACCTCAGAAACGGGTTGCAATTTCTGCGTGAAACTCCTGGAGATTACTCTAAATGCCCTGACTGCTACCAAGCGTTGCTTCGCCTAGGCATCCATGTGACCAAAACATTGACTCCCTCTCTGGCGCATAAGGTAACTATGAAATTCCTTATATAGCCCAATCGGTGTAGACACGAATAGAAAGCACGTGTGCTGGAAGTCAATGTGGCAATGCATCTATGTGGGTTGATATACGCGCTGCTGACTGTTGGTGTAGCAAGCGCGGGTCTCCGGAAGTATGTCGGTGGTGACTGAGCAAGCCGGAAGACCGTCCGAAGGGATGATAGAATGACGACCGCCTTCGGGCAGTTGAGACCCGTGATCAGTGCTGTAGTCGTAAAAAAGACAGAGGGTATACCATGGGCACATGCAGAATTTCTTCCAGAGGGAGGCTTACTACTTACACTTTCCACAAAGGGGGGGGGGCAAAAAATATGTACACACACGCACATACATGTATATATATATATATATATATATATATATATATATATATATATATATATACGAAATCCACAAGCTCCATGGGGTATACTCAAAGGACCGGGAAATATGTTCGAATTAATCTAAGTTCAAATTATCGAGAGAGAAAAGCCTATAATTACTTTATGTTTCAGGAAAGGGGGAGAATTGTGGAACTTTGAAGAAACTTCGACCTAAGCACAAATTCGTGTTCACAAGCATCGTGTTATTGGGAGTGTATTGTATTGGATCATCCGGAAAGTTCGCGTTTTCAAATCGAAGCTAGCTTTGTTATTATTACGGTCTTTTAAGCTTACACTTCATAATTATAGCATGTGTTGTGGCATAATTTTTGTTTCACTGCAGTGCTAAGAATGGAGAACCAGAAAGTTCATTTTCGTCATATTTTCAATTGTTCTTAAAAGAGGCTTTATTTTTTCTGGGACAACTTGGGCGTTTTCATTGGTCCGTCAAAACGTGAAAGTGCATATTTCATCTATACCAAAACGTCGACAGATCCTTTTTAGCTCCTTTTCTCTATGGCTAATATCTCCTGTATTTATATTTTCTGGATCAAACATGGATATATCCCTCAAAAGTTGTCAATTTTTTTTATTAACAACTGAACAAAGCCTGGATTTTTCTCATTCTATCGACAATACTTTGAAAGAATTGCTTTTGATTAATAGGTACGATTTTTGAATTATGTACCAAGGTGATATCTTGAAATAGAAACATTTCTTTTGTTTCTACAGCTATATGCGTTTCTCGTTGACGTTTCGCGCGAAGTTTTCTTGGAAAAGCAAAGCGTGTAAGTAGTTTTTAAGAAAAAGCAGAGGGTATACGGAATTTGCTGGGAATACCAGAGGGTATACGGCGTATACCGCCGTATACCCTCCACTACAGCCCTGCCCGTGATCTGGGCAAAAGGACCGAGGCAGGGCTCTACGTACCGGGGGGGGGGGTACGCACCCCAAATCAAGTGACGGTTACATGTCTACGTGGTGAAATCAGGTATCTTGGCCAGTTAGGTTGTTCCAAGGAGTGAAGATCGGCTCCCTCAACGATCGGACCTCGGTTTAGACAGAAAACCGGGTTCCCCTGGGACTTCTGTTGATCGTGTGTCTGTGAACGTAGGAGCTATGCCTTTAAGTGTAGTGGCAGAACCAAAAATAACTGATACGCCCTGGCGTTCGGATCTGAGACAGATCTGACAAACAGTTATTGGTTCGGGTCGTAGATACTGGGTGTAGACCTCGCGTCATGTGAGTTACATGGACAAAAGCCGCTGTTTCTACTACCAAGTACCCAACTCCCGCTTTGGGGTAGAGCGAGAGGAACGGTCGCTCTACCCCAGATAAAGATGTTTCAATTGCAGATCTTGCAATTCCTACTTCCTCAACTTCATCTGTTGATGTTGCACCTGTAGCTGGTAAAGCACTCTCTAACTGTAACGATGATTCATTCTCACACCACCAGGGTGATTTATATGACAGGCAGACAGGAATGACTCCCCAGTCAGCTTTACCATTAAACGTTTCAGAAGATATAGCTAAATGGCCAAATCCTCTACCAAATAGGGTAGTTGATGAAATAGTATTGCGAGGGCCTAATAATAATAATAATGGCAAACTGGACAGTGAAGATGACTATCCGCGCAAAGAAAAAGGTCGCCATTTTTCGAATAAACATTTCCAAAGAATAATGCCAAACGGAGAAAAATATGCCAGGAAATGGCTTGTTTATTCAAAATCTCATTCAAAAGGGTTTTGCTTGTATTGTTATTTATTTCGACGAAATTCAGTAACAATTTTAGCAAATGAGGGTTATGATGATTGGGCCCATATTTCATTAGCCTTGCAAAAACATGAGACTTCCAACGATCATCAGTCAGCAACATGTATGTGGTTGGAAGCTACAAAAATATTAGGAAGGCAAACTGGAGTGGATCAGCATATAATGAAACAAATAGATGCGGAAAGACAAAAGTGGAAAGCAATACTTGAGAGAATGATGGCAATTACATTATTCTTGGCAGAAAATAATTTGGCTTTTAGAGGACGTTCCGACACTTTAAATACTACACACAACGGAAATTTTCTAGGTTTGGTTTAACTATTAGGCAAGTTTGACCCCATCATGATAGAACATTTACGCAGTGTCGCTAATCAGGAAACAAAAAACTATTATTTTTTCAAAAACATTCAAAATGAACTCATTGAATTGCTTGGAAATGAAGTAAGAGACACTATTATCATGAAAATAAAGAGATCTAAGCAATTTTCAATCATTTTATACTGTAAACCTGATATCAGCCACACTGAACAGTTAAGTATCACATTTAGATTTTTTTTTATTGACGACAATTGCTCCAGTGACCAGGGTCTCACAGGTTTATTTTGAGGGATGAGGTGATAAAAAAACATGATTTAGACATGCATGATTGCAGGGGGCAAGGCTATGAAAATAGCGCCAATGTGGTGGGGAACCAAAGAGGCTTCCAAAGTCGTATTACCAGAGAATTTTCAAGGGCTTTTTTTAATCCTAGCGGCTGTCACAGCTTAAACTTGGTTGTTTCTAACGCTGCTAAAACTTCAGTTAAATCCGTGTCGTTGTTCGGGGTTATCCAACGGCTGTTTGTTTTTTCTCCTCTTCCACAAAAAGACGGGAAGTAATCTCAAAACATACAGAAGCCTCACATTAAAAAAAGTATGTGAGACACGTTGGTGAAAGCAGAGTCTCAAGCCCTCAAGCTGTTAAGTATCAATGTACTGAAGTGAGAGAACAATACGATGAAAGTACCGACCCCGTTGCTGCTTCAGAAGCAAGGTCTCTCGCCCAACACATGTATCAATATGAATTTTTGCTAATTCTTGTGCTTTGTTGTGATTTAATGTACCAAATAAATATTGTTAGGAAATCCTTGCAATCAGAATCGACAAACTTGTTAAATGCAACGAATCTATTACACAAATGTTGCGAATTTGTTAAGGAATACAGGGATACTGGCTACGCATCAGCTGTAATCATAGCAAAAGAAATTGCCGAAAAAGCTGAAATTTCACCACCAAATTTCACCTACAAACAAAAAACCGAAGAAGAAAAAGAATGTTCGACTATGAATCTCAAGATAAAACTCCAATAGACTCGGAACAAAATTTTTTAAGACCACCGTAATCTATCCTTTGATAGATACAATTGTAAATTCGCTGGATATACGTTTCCGACAGATGTCTAATTTTAATGCAAGTTGGTGTTTCTTGTATGATTTAAAGCGACCTGTTGATATGCCTGAATTGGAACAATCGTGTTTAATTTTGCAAATTATTTTGACACATGATTCACACAGCGATATTTCTGGAACGGATATGGCTCAAGAAATACTAAGCTTGAAGCATTTCTTAGACGTAGACCAAGGCCAACCGAAAGATGTTCTCATTGTCTTGAACAAAAATGATTAGTGCGATTAGTTTCCAAACACTGACTGCACTTCGGATACTTCAAACTATTTTAATACGTGTCGTCTAAGGTGAGCGTAGTTTTAGTAAACTAAAACTAATAAAAACATACATAAGATCGACCATAGCTCAGGAAAAAATGTCAAACCTGACAATTTTATCAATTGAAAATGATATTGCTTAATCCATACCTAAAGATAATTTAACTGTAAAATTTGCCTGTGCGCACGCGAAAGCAAGAAAGGTAAACTTCGTTTTAATTCATTTAATTAAGATCGATATAACAAACGTGATATCATGTTTTCATTTAATTATATTATTACAATACCTTCAAAGGTAACATATTTTATTATTAAGTGTCTGATTGAAATTAACACCAAATACTAATTTAATTATATAGCGGTAGGAATTTTTTTATGTTAAAGCAGGAGTTTAATAATTAGAGCTACTTAATTTAATTTAAATTCAATAAATGTTGTTTTTGCAATAAAAAAGTTGATATTTGAAAAAGTTGTTGTTATTATTTGTTTAACATAAACAGAAATACGATTTATGTGACGTGAAAGCGTCGACGAAGGACGACGAAAGACAATCTCGCTCTACCCTGATCAAGGGCTAGGGCCGGCGCTGCAAGTACCTCCTATAGGTGCCACCTGGTAACTAGAGGTGTCGGGTACCACTCACCCGGCTGCCCTAGGTCCTGTACGCCTACGAATTAAGGATATCTGATAGACGGCAAGGATCTGCAAAGTTCCAGAGATGATGGTACCGTTTTTACTGCCCACGGTACTGGGTCAAAAGGTAGCTGTGGCAGACTGCTGTTCTATTGGGATACTGAGGCTGAGGGCGCTCCCCTAGTAGATGCATGGGAGGTCGAGTCTTTTGCGAGATACCGAATGATGATAATAAACTCGACTCTATTCATGACTTCGGTCGATTGATTATATGAGCGAGAAAGCGAATCAAGTTCACTCACCCTGCACGTTCACTCCATTTTTAAATATCCTGCGAGGATAAGTGAATATTTGGACGGCGCGTCTTTGGCCCTTCTCATCCTCAATTGTCCTACTCGAGGCTTTCCCTCTCATTCGTGGCTAATCCATAGTGGGTAGGGATTGCAATCCGATCCGGCGAATCCGATAAACCGGAATTTTTTAAAAAATTAAATAATCGATTATTCAAACCCAACTTTAAAGTCGAAAAATCGTTTTTTAAGTAATTGATTGTGAATTAATCGATTTTGTATTTTTCAATCATCAGTTTGGAGAATTGTTGCAAAAATAATAAATTAAATTATCAATAATATTTTTTTAATAAAGAGGAATCAGAAAAGCAAATTCTACAAGAAAATGAAGACTATTGCAAAAAGACAAACTGTAGAAAAGAAACAGATTTTGAGAAAATACTGAAGAAAGAAATGACTCCATATGAAATGGAGTCAAAGGAAAATATTTGTCTCTTATGTACGACTACTTAATGACGGTTAAACCAATTAGTGTCGAAGCTGAGAGGGTCTTCTCAGTCGCTGGTTATATTTGCCACTCATTGAGAAGTAGATTCTGGAATGAAACAATTAATACGATTTGTTTCCTTAGATCGTTCTTTCAAACTCAAAAGTGATTTCCATTACTATATAACTTTGATTTAAGCAATTAAGAAGAATTAAGAGTTCCCTTGTTTGTTATGTTGACCAAAAACTGCCAAAGATAATATTTATTATTTTAGTATGAGACAAGGTTAGGTACAATTTATATGTCATTTAAAAATCCGACAAACCAAATCTGCTGGAAAGGTCATGTTGATTATTTTCTTTGATCATAAAGGTGTAATCTATCAGCATGCTGTGCCTCCAAAAACTACTGTGAATGGTGAATATTATATTTCAGTTTTGAAAATTTTGCGACTGCGCATATCGAGAAAGCAACATGAACTGGTAGGGAATTGGACATTACATCACGATAATGCTCTCCCGCTTGTCTCTTGTTCTGTTTAGTAATATCTTAGTAAATGCAATATTAAAATCATGCCACATCCATTTTACAGTCCAGATCTCGCACCATGCTGTTTCCGACGTTGAAGGAGAAGCTCCGTGGTAGTAAATTTTAATACAGATTCTGAAGTTATTTCAGCAGTGCAGGGTTCTTTGAAGCAGCTTCCAGAAAAAGGCTTCTCTACTTGTTTTGAAAAGTGGGTTGAATGATGGGACCGTTGCATTTCATCTGAGGGAAGGTATTTTGAAAAGAATGATGTATATTTTCTGTAAATATATATATATATATATATATATATATATATATATATATATATATATATATATATATATATAGCCAAAAGTCACCGGACACCCTTTCAATTCAAGTAAACGATCCCAGTGTGACGTCTGTACACCTCACCTATATAAGTGAAGGCATAAATGCCGGAGCATCAAACGCGTGTTTTCTGTCACGATGAAGCCAACGGGAAGAGTTAAATGCATTCGAAAGGGGCATACTTGTAGGTACACATATATTTGGACATTCGGTCAGAGATTTTTAGCAACAGTTAAACGTGCCCCGGTCCACAGTTGGCGGTGTTATAGTAAAGTGGAAACGCCATGGAAATACTGAACCGAATTATCGCTCTGACAATGCCAAGAAACTAACTGATGAAGACCGGAGATCCCTGAAGCGTTTTGTGCAAAACAACCGACACACATCTTTGTCGGAGGTTACAGAGGACTTCCGTCTCAACTCAGCTACACAGGCCAGCGACAGGACTGTCCGTCGAGAGGGGATAGCACTTGATTTTCATGGTCGTGCTTCCGCCAAAAAGCCACTGAGCACACGCACCAATGCCTGGGGGTGTTTGCAATGGTGCAAAGAGTACCGTAATTGGACTTTGGACCAATGGAAGAATGTCATGTGGAGTGATGAATCTCGATACATGATCTGGCACTCTAATGGGCGTGTATGGACCTGGCGACTGACTGGCGAATGGTATTTACCGAAGTGTATTGTGTTAACTGTGAAATTTGATGGCGTTAGTGTCATGGTTTGGGGCTGTTTCACCTGCTTTGGGTTTGGCCCGTTAGTTTTAGGCGACGAGTCGATGACATCTGGTGTATAGGAAAACATTTTAGACAATAGCATGCTTCCGACACTATGCCACCTTTTTATAACAGGTTCTTTTCTGTATCAGCACACGATAATGCTCCTGTTCATCCAGCAGGCGTCATTGTGTCGTGGTTTGACAATAATCAGGTGGTAGTGCTTGCCTGGCCGGCTCAAAGCCTATAGAACATCTTTGGGATGAGTTGGAGTGTCGGTTGCTAGCCAAACCCACTCGACCAAAAACCAAACGTGAACTGTTCACCGTGGTACAGGAGGAATGGACCAAAATTCCGACAACAGTTTACCAGAACTTAGTGGATAGTCTACCCCGAAGGGAAAACGCTGTAATTAAAGCAAAAGGAGGCCCAACATCCTATTAGTTATACGTCTGGTGCCTTTCAAACCAACAGTACCGGGTGTCTGGTGACTTTTGGCTATATATATTAAATATATTAATTAAATCAATTAATTTAAACTATGGTTGGTCTTGGATTTTGGCGAGCTGGACGATTTATAGCTATTAGAAAGAAATTTACAGTTAATATGCGCTGTCATTTAAAAAATGTTTTCACCGTGCGAATCGACAGATTTTAAAAAAACTGATCGATGTTTAAAAATATTTTTTCCTCCGTGCTTAACCCTCTGAGCACCATGATATTTTTGAGTAGAATTGAATTGTTTTTACCTTACATAAATATTAAATAGCCACATATATGGGTTGAATGAATCCTAAGAAAGCATTTATTTGTCAAGAAGGTCAAATCTGGTTAGAAATCATTTAGATGGATGGATGCATATGTAGCGAGTCAGAGAGCTAAAAGATTACATTATTTTAAACATAGATACGTTGAAAAATGAATTCATATATGTCAAAGATATACGCAGGGAAGACCAATTTAGTAATTGGACAATGTCTTTCATTAAGTTTATTAACCCTGCAAGCGGTTTTGACAAGATATCTCGTTCACGATTTGGTCAATTTTGCTAATGACAAGATACCTCCGTCGAGAAATTTTAAATAGAAATATATCAAAACAATTTTTTCATTGTTTTAAACAGGTGATAGTTTGGATTGGAACAGGTTTTTGCATCATAAGGTTGCTGCATGTTGATTTTCAATGCAAAGATAAACCACAGAATGGTTAAAGAAATAAGAGATTCCAATTAAACACATTATAAATGAGCAACAGTGACTTAACTTATTGAATCGGCGAGGAGAAATTAACGTCGTATGCGTTGACCAGATTCTTCTGGGAATTATAAACCGTCTTTTTTAAATAATTATAATAAATTTTAATATTCTATATTATTATAATATTTTTCAGAGAAATCATCAATTCCATCCAAATGTTGAATTGTGAGTACAAAAAATGTGGTGGTCGTTAATAGCAGTTCGAATAATTGTATGTGAAAGCAGATCATACATATATACCGCTTTTTACCACATTCCCAGCCGTCCCGTCGTTTTAAACCTCCACGTGGTTTTGACAATATATCTCGTCCATCAAGATTTGACTAATTTTCCAAAGGACGAGATATCTCGTCGTTTAGATGATAAGATCTGGTCAGTTTTTTCCAATGCCGAAATTTCTCACCCATCAAGATATCTAGTCAGTTTTGCTATTTAAAAGATTCCCCTTCAAGACAGCCACCTGGAGGGTAACAAAAATGTCGATTTCATCCCGTTTATAACAAAATATTTTAATATGGCTCTATCAATAATTAGTATTTATAACCTGTAATCGTACATCAATATCCATGGATACCGGCAATTGGTATCCATGGATATTGATAACCACGGAGTCGCATTATTCGATACTGTGTATCGATACCTGCAGTGATTTATTTAGGGAAAATAAATATATTATTAGGACAGAACAGATAAATATATTATTAACAGCAGAACAGACACTCCGTCTCAGACGGAGTGTCTGTTCTGCTGTTTTTGTTTTGTCTGCATGTTAACTGATGGCTTTGTTATTCAATGCGGTGTTTTAAATTTCATATTTTTTAAAGTTTGAAGTCTATCCTTGCAATGTTGAAGAGGCAGAACTGTAGTTTCAATGGCGATCTCCAGAATAAATTATCGTTTTACTTTTAGATGAATACAAAATATTACATAAAACTCCCGTTCTATTTTTGTCTCAAGGAAATGTGGTCAGCCTATGTGTGTATCGAGTCATACTTTTTAGAAGTATTTTTTTGTTCATTTTACTGCTATTTCTTGTTTATGACAATGTTTATTTGACAATTTCCCACGTGAACTTTTTTTATATTAATACAATTTTACCTGAAAATTCACGAATTATAATTGATTTTGTCAGGAAGTTCCATTCTTTTTGTCTGGTATTCTATTCTTACTAAAAGGAACATAAGCCTTGTACACACAGAATTTTAATGGACAAACAAAATGTATATAATTTCAGACACGATACCCTTGTTGAAACTGCCAGTAGCTCAAGTTTAGCTTTCGCTCAACCAAGTGACTTATCAGTAGGAAATTAATCGTAGTGCCATCTGGCGACGAATGATTATAATATTAGAAGAATTATAAGCGATTTCATCATATGGTGAAAATTCTCTTTTATTGTCTGTCAAAATATAGATAGATTTATTTATTTGTGGAAACCTCGACAGGAAAGGAATCTATGCGATAGAAGAACTATAAACTGAAATATTTTTCGAAGCCAAATATAAGGAATGTTTTTTTTATCGAACCACTTCTTTTTGAACTGTTTCATTAATTGTTCCATCGTTATTAATTGAGATCTTTTATATCCCCATAATTACAAGACGATTCCCACATTTTCATATTTAGCCGATTTTAGTTTATTTTGAGTGTACCTTAATTTAGGAGATATGCGTTCGAAAGTATGCTATTAAGTAAACAGTTAATTTCTGAACTTGAAAAATGAAATTGTGTATGTAACCAGGAAACTACAACTTCACAGTATTCAAAATAAATTGATAAAAGAGAGACAAAAACACTTAAAGCAGTTAACACCGAAAACAATTCTGAGTATGCACCTTAGTTCGTAATAGTTAAATCGCATGATGATTTATTTTTATGTAGCTCTTTTGCTTAGTAGATTTTGTAACATAAATGACATTGACTTTATCTTGTTCGTGTGCTTTCTTATTAAACCCTAAAACAGTTTTCTTTTCGTAATGAAGTAGATTCGTGATACCTGCTCTTCCATGTCATGAGTCGACAGTTAACTCATTCGTTACTTTCGCATTTGCGCTTTGACTTATCTACGCTATTAAGGGATTGGTTCTTGAAAGAGTACTGACTGATGTTGCCTGACATTGTTGCAGTAGCAAATACTGACTTAGAGGAAAATCATCTCGGGAAAGTGTAGCAATAACAGTCATGTCATTATTCATTTCCAATCTTTTTTTAAGATACGCTTTAGGGTTGCAAGGATCTTCTTTAAAATCCATCGATCTGATATCTACATACGCTGTCTCGATGTTGTACGCTTTCGATTCAGATTTTTCTACGAGACAAATCAAACATTCTTTTGATTTTGATTTTCTTCTGCTTTTGATTTTCAGCAAGCTTTTGGGCAGCTCTGGGTCACACACTGTTTTTTTACACGACGCACTAAAATGCCGTCGCCACTGAAACCGCTCGAAATGACCTTTACAGTGGGAAGGTGGTCGGCGTATTACAATGCTGTCCGAAGCCACATAGCCCAATGTGTGAGTACTGGCTCAGGCAGTTGGAAGATGGTCTGAAAAGTAGCTTTTCGGAGATTGTTTTGTTCTGTGGCTGCCTTAACACAAGTGACGAGATTGCTCGCATTTGTGTAAAATCCGAGGACTTTTTCTGCAGTTGTGAAACAAGTGTGCCACGCAAGTAACTTAGAGCAATCGCGAATAAAGCACCTTGATTGTGTTTCCAGCCGCAGTCATAAGATATGCTGTATCGGATAGCAGAAGCGCAAAATTCTTTCGCTGAACATTCAGAGACCTACAAGACGTCATACACAAGGCGAATAACATATTGATGATCGACACACACCTCGCAAACTGTGCAGCCGATTACGCAAGTTTTCTCTATATTATCAAGAGTGCCAACTAGGGATGTCAACTCTAAGAAAATAACAGGTTTTCGGAAAACCAGTTTCTTTTCGTCCGGTTATAACCGAGTCAAAAGACCGGTTTTTAAAATAACTGGAAAAAAATAACCGATTTTTTAAAAACTTCAATGTGTTTCTATTTAGTTGTATATAAAAAATGCTAAATGTCGTTAACTGTGTTTATTTATCACATCACAACTATTAAAAAAATTCACATTAATTCTAAAATAAACCAAAACTTAATTCTTTCAAAATGAAGGTACATGAACTAAAAAAATAATTAAAACATTAGTTACATTGTTAATATTGTTTTATCTATTCAACCCAATACTTTTTATTTACTCTGCTCATAAATACTAGCTCAGTTATATACTGATTAGTTAATCGACTTCTGTCATCCGAAACCAGAGAATTCGGAGCAGATACTATACTTTCAGATGGCACCTGAACTGCTAACAACCGTCAAATACTTAAAAGCTAGCAATACTAATGCAGGCGAACATGTCTTTTTTTGACCCCAAAATTCAAGTGGACTACTATCCCTTAACAACAGAGGCTTCTGCAAATATAGTTTGAGCTCATTGGGAAAGTAAGCATCTGCACCCTGCGATTTTGGAAAAATGGATTTTGTCATGTGTTGCCCAAAGAAGGCTTGGGTTTGTTGAATCGGAACTCTGGTATGAATGCTGAAGACTGCGAATTTTTCCTAATTGATTCAAGCAGTGCGTTACCTTTTTGCTAACCTGGGAAACTGCTTGACTAGCAATTGTGGTAGACATATAAAGTTTTCTTAATCTGGGGTCAGAAAGAGACGCTTTGCACAGAAGAGGGTTGAATAAAAGAAATTTTGAACGAGCGGTAAAACTTTGCGACAACTTTGCTAATAACATTTTAGAAATATCACGAATAGGGGTAATTTTTCCGTGATGCATTAATACATGAAACAAGAGGGACAACTAGACTACCAGTTAAGTATTCACTCCTAAAAATTTCCGTAGGGGCTTCCTTAAACGGCCATAATATGCTTACTACTTCCGATAGTATTTCAATTTCTGACCAAGAGAGGCAGAGAGCATTCGGGGAGCTGTTTTAAGGTTGGGTTTTAAAAACACACGTGAGACGTAAGGAGATAAATGGATACATCTCTCCAACATGGCATAAGTGCTATTCCACCTTCTTGGGACGGATTGAACAACAAAAAAAAAATATTTCCTTCTCTTAGTTGTTCACTCCTCAGATTATTCATAAACAAATTACTGTGTCTTGCAAACTTTATTATTTTATTTACTTCACCAATGAGCTCTTAACTTCGAATTAGCACCATCTTCTAATCCTTCCACTATAACTAAATTTAGCACATGGGCAAAACAATTTATATTCTTTCCCTCACCAAGTAATTTTTTCTCCTGAAATCATGTGAATTCCTCCATCAGTACACACAGACACTATTTTAGATTTTGGTATTTTAAAAGAGTCCGAGAGGTCCCCGATTTCCGATGAGATGTAAACTCTATGCGGAGACGAGAGGTTTCGAATACCGATCATTATTGTCTTTAGGAGGTAATCATCAGGGCCTGCAATAATAGTAATAAACTTACTAATGTAAATGTATTATCTATTAAAGTAATCGAAGTAAGAATTACTGCAATCTTTACAGATAAAGTGAGCTGTCACAACTGAAAAGCTCCGACTGGTATTGACTACTGTGCAGAAATCAGCAGTAAGGGGAAAATGTTGGACACCTACCAATTTTTTTTACTTATGAGTAAATTGATGACAGCACTATACCGTGAGGACACCATCTGTGTTACCTGTAACCACATAAATATTTAACTTATTTTGGTCTTAGAAAGTGGAACTTGAATATTTCGATTGTTAATAAAGTTCTTACGGTATTTCTGGAAGGCGGTTTGTATAAAGGTGCAATCGTTTTAGTGTATTGCAAGTAACCCTCCTTTTCCACAATAGAGTGAGGGGCGTTGTCTTTACATACCATGTAAATTAATGCATTTGTAATTTGGACTTCTTGTTTACCACCACCGACAACAATAAATATATTTAGGTACAGACGCTAACTATACTGTGGAAAACAAGATTTAGTTTTAAGTAAATGCGAAATTTTATGTAATCGTGGAAAACCAGCTTACTCTCAAAGCTAGAAGTTCTCTCTGCTGCCTCAAAAAGTGTTATTTGCCTTTGTTTTTCTGTTACTGACGGGGAAGGATTAGGCGATCTTGATCGTATTAAAGGGGATGTCAATGTTGAGGATGTTGAGGGTTGGCGAGCGTTAGCAAGCAGGGGGCGGAGACCTCGGTGTGGCGTCACGACCCAGAAAGTCCAATCAGGAATATGCGAATTAAGATAGTTTCGACGTCGCAGGAGATTTATAACTATGCTAAAGGAGTGTTGGTTTGCGTAGCAATCACCTGGGGTTGGCGAGCGTAGGCGAGCAGGGGCGGAGCCTCCTAGTATATATATATATATGTGAGGGTAGGAAAATTAATTTGTAACTTAAAAGTAGAAAGGAACTCATCTCTATTTTAAATACTACGCAGTGAGATGTTTTGTTCCAAACGGGTGAAAAGGGGAGATGCACCATGTTTACAATAAAGTTCTTCCACCTGTCAGATGTCACGAGTGCTTCCCTCAAAGGGTGTCTGGTATCTGTCAAGTAACGTGTAAGATTCCTATTGGTTTCGGAGTGTCACATGACCGTAATCCCCGTCTGGGTTTGGGGCTAGCAACAGAAGAAAGACACACTTGTAATGATATTGTCTTGCTGACATAACGTATGATTCTGTTCCTCTCGATTTGGGCGTTGGCTCGATCTTCATTGTACATATTCATCCTGATGATGTGAAAATAGTGATTATGTGTTTTATAGAATAAATTAATTTGTTAAAGAGAATGAAAATATTATTGGAACGACTGCTATAGCACCACATAATTAAAGTCGGTAGGATTTTTCCACGCTGGATAGATCTACCGTGAAGATTTGGCTCCTAAAATGGTAACAAGCCCTCAAACGTTTCCCGGTCGCGCAGATGTCATGGATACCCCATCAACGAGGTAGCAGTGTCGTTTTGCTGTACTTCCGATTCTTCGAATTGCTGTGGCTGTGATGATCCTGGCTTGCCCTCGTCGTTGCCGTTTGACCCCATTGACCTGCCTGAAGCCGAGAGGAGCGATTTTCTTCCCCACCTCCCGGAGAGTGATGCAGTGTGAACAACTAAAGAAAGGGTCGGTCAACCCAACACCTAATCGTGCGGCCCTTGTGTCATCTGATAGTGCGTGGTTTCGCAGTGGTCAAGAGTTGTTTTGTGCGCGTTTTCGTAACTCCACTTCTGTTCTGTCTTCCATCATCTACTTCTGTTCGTTGAGGGAATAACTGATTCATTCGGTTTGATGGAAAAGAAGACTCTGCTATACAAGTGAGTTTCGTGTATATTGCACAGTATCTTGAAGGAAAATATAGTTAATATTTTTGATTTATGATAATTAAGAGTTTTGAAATGATATCGTGTTTATTGAAGTTACTTATGAATAGTTTAGTTTTATGATGCAATATGAAGTTAACGCGTAACTGTGCATGATTATGGTGTAAAAAGTGTATTAGAAGTGTATTTGTAGAAATGTTAAGATTATATTTCAGTGTTTCATTTTGATTTATTGTGTGGGATGTTAAATTTATGAGATTAAGAGGATTGTAGTAAATTGATAAAAATGGCAGGTTTGGGACGTTTAAATAAGTCAGAATTAATGGCTCTGGCTGAAGAATTAGATATTGTATTGGATGAAGAGACCAAAGTGTCTGAAATTAAAAATGCAATTTTATCAAAACAAGGTCGGGATGATGAGGAAAAAATAAGGGAAATAGGTGATCGTTTGTTACAAGAGAAAAAAGATAGAATAGAAGCTGAAAAGATAAGTTTAGCCCATCAGAGGGAGTTAGAAGCCCATCAAAGAGAACTGGAAAGAATTAAACTAGAAATTGAAATTAAAAATAACGGCAATGGAAATTTTTCCAGGTTCAACTTAATGAACATTGTTCAAAATTTTGATCCAAAGGTAGACGAGATTGTCCTTTATTTGAAAAATTTCGAAATAAAAGCAAATCTAGCTAAGATACCGCGAGAAGAGTGGACTGCCTATTTATTAGGAGTATTACCTGCAGATTTAGCAAATAAGGTGGCTAGGGAGCCCGAAACAATGATCAAAAATTACGATCACATCAAAGACTTACTTTTAAAAAGATACAAACTTAATCCAGAACAGTTAAAAGTTCAATTTTTTAGCTCTCTTAAAAAACCCCAGGACACTTGGAGGAACTTCACTCTTGAGATTTCTACCTTCTTTGATGACTGGTTGGGAGAGTTAGAGGTTGATACTTTTGATAAGCTCAGAGATTTGATAATTACAAATCAAGTCAAATTTAGGGTCCCTTTACTAACAAAAGAGCATTTTATCAATGAATGGATCAAAATGAACAGTCCCTTAGAGTTCGCAGAAAAGCTAGATGAGTACGAGTCTTTAAAGGTTGGTCTAGATAACAGGCCCAATTTAATGAAGCCAAAACCATCTAGTTCAAAATTTAAGGAACATGGTTCTTTTAAACCTTTTCAAGGGCAAAGATCCGATAATGCTTTTCAGGTTTCAAAACCTTTTCAACAACAAAATCCCTACAGATATCAAAGTTATGAACCATCTTACGCTGGTAAAAATGTTAACTATCCTTACAGGGAAAAATATAGAATATATGGTAATGGGAAAACTCCACCAGCTGAAGGAGCTATTAAAAAGTCAGCACAGACCCATCATGGGGATATTCCTACTAGCTCTTCTGTAAAAGAGATGTCTGATGAAAAGGATTCTAAAAAGAATCTTGTAAATAATAACAGTTCTTGACAACTATTGTATTGTGATTTAAACATGTTAGGTGTTGATGGCAGCAATAAAATTGTTCCTGCTCTCAGTGATACAGGAAGCAGTGTTTCAATAATCCCCAAAAAGTTTTTGAAAGGGGTTCAGTACGAAACAATTAGTAGTGTAGAAAAAGTTCCATTACAACAGACTCAAGGCACTATAAATGAGTTTGAAGTGTTTAAGATTAATGTAAAAATTGGGAATATTGAAAAGTCAGTTCGTATGTACTGTTTGAATACTAACATAGACTATTGCTTGCTATCATTGCCTGACATGTACCTTTTTAATGTAAGAATTGATTTTGATGAGAAAACAGTAGTGCAAGGTAATCATGTTTTACAAAGTGATTATAGTGCTTTAAATTCAAGTAATTTGTGTCTTAGTGTTATAAGAGGTAATCTTTGCCCAACAACAACGGGCACCATAAAATCAAAATCCTCTGCCCCTGTGGAGATAACTGCACCACAGATTCAGATGGATGAAAGGTTATTTTCATTACTACAAAGGTATTGCAATGTCTTCAGTGAGGACAGGTATGATGTTGGTTGCATTAGACTGGAGCCTCAGAAGGTTGTCTTAACTTCTGAACTTCCTATCTCTTTGCGACCTTATCGATGTTCTCCTCAAGATAATAAAGAGATTGAGGCACAAATCAAAAAGTTATTGGATGCTAAAATAATAAAACCATCACACAGTCCATATTCAGCCCCAGTAACGATGGTTGTAAAGAAAGATGAAGGAAAAAAGAGCAGATTGTGTATAGATTTTAGGAAATTAAATTCGATAACTAAAACAGATGCTGAGCCTATACCACGAATTGATGCCGTTTTAGATGATTTGACCCATGCTAAATATTTCTCAACGATTGACCTTTGTTCAGGGTTTTGGCATTTAAAGATAAGAGATAGTGATACAGAAAAGCTTGCAATGACCACTAACTTTGGCCTGTATGAATGGTTAAGACTTCCTTTTGGCTGGAAAAACAGCCCCAGTATTTTCCAAAGAGCAATCAGACAAATATTGCAAAAACATAAGGTAAATTTCGCCATAAACTACTTTGATGATATCATCATATATAGCGACACTATTGAAAAACATTTAGAACACTTGGAAAAAATCTTTGAAATTTGTGAAGTTGAAAATATTAAACTGAAAGGATCCAAGTGTACTTTTTGCAAAACAAAAATCAAATTTTTAGGTTATGAGATTTCAGAAGGAAAGTGTTCTCCCAATGATAGTAATATTGAGACTGTTAAAAAGTTACTCCCCCCTCATAATGTCAAATCGTTACAGAGGTTTTTAGGCAGCATAAATGTGTACCATAAATTTATTCCTAATTATGCTAGGCTGAGATTACCTTTAAACAAACTTCTCAAGAAAGAGGCAAAATGGGTTTGGACAGAAGAGTGCCAGAAAGCTTTTGATAATCTTAAACTTGCATTAATTTCAAAGCCAATTTTAAGTCTTTTTAATCAAAATCGTAAGTGTCATTTGCATGTAGATGCTTCAGGTGAGGCCATAGGTGCTGTACTTAAGCAAGAGCATCCGGACGGAACCCAACATCCCATCTCTTTCCATTCTCGCCAACTAAGACCCTATGAGAAAAACTACTCCATCACAGAGCTTGAATGTCTAGCTATAATAGACGCTCTAGACAAATACCAACATTATCTTCATGGAACGCCATTCACCATACACACTGACCATGCAGCTCTTGTATGGTTACGTAATGTTAAGCATCTTACAGGTAGACTATTTCGTTGGTCTTTGAAATTGTCTATGTATGATTATGAAGTTAAGTATCAAAAAGGCTCAACAAATTATGAAGCGGATATGTTATCTAGAAATCAAGTATCACATCACAACTGTCAGAAAACTCACTTAATTCACAGAGAAAAGATAATTGAACATCAAAGGCTAGATAATGTTGACAGTGTTAAGTTTAAAAAGGTCAATGATGTTTTAACCATTAGTAAGAAAGGATTGATAAAGGTTGTTGTCCCTTTTTCACTTAGAGAAGAGTTAATTTCTAAAACCCATGAGGAATTTGGTCACCCAGGGGTAAAGAAAATGATAGCTCTAATATCTCCTTATTACTATTGGACAGATATCATCACTGATATTTCAAATTTTGTAAAACACTGTGAAACATGTCAACTAAACAAACTATCCCATCTTAAAAAGTATGGACTCTTACAATCAATGCCTCCTTGTAAAGAACCATTTGAGATGTTTTCACTGGATTCAGTGGGTGGTTTTAATTATTACAATTCAGCAAAACGCTATCTTAGCATTTTAATTGATCATGCTACTAGATTTGTTTGGACTTTTCCAAGCAAAAATATCACATCTGAAGTGTACACCAATTTATTGAAACAGGTTTTTAATTCTAGAGCTCCCAAAGCTCTTTTAACCGAAAGAAATCCTGCATTTACATCAGGTAGGTTTCAAAAGTTTTTAAGAAACAATGGTGTGAAACAATTGTTGACCTCTTCTCATCATCCTCAAACTAACGGTAAATGTGAGCGGGTGAATCAATCAATTGTAATTAGACTGAAGTGTAAAGTAAATAATTCTTCCAAAACAATTCCATGGACTAGGTATTTAGAAGAAGTCACTTTAGAGTATAATAATACCCCACATTCTGTAACCACCTTTCCACCAGCGTACTTAATGTTTGGAAAGCTTCCATTTGACTCTCCTATTGATCAAAATTTGTATCCACCAGTCCAAGAGGCAAGAGAAACTGCCTTGGAAAAAACAAAATTACACCATCAAAAGAGTAAGAGAAAGTATGATTTGAAGTACAAAAATGCTGAGTTTAAGGAGGGTGATCTTGTAATAATGGAAGAGTTTAAATACCCTAACACAAGGAAATTAACACCCCCTTATTCAGGTCCATACACAATTTTAAGAAAACTTTCTGAAGTTAATTTTGAAATTGACAAACACGAAAATCAGACTGAGATTGTGCACTCGTCTAAATTAAGATATTTTTATCCACATGATAGGTTTCAATTGAGTCGAAAGGATAGTGAATTTTCTCTAAAATAAACATTTCTTGTGAGTTAAAGACGTACCTTGGGAAATTCAATACCCACTGTTGTATTTCGTCTCATATTGAAAAGTTTTGTCATTGATTTATTTGAGTAATTAATAAATGTTATATTTATTGGGTTGAGATAATGAAAGATTTTGTCACATATTGTGTGAAATATAAAGTATAATGGTATTGTTTGAAATTATGGTACTTGAGTGTGGAATTTTGAATCTTGTTGTGTATTAAGGTAATTAAGTGATAATGAAGTCACATGAAGGTAAATAAGTGACAATGAAGTCACATGAAAGTAATTAAGTGACAACGAAGTCATATGAAGGTAGTTAAGTGACAGTGAAGTCACATGAGTGCAATTCATTGAACATGGAAGTCACAAAGAATTTGAAGTGTAGCATTTTAGTGAATGTCCAAAACTTGGATAATTTAGAGAAATTCTTCATGATAATGTCATGTGTATGAACTCAAAAGATTTTCCAGAAGAGACAGCCGGCATACTTATTTTGAGATATTTTATTAGTAGTAGTAATTATATTTGTGAAATTATTTGATTAACAAGTTGTAATTTGAATATTTTTAAAGTGTTGATGTTTTATACTAGAAGTTTGATTTTGAGTATTTTGTGTAGATATTGTGTTTTGAAGTATTTTTCTAGTTAGTTAAGTTTCATTGTAACGTAATAATTATCAAAGGATTTAAAGTGTTATTTAGTACGTAACTGTTGAACTCATGTGACATTCCAAATCTATCATTACACAGAAGTCAAAATTTTAACTTGTGACTCAAATCGTCCTTCTCATTCGAGTTGTGATTTGGAGACTGGCCACCTCCGAGTCGACTCGCTTTGAGTGGGGGGATATGTGAGGGTAGGAAAATTAATTTGTAACTTAAAAGTAGAAAGGAACTCATCTCTATTTTAAATACTACGCAGTGAGATGTTTTGTTCCAAACGGGTGAAAAGGGGAGATGCACCATGTTTACAATAAAGTTCTTCCACCTGTCAGATGTCACGAGTGCTTCCCTCAAAGGGTGTCTGGTATCTGTCAAGTAACGTGTAAGATTCCTATTGGTTTCGGAGTGTCACATGACCGTAATCCCCGTCTGGGTATGGGGCTAGCAACAGAAGAAAGACACACTTGTAATGATATTGTCTTGCTGACATAACGTATGATTCTGTTCCTCTCGATTTGGGCGTTGGCTCGATCTTCATTGTACATATTCATCCTGATGATGTGAAAATAGTGATTATGTGTTTTATAGAATAAATTAATTTGTTAAAGAGAATGAAAATATTATTGGAACGACTGCTATAGCACCACATATATATATATATTCTTTTAAAAACATACCTAGTGATTAAAAAATTTACAGACACACAAACACCAGTCGGACCAAATTCAACCCTCAGAATTTTTGAAAACCAAGAACAATCAAAAAGATACAAACTGAAGTCTCCTATAGAACGTGGCATAAAATATGTGATAAAGACATAATTGTTTGTACATTTCTGTTACAACGACATGTATCAAACAGGTGCTACCTTTTCGCAACGGAAAAACCAATTATTTTGCTAATTGAGGACCCTCTCCATATTTTCGTTCCAGGCCCCAAACCAGGTAAGGAGTCTGGCATTTTATTAAATACATATCGTCAGCTTAGAGCAAAAACTCAACTGACATTTTTTTCGGAAATGTGATTTTCGACACTAAATACTTACTTTCGCGATAAACGATAGTTTCATACCCATCATTTTATCTTTTAACGATGTGTTTTTCAGAGTTCATATACTTCATAAGAGCGAAAAAATCTAGAAAATGTTAAGACGAAAATCAATATGTAACTTAACCATTTGTGTTTATTTATCCCATGTTAAAATTTTCGGCTGCAAATCATTAAATGCATTGATGATTTTTAGGTATGTCAACATATGGCAAGAAGCAGAAAATTATTAAAAGCACTTAATGAATTTCAGTTAAATTCATTTACAAGTTTTCAGATACTGTTCGAAATTCATCATGTCACTTGATTAGTACAAGGGGTGTTCAAATGAAAAGGTACGAAACGTCGTAACAACGTAACATAGTTGCCTATGCCGCTATGGGAGAACGTAGCGAGACATCTAGGGATGCGATTGGAATCTCCGGCGTAGATCGGAGCATGCGCAGGAGAGATCAGAGGCTCTTATAAAGAGCGCCGTCCAATTGACGTGGCAGTGCGTGTGAAGACAAGATGGCGTTCACATTGCAAAATTCGACGATTGAGGAGCAGCGAGGTGTTATCCGATTTCTGACAGCGGAAGGTGTTAAACTGGCCGTTATTCATCGCCGGATGGTGAACGTATACGGGGAAGACTGTGTGTACGACAAGTCAGTGAGAAAATGGAGTGCCCGTTTTCGTGCAGGCCGTGAGAGTTTGGTTGATGACACGAGAACAGGCCAGGCAAACACAGTCATCACGGCCGATCTAATCGACAAGGTGGACGACCTAGTGAGAAGTGATCGGCGTATCACATTGCGAATGTTGGCGGTAAAGGTGGATGTCAGCGTTGGAACAGTATGGACAATTGTTCATGACAGATTGCGCTATCGGAAGGTGTGCGCGCAGTGGGTTCCCAAGCAGATCACCTACCAGCAAAGGAACTGCGTATGGGGCTGGCACTTCAACATCTGTTTCGGTATCATGAAGAACCCGTTTTCCTGGAGGGGATCGTCACATGTGATAAGAGCTGGTGCCATCTCTACGAGCCAGAGACAAAGCGGGACAGCATGCAGTGGAAGCAAGCGTCGTCACCTCCCCCTAAAAAGTTGAAGGCCGTGGCGTCAGCAGGGCAGGTGTTGCTCACCGTCTTTTTCGATGTTCAAGGTCCGCTACTTGTTGAATTCCTCGAGCAAAGAAGAACCATTAACTCCGTTGTGAACTGTAAGACACTCCGAAGCCTACGCAGGTCCATCAAAAACAAAAGACCGGGGCTGGTCACGGAGGGTGTGGTTCTGCTCCATGATAACGCGCGTCCACACGTCTCCAGGGTCACACACGCGGAACTGGCCAAGTTCAAGTGGGAGCAGCTTGATCATCCGCCCTACAGCCCGGACATGTCGCCCTGCGATTTCCATGTGTTTAATCCCCTGAAAAAACACCTGAAAGGGAAGCGCTTCAACTCGGACGACGAACTCAAGGCCGCTGTGAAGGACTGGGTCTCGTCACGACCACAGGAATTCTGGAAACAAGGAATCCTTCGGCTCGTTAATCAATTTGATCGTTGTGCTCAGGTCTATGATGTATACTTTGAATAAAGTCTTCAATTATACCCACAGTGTCGTTTCGTACCTTTTCATTTGAACAACCCTTGTATTAATATTTTCCAACAGTACAAAATAATTTACTTAATTTAACGAACTATATTAGTAATAATTTAACAAAACGTTTTCCTTCAGGAATAACATTATCGGAACTCGAAAAGGGAAAAATATTTCGCATATAAAGTCTAACTGATGCTTTGATTCAATCTCATTCGCTGAGCGCGCAATCATGGAAGTATGTATAAACACTTTCTTTTCAGGAGAACTTATTAATTAATCTTCCATCATGACACATAATCATTAAAATATAATTATTCGACTATATTTCGCATTTTTTATCGCTTGTTTTTTATTGTCGAGGACTCGTATTATGTGCACCATCAAACAAATTTTTACCACTGAATGAGTGTTAGTGATGAACCCTTTCCTACCAGCGATGACAAAATTCATGATTATTCCAAGTTAGATTATTTAAATTTGAGAGATTCCGATTCTGTGAAGGATTCAACATGGGAATGAGTTTCATCATCATCCGTATATGATACTTCAAACTTAAGTGTGAAGAATTCTCATAGAATACTAGTAGGAGAAACTGAGACTAGAACTAAGCAAAAAAGATCCCACCTGAAAGGAAAAAATATACATACAGAAAAAATGTTTAAGGGTCTTTCTGATATAAATTCCCACAAAATATTACTCCAATGTTATAAGTTGTAGTAGATGTCGCTTCAAGTGTTCTGAAGCGTTTACAAAAAATTATAATTATCTTATGCGGTACATATTGGGGTCTATCTAATTATTATTGGGGACTGCACAGCGAGCTATTGGCTACGGTCCGGGATCAATTCCAAAGGGAAAGAACCGAGAACAGCACCATGTAATTCTGAACCACGGTCAGATGACGAGACAATACCTGAGCTGGCATCCCACCTCTGCGAACTTCCACATCACGCTAATCATCAGTAAGTAGTGAGTCATCTTGTAATTTAAAACCAGAATCAGCGCCAAAGACCTCAATAGTAGAGGTTTTCGTTACCACTAGTCCCCTATTAAATTATCGACTCGTTCAAAACCACTTGACACGAATGCCAACTCGTGGGAGCAAGACCATATCATGATGACTTCTCACCCCTCCCTAAAAGAACCATTCTGGATGTGCACCAAGACCAATGCATCAAGCAAGACTTTAATTTTTATTTAAACCCGAAAATGAGATGTTATTATAATGAACTTGTATTTGGCAATGTTTTGAACATTTAAAAAACATTTTTTATATCAATATATAAAAGTATTTTTTACTTTTTTTTGCAGAAAAATTAAATATTTATTAGATATACTTTAGATATTCATTGCGTCTAGAAATGCGGCACTGAGGATGCTTTTCGACTATTAATTTTTAGTTTGGCAGTGGAGCTATTTAAAACTTTTAATCTGTTATTTCTCATTTTCATTTGTTTGGGAGGTCATGTTTTCGTTATTGGGAGACCCGTAAAGAAAAAACAAAAATTCTTATTATTCATTTTACAAAACCTATTTTTTAGTGATAATTAAGCACATATTTTAAAGAAATAATTATTAAAAAAATTAGTTTTTATTTGCAAATATAATTTATATTATGATTTTAATATGTTTTTCAAGCCGATATACACACTTTTTTGTAAACCCTACTCCTCTGTCGATTTTCAATATTTTTGTATAAAATAAATTTCTACAATATCGTTATAGTATATGCAAAAGACCTAGGGAGAGATTTTTAAAAAATTTATTTACGAGTTTTCATAAAAAAAATATATTTTACTCATTATACGTTAAATTTCTATAAAAATTTCCAATTTTTTATGTTTATTAATTTTTATTCATTTTTCTGAACTATTTGTACAAAAAAGCTCTTATTGTGTCTGTTAAACAGTTATTCAAGATCTAAAAAATATAAACAGTTTAACTCTGTGTATATAACAACAAGCCTTAGTGAACGTTGGCAAAATTGCAAAAAACTGATTTTGAGATAATTGCATTTTAAGTACAAAATACACTAGAGGTTAATGAAAACAACTCACTTTTTGCCAATACAATTTTTTTAGTAATTTCTATTATATTAAGACTCTTATCAAAACAAGAGTTTTCACTGCAAAGTCGTATATATTTTTTTGAAGCCAGTTTTACCTCTGATGACAACTTAAGTGATTTGTGATAATTCACTGAAAATTGTGCATTTCTTGTTTAATAAACAGAAATAAAATATTTTATTGGATCAGTACTATTTTAAAATAAACCAACACTGTATGCAACACCTACTTTTTTCTACAACAATTTTTTTTCTGTAAACGACCCTTTTTTATAGTGATACGCAAGCGACGTAATTTAGAGCTATTCCTTCAAAGTGTTTCCTTCAATGGTTTAACCATATGTTTTACATGAGGACCTGGATTTTGTCCTTTAGCTTCGCCGATTGATAGAAAAACCAGGAGTCTACACCGTAAGGGTATTTAAAATGTTTGGGATAATCATCGGTTGATACACTATGGTATAATGTTATGTAAATGTAGGTTTTTATGGAAACCGAAACCAATGGTTGGCAGTCGATTATGTAGTTGGAAGGTCAAATAAAAGTTAAAAAGCAGGTGGTAGCAATTTTCTTCGACTCTGAAATTTTGTCCATTTGTTTTTGAATATCTGATGCATCGTTTTATCCAATAAACCAATAAACACTTTTTTTAATTTTTTTTTCGAAATTTGGGGTTTGGGTCTTCCTGCAATTGGGGCCGAAATGTCGTTTCGCAAATCCTTCGAGAGAGAAAATAAGCTTGACGCTACTACTTTGCTAAAAACAACGAAATGAAAAGAGCGTGATAAAAATATTTTGAAAGACCCCTTTGCGTTTCGATGGAAATAAACCTTTTATAAGAAAAGGAAAAATAGTTTATCGTATGGTACTGAGTAACAACATAAAAACAATGATCGAAATTATTTTAATTGTGAATTGTGAATAAAGGGAAACACTAATAAAACGTTTATTGCTGACAAATAATTTCTTGAAAATTTCAATTGATACTCAATAAATACTATTTTGTATCTGTTTCCATCTTTTACAAAGTTTTTAATGTTTTTTGCAGACACACGTCTCGACTGAGCAACATATAGTTGACCATGTGCAAATATAGGACGTTCAATATAAATGCCTACACGTTCAAAAATCTGACCTTGTGACTTCTTCATTGTCAACGCAAACGCAAGGCGAACCGGAAATTGTCTTCAATTCTTTCTTCAGATATGGTTTTTGTTTGATGACGGTACAGCATAATTGTAATTGGTGGCAGCCTGTTGGATTGATTAAAACAGCCTCGACAAGTAAATCGAAGCCGTTTTATGCCTAAAGATTCAGGCAGAAGATAGTACTTCGCAACCAGGGGGGAAGTACTGCTGGAGACTTTCCAAATCGGCCCCGACTGCTCCCTCGGCGTAGAAGAAACTAGCGAGGAGAAGGAACCGGAGTCGCCGACCCCATCCATCACCGAAACGACGTTCCTAATTATCGTCGCAAAAGTTCTTGTTTCGGTTTGATCTTGAAGTGGCCGGCTTTCTTCGACGGAGTGTGGATGGAATCGACGAAAAGTGTGACTGGTCCAGTTCATCAGGGGAATACAATCACTACCCGGTTCGTCCAGAGGTCATCTTGACCGTTTAATATTGGGAAAATCATTTCCAACCGGATCACGGATTCCGATATACGAAGTGAAGTGGTACTAGGTTCCTCGCGAACCGTTATTTCGTCAGTGGTGCAGTGTTATTGGTGCGCGTTGTGAAAGTGGTCGAGACAACCTACACCAGTGGGCTCTCACGGCCGTATTCACAAGTCCGAGTTAACTCGAGGATCAACGATAATCCGCGAGTTATCGAAAAAACCGTATTCACAAGTCCTGTTTCCGTGGTTTAAACTGCCGTTTCGGTGTTACATTTTGATCCTCCGAAATCGGCGAGTTAACTCGCGAGTTACATTTAACGCATGCTATCTTTTTGCGATGTATTCGAGCAAAACAAAATGGATGACACATTTCATTCTATGCTCAATCACAGTATTCTTGCGACGACTGGACTGAGCCTGTCATTACGGAGCACCTGCTACATAGCAGCTCATCTTCTCATCATAATATTGCTTAAATGGAAAAATTTTAAACATGATTTTATTGAAATTCAAAAGAAAAATGGATATAAAGATAGCTGAGTAAGCGCAAACAAGCAGCTTGGCGAAAAGATAGATGGCAGCACCACCGTCGGCTAAGAGGGAAAGGTATAATATGACCATGGCAGATGCAAATTCGTCGTAGAATAAAAATTATTCAGTTGATTTATTACGAATGAAAGAAAATTGACAATGCAAGTTACTTTTCACACCACCAACACACACCCATACTGACAAGTACAAAGATAATCGACAATGTCTTGATTCATTTGTCAAGACATTGTGTACAATTCTTTCTTGGAAAATTGAGGTTTCCGTAAAAATTCAATTTGAAACTAAAAACCTTTGCATTTCTTTTCCCTAACCCAAATTAAAATGTCGCATGCGTTCTATTGAATCACAATTTGGAATCAATTCTACGGCGAAGTACGTGCTTGATCAATATGAATGCAGATTCGGGCGTCGTAACCAATATAAACAATATCACGTGATCGTGCGGAGACGGTAGGAGCCAATCACAGCGAGCGTCTCATTTTAATCCCCGGATCACTTAACACGCCATTTGAGAATACCGTTTTTGATAATCCTCGAGTTAACTCTTATTCGCGGATCAACTGATCCTCGAGTTAACTCGAGACTTGTGAATATGGCCGTTAGTGTTTGTGCGCATTGTGAAATAGGTCGAACCGACCTGTCCCAATTGTGGGTTTTTCAGCCGAAAAGTGTCTTTTGTGGGCTTTTAAGCCGAAGATAATACAGTTTAGTGTTTCTACCTGTGGTCTAGCTTAGTGTTCCCCAACCTTTTTATCGCCGCGGACCGGATCAACGTTTGATAATTTTAACGCGGCCCGCTGAGTGATGGGGGGGGGGGTTGATTGTTTATATTTGAGATTGTTTTGATTTAATAATTTTAATTTAATTGTATTTAAACATGCCTTCAAAATACAATACAATTACACCTAAAAATGAATATAATGTGATTTAACATTTTAACTCACTAAAACGCTAAATCAATGAGAACCCTGAGCTTGTTTCTTTGCAACGAGACGGTTTCATCTGGGGTAATAGGAGA
Organism: Metellina segmentata; assembly: GCA_947359465.1. Lineage (NCBI taxonomy): Eukaryota > Metazoa > Arthropoda > Arachnida > Araneae > Tetragnathidae > Metellina > Metellina segmentata. The sequence goes on along the minus strand of OX375872.1, from coordinate 74,607,829 downwards.
CAATGACACCCGAAGTGTGTTGCTTATGTCCAGTTTATTCCGTTGTTTTGTTTTGGTTGCTGTCACTGCAGAAAACTCCGCTTAACACAGATAGGTTGTCGGAAATGTCAATAGGGATTTAATGCTGTGGTGGCAATCTCAGGGTATTCCGCCATGACTTTAATCCAGAACACCGGCAGAGTTGTTGTCTCGAATGTAGTTTTAAGGCCGCCTTCATTTGCAATCTCCAGCTGTTGATCTTCTTCTTGCACAGACATGCTAGATTCGCCTGATTTGTTGACAAATGGGTTGCGGATCCATTCCTTACTAATTCGTGGGTATTTTTTGCTTTTCCAACCACAAAATACACACGAAGCTCTCGAACTCGTTTAAAAGCAAAGATCGGTGATCGTGCACCAACTAGGAGAATGAATGTTTAGGCTCAGTCTCGCCTAAAATGTCTGAAACATGTCCAAAATGCCTCTGGTTCACGCGCCGTCCCCACAACTTCAGTTTGGCTTAAATGCAGCTACTTTGTTTGCCAACTTGAAAACAGTTGTCACATTTGTCAAAATTGGAAAATAGAGACATACAGAATTTACAAATCATAATTGAAGCTCTGGTAACAGAACAAATTTCAAGTTCTGATTTACCGCCTCCTAATTTGAGTGGACATTTCATAGATAAGAACCGCACAAACCTGAGATAAATACACCAAAGTAAATAAAATGGAAATAATTTAATATTCCTTGGGCGGCCCGGTACCATTTGATTTACGGACCGGTACCGGTCCGCGGCCCGGTGGTTGGGGACCACTGGCTAGCTTGTGGACAGTGGTGCCAAGTGAGCAGAGAATCAGCAGATAAAGGTTAGTGCCATTTCCCTATTTTGTAATTGTGACTCAAATTTCAGAGTATGTGGAATCTCTAAAATTTTGTTTATAACAATATGTGTGGTCACTCTAAGGAAATTTTATTTAACTTGAGTATCTTTAATCAGTATTGTGTTTCTTAAGAGTTTTGTTAGATTATTATAGGTAGTAAGAATTGGATTGTGTATTGTATAAGAGGAAAATAACAAAGTAAATTTGAATTTTAGAAATGGCGTACTTGGCCAAAGGAAGGAAACAAGATTTAGAGGAACAGCTGTAGAGTTGGGAAGAACGATTACTCCGGGTAGCACATCTTAAGGAGTTAATCATCTCACACGATTCATACGATGAGGAATTCACAAAGTGGAGGTTAGAACGGCTTATACAGGAAAGACAGGAGAGGCAGGAAAGAGAACTGGAACAAGAAAGGCAAAAAAACGGCGAGGAGATAAGGGAAAATTGCCCAATTTTAGAAAAGGGGTTAGAGGTAGTGTCCGATTCCCTTGAGGAGGAAACCTTTGACGGAGGTCAAGGGGACTGATTGGGTCTAAAAAAAAGGATTGCTGGTGCCTGAAGAATTAAAGCCGAGAGTTTTGGCGTTATGTCTCGGAGCCGGACCAGATTGGGAACAACACCTCCCACTTGCACGGTTAGAGCTTTTTACGGTAGTAAACGGGAGCCAGATATACGCCCCTGCAGAAATGGGGCACGGGAAGGAATTAAAAACCCTAGAAGAGGAATTTGTGCTACCCGAACGAACGTGTCCCAAGATTTGTAGGAATGTAAAATTGGGATGTTAATGGTAATATTGGCAATACGTCAATCAAAAAAATTGGAGATTCCAAGATCGATCACTGATCTGGAGAAGGAATCTCTTGAACTCTGCCCGTCTCAGTCGCGTTTCAATGAACCTTATTAAGGACGTCAAATAAAATTTAATTGCGGAAGATTTTGTGTGTTGTATTAATGTAGTATACTTGCGAATCATGTTTTGTGTTGAGAGAAATTGAGAGCTCTGTATTTATGGTGTCCTCTGTATTTATGGTACTCAAATAAAACTAGTTACAACAATATGGGAGTGGTAAGTGATCTGTTATCTTGATTTGCCATTGGGTGATTATCTGTCTTTTCGCCTTTCAGAAAAGTTTTTTTTTTAGGGGAGAGGGTTTTACCGGTTGGTACTCTTCCCCCCCCCCCGCGTCGTGGGAATTAGAAGTAGTCTGCTTTTTCCTTTTCCTTGTCGGGAATATGAAAACGCCAACGTTGGATTGTGAAACACCACCTGCAACCAGAATACATATGTTCCCCGGGGGCGCAAAAATGCGTTCTGGAGCAAACCCCTGCCGACATCAAAGGTTCCGTTTCCCTAAAGGTTTTTCTAATACCATGTCTGGAAGTGAGTTTACCATCAGACGCGGCATATGCGTGGGAAACAGATGGAAAGGCCGCCCTAGGAATAACTTTGGATCCGGAGTCGGCGCGACAGACAGATTTTGCAACTGGCGTGTGCCTGATTTCGACTTCTAACTGATTTCCCCTTTTTGAAGCCCCTAGGCAGGTGGCTCAGGAGAAATTCTTCGGGTCGCCCTGCGACCCCGAGAGAGCGGAATTCTGAGAAATTTTGGACAGACTGATTTGAAACGTTGAAGAGAGAAGACCTCTCTCTGTGTTGCGGAGCCATTGTGCTGGCTCGAGACAGGGTTCGATGTCGATGGCTGTGCCCAAAATTTCTAAACTTGTAAATATTTAAATTACATAAAATAAATAGTTTCATTTTAGAACAGCTGTCCCTCTATTTGTTACATGACGGTACAGCATGTATCATATATTTAGCATGTATCATGTTATTATTATAGCTTGATGTAGCATGATGCATTCTTGTGTTGAACTATTTAGCAACAATGGCTTTAATTAAAAGAACAAAGTGATTGCTTTCTGACTCATCGTCAAACACATGGTTTTCCAATGACTTAAACAAAAGAGAGGGGTCTCTTTGCTTCATCGCACAGAAATGGTCTCTCTCTCTCTCACACACACACACACACATATGACAAATAATACCTTTTTTTCATTTAACCCATATAACTTTGTGGTTTCCCTGAAGACTATTTCGGCGTGTTTGCATAAGATAACTTTATCATCTGAGGGCAAAATTAATTCTTTGCTTTGAGAATAATTTTTAAAAGCAGCAAATCATTTTTTTTCTTTGTCTGAAAACAAAGCAATGACGCATGTGTTGCACTTTACAGATTTGGACAGTTGCTTGATGACAAAGCCAGCTTTATAGCTTACAACGTCCTGTATATATTCAGCAAGGCTAATCACAGGTTCATTATCTTTGTCTGATTCTTCTCCAGAATCATCAGTATCCTTCCTCATTTTCAATGCATCTGACAAAAACTTAAAATTTCAAGATTCTCAAAGTTTAGAGCAATTTTCGTAAACAGATAATTTTATATTAATATTAATTACTAGTCTTTAATACGCAGTTTCAAATTTACGGTCAGAGGGATTATTATTCGAACCATCTCTTATGGCACTGAAAAATGTTTCGAGGTGGTCCTGGGGATATATATCTGTCAATAAATATTCAATTTAGGATTCTCTGATTTTACCAATGCATCAAAAAGGTTAACAAAACTCCTAATGCATAATATTATGCCCATAAAAACTGTTTTTCTTATTGTTGAGAGAAGTCACCTTTCCTCCATTAACTTTTAAATTAATAATACATGTTTCAGCTTTCTTAGCAAATTAGAAGGTGGAAGAGCACGTTCTTTTACACTGTGAATGCACAGCTTAAAATAAAATATGTCAATATTTATTCCATAAATGACTGGTTGAATGTGATGCGGTTGGCAAGATCTTCAAGGAAACGTGCCTGCACGTCCTTACATGTATGACGTATGAACAGAAATGAAATATAAAGATATTCTAGGCATAAAAGATTTGAACAACATACTTTTTAAAAGCAGAAACATTTACGACCATGAAGAAATTAAAATGGCTTAAAATTAAAGGTATGCTGTTTGAAAGTAGTGTACCAAACAAATTAAATTTCGCTTTCATACGCAGGGGAAGAAAGAACAATCACTTAAGCTGGTAAAGGACCTCAAATTCAGGATTTAAACGAACTCATAAAATGATTGGACAAGAAAGTATTTATAGAATTCCTTTGACAACCCAAGAATATCAGGAAACTTCCATCTGCAAGACCGTCATCCTACCGTGGTCCAAAATTACGTGGTGTCCTCGAATCCTTCCCTTGGGGTATTGATCACGAACCGTCGTCAATAGCTCATTGTGTTGCTCCAGTGCGACATTTATTAATTATCTACCTACCTACTAGACCTATAAAAATGCCCTTCCCATATCGATGTAAAAGAGTAGATCTAGACAAACTGTGCAAACAGAAAGTTATACCGAGTGAATTGCATCAATGAATTGAAAACATAAAAACAGGTAAAGTCAAAAATCGATTGGCGGGATAATATTTTCAAGATGATGAGGAGATTGAAGGTAAAATACCAGAATAAAATTTTGAACGAAAGAAAAATCTCTTTCTATTATTTAGTAGTTCAATAACAAACCATTATCTTCTACTCGTTAACTTTATGCGTCACTAGCCACTGCGTGGCCAGCACGGGGTTACCCGAGACAGTTCTTTTCTTGGGGTCAGGCATGACTACTGCTCGCTAACCCCCAGTGATTGCTACGAATTCCCATACGAATTCGTAGCCTATTGGATAACAGTCATAATGGCGTTGTACGTGGTGTTGGATTGCAATGGAAATTCGTAGCCTCTATTGGAATAAATTCCCTACTAATTCAAATTCGGTTTGCTTCGCAAACTGTCTTTGCTTCGCAAACCAAATTATAAATACTATAAACTAAGGTTTACTTCGCAAACCAACACCACGTGCAACGCTGTGATGGCCTCGTCATTGTGAAATGCGGCCGAATTCGATAACAGCCATCATGGCGTTGCCCGTGGTGATGATTTGCTTCGCAAACCAAATGGAAATTCGTAGCCTATAGGCCGACCAACCGGTGTAGTGGTTAAGATGTTAGCCTCTAGATAGGAAGGTTCCTGGTTCGAATCCAGGTCCTGGTAATGATGTTTGTAAGAGTATGGTGCAGAGGCGGATGGTGCACCTTAAATCTGTCGTGGATAAAAGTCCTCACGTTTTGTTGGTGTGGAAGTTTAGAGAGTGGGGTGCCAGCTCAGGTGTTGCCTCGTCATCTGACCGTGGTTCAAAATTACAAGGTGTTGACCTCGGATCTTTCATTTAAGGGACTGATCCCGGACCGTATTAGCAAACGGAACGGATTAGCAAACGGAGGGTTGTGAGTTAAAATCCGACCAAAGACCTTCGTGTTTAGAGGAGGCTGGTGAACGTTAAATCTGCTGTTGCTTTACATGTCCTCATCTTGTGTGGATCATCTTAGTTTGAGCACTCAAGATGTTTGGAGAGGGTTTGCCAGCTTAGTTGTGACCTCGTCATCTGAGAGTGGTTGAAAATTACGTGGTGTCCTCGGCTCTATCCCTACGGGTTTGATCCTAGACCGTCGGCAATAGTTCGGTGTGTTACTCTGGTGGGATGTTAATTAAAATAACTTCTTTACCATTAGGTAGAATTAGAGTGAACACTCTATTGTATTCTCTTAAATCTCTGTATCTGTAACTACCAATCTCAGAAAATATTGGCAACAAGTCATGGAAAGCTTTAGTTTCAGAAATTTTTTATTCATATAAACATAGGAAGAATTGTAATCATTAATGTAATATTTGAAATTTTGAATTGTTGCTTATGGTAAATTATTAGATCCAGACCTCAGATGTACTTGACTAAAAAACTTATTTATAATTATATATCATAGATTTCTTAAAATATAGTTTATGTAACGGATATTGGAATGTCATTTTGAAGATAAATGCATTTTATGAAGACAATTTAAGTAAATTTTAGCTTAAAAAGTGAACAGTTGAAATAGTTTAAGCTGCTCCTTTTGATCAAAAAATATTTCGCCATTAGCATTTTTGAAAAGTAAGTGTTTTAGGAATTTATACCGGCGCGCGATATCAATTTCATTTTCGTTTGCATTAGAATTTGGTATAATACTTGTAAATATAGTGATCTATTGAAAGAAAATAACGATAGCATGTCTGAAATTTGTAATTCCGTTAAATAATGGTTTTCTTTGAATTTGTATGCCAACATCTTGTCTGTTAACCAAATAACGTACTAGATTCTTACAGTTATTTTGTGATTCTGTGAATTAGTTCTACTGATTACTTCAATTTCTGTTTGTTTTTGTTTTTGCAAGTTAAAGTTTTTCTTGTTCAGTTTAAAATCTGACAGCTGGCCCACAAAGTTATTTATTCATTTTTCAATCAGCATATTTCATAAAACATAGCCCAAGAATTAAAGCACCTGGAATTTGTAACTTCATAAAAACATGAATACCAAATCAAATGCATCTATGTCCTCAGTAATTGCAAACTTAAAACATTGATAATGAGCATATATATGAACTATTTTCATCATACCAAAACTATTTTTTACTGTCTGTTTTATTTCCATTCTATTCAATAATTTAAAATTAGAGTTTTTGTATGGTGTCTAATATTGTCATTTTGTTTTACTACTCTGGCCTCTGAAAAACACTTGTAGACATGTTTAAGTGATAACTCAAAATTAAAAATGGAATGAATTGAGAATGAGGAATTATTAACAAAAATAGTTACAATACATACAATCCAAATGGAGTGATTACAGCAGTCTTGGGTTTATCCTCTTCTGCAATTGGGATTTGGTAATATGCTTTCAAAAGGTCAATTTTGGAAAAATTTTTCTTTCCACTTAAAATTAAATGAAAATCCTCTATTCTAGGAATTGGATACCTATCTGGAATTGTCTGCTCGTTTAGGCGTCTGTAGTCACCACAAGGTCTTAAAGTTCCATCTTTTTTTAGTCACTAAATGCATTGGACTGGCCCACTGTGACTTAGATGGCTTAATGATTCCATTTTCAAGCATGAATTGAAACTCTTGCTTAGCCATATTCAGTTTCTTTGCGTCAAGCTGCCTTGCACGGGAGTATACAGGCTGTCCTTTAGTGGAAATATAATGTAACACGTTATGTTTAACTATTTTGCTTAACAGGCTTGGTTTAGTAATATTTGGATATAACGATAACAAATTTGAGTACTTGCAGGATTTATTTAAGGTGCTAATGTTGTCTTGATCTTGAATGGCTGCAATTTGCCCACATGTGGAAAGGTTTGTTATTCCATCAATCAACTTTCTGTTGTGGATATCTATGAGTAGTTGAAATTTATTTAAAAAGTCTGCACCAAGGATTCCTTTTGAAACTTTTGCTACCACAAAAGGCCATTAGAATGGACGCCGCAAACCCAAATCTAGTGTAAGCATATGAATTCCATATGTAGGGATTTCAGTCCCATTTGCAGCATACAGTTTATAATTAGAATCACTGCTTCTATTCGTTGAGGGTGGGATTATCGAGACATCGGCCCCGCTGTCCACCAGGAACTGACGACCTGTGTTCCTGTCTTTTACAAACAGACGGTACTTTCGGTTATCAGGTTCATTCGCAGTAGGCCTAACCGCAGACTCTACTGCATGGAGCGGTTTTCCGGCATTTTCCAGCTACATGGAGGCTTGCATTTTTCAGGAAGGCAATTCTTACCAAATCTGTAATGGTAGTAACAGAATTTTCGATTTGGCTCATAGCGTTTCCTGGATCGGCTCCGGCTCTGTTGTCTATAATGTGAACGATGGTGGTCCTGAGAATTCCTTTGGTTACTCAAGGCGGCTACTTGTAACTCTAGAGAAGAGATCTTCGCCATCAGTTCCTCCACGATATTAGGAGTCTGCTGTTGGACAGCAGCCAGGTCTGAAGCTCTAGGGTTCATTTCAATAATTTTGTCAGCCATAGTGGCTAACTTCTCCAAAGCTTCTTCGCTCTTGATCAGGATATTTCTCACTGATGTTGGCATCTTCTCCAGCCATAAGGTACGGAGGGCCTTGTCGGAGAATTCACTTCCTCCGAGGGATCGCATTTTTCTTAGCAGTTGACTTGGCAGCGAATCGCCTAATTCCAAACCAGTGAGGAGTCTCTTAATCTTCTTATTTTCGCTCTCCTGGAACGTGTTGAGCAGTCTTTCTTTGGCCGCAGAGTATTTTTCAGTTGTCGGGTCTTTAACGATGTCCCAAATGTTTTCAACAAAACGTGGATCAAGTTGGGCAACGAGGTAGTTGAATTTTGTTTCCTCGGCCTTAATGCCACTGATCTGGAACTGTGCTTCGACTTGGTAAAACCACATTTCGGGTCTATCAACCCAGAAAGGTGGGATTTTAATGCTCACAGCACTCGCTTCCATATTACCTGTTGCTGAATCTTGCGGATTGTTCGGCAACATAACTGGTAAAGTGAAGTCCGAAGTTACCAATGTTAGTGGTTATATTATAAGGTTGCGTGTAGTTTCACTTTAACTCAGCTAACACAATAAAACGATAAAGCCTGATAAAACAAATCCTTATATTTATTAAGCATTTCAGAGTCAGCAGTTAAGCCTATCATTAGAACACTAGCGGCGGCAAGGCAAGCCAAGAAGTGACTATAGCCAACGCTGTTGCCAACTATTGTCAGTTGAATAATTACATTTATATTTTCTTATCTTGCCACAACACATGTTTTGTGTAATTTATTTCATCCAAAAATTTGTGTAAAATATTCTAAAACTCTACGTCAACTGCACAAGCAACCTTCGAGTTGTAGGCAGCACAGCTTTGATTCCTGTCAGATGCATTCCTCACTAGTCAGTAAAACTCTCTAAAACTTCCTTTTTGTCAGTAAAACTTTCACTGTGTGTGTATTACTTGATTATGTATGTCTTGTGTCTGGCACATGGCCAATTATAGCTCTTGTGCCATAAAACCCCCAAACCAACCAAACATCCAAAGCTATTATAATATTGAAATCATCAAAAGTAGAGCAGTGACATCCGTAAACAAAAGAATAAATCAGTAATATGATTTTTGCCGTGAATTTGTATAAATTTGTATGAGTCGGTATTTAACCTCAAGACTAGCTTCTGAATTTTCTGAATGGGCAAATTTGTTATAGCCTTATCATCTTGGGGGAATGCTGCATGAATGCTTATAAGCGTCACTCTAATTCGTCCCACAAATGTTCTATGGGGTTTAGGTCGGGACTCTGAGCAGGCAAGGGAAGACGTTTTACATCCATATCTTAATACCACTGCTTGACAGAGGCTGCAATATGACATGGAGCATTGTCGTCCTGGAAGTAACATTCGTCCATTCCATAAAATTGCTAAAGCATAAGTAGAACCTGATTGTCCAAAATGTTCATGTAGACATAGGCATTCAATTTACCACAAACAACACGAAAATGTCCCAGGCCGAAAATCACCTCCCAAACAATTTGCCAGACCCAAGCACTCCCATCCGACTAGAAGAGCATGTAGCATGACTCGTCACTCCATAAAACAGTTTTCCAGTGGTCCACAGTATACTTGCGGCATTGCAAGTACGTCAAGCAAGTCTGCCGGCTTTGTTGGATGGAGTGATGTTTGGTTTATGTGTGGCAACACATCCGTGGATAATGAGGGCGTGCAGTTCTTTCCGCAAAGTATTGTGGTGCACCGTAACCCCTGCTGCCTGTTAAAACTCACTGTTGATGGTTTGGAGTGGTTTCTTGCGGTTCTTACGAACATCACGCTTCTTAGAAATGGCGATCCCGTTCTGTCAGTTTACGGCCAATGAGTGCAGTTCATGTCCCAACTCCCATAGGCTTCCACTTCTTCAAGACATCACCAACAGTTAGCGTGGCTGTGAAAATTCTACCGCAATTGCGCAAATAGACTTGCCACTAATGTGATAACAACTATAACTCCTCTTTCGAAGTCACCAAGTTACTTTCGTTTGGACATATTGTCACAATTTCACACAGAACTAACAATGTTACCACTTTGCGTATTGTATTTAACCTTAACAGATCAAGTGCAAGCACTGAATTTGCATAAAATCGAACATGCAGTCGGATTTTATACAAATCTACTGGCGTCTGGTCCATTATTGTAGGGTAGTGTAGTTTATATATAGAGAGAGACATAAAAAATAAAACTAAGTTCATGCAACTGCTGGAAAGCATTTTCTAACTTTTCAGTCTGAAATGATTCATTTCCATAGCATTTCATTTTTTAAAAGTTTGAATGATTCAAGAACAGATAATCCCGTCAACCAGTTTTGACAAGCAAAAATATTCGACAATTCTTTGATTTAGTGCCAATTATGGATAGGTGTGATATCATAACATACTCATAAGATCTTTGCCTTATTTTTACATAACCCTGATTAATAGCCATTTTTGTTTATTAACATCTATTTCTGATTTTGCTTCACATTTTTAAAAATGATTAAAATTTGGTATCTACCTTCTACAGAACAGCATGCAGTGGAGTACCTACTTTCAAAGTTACGGCATTGTGTCATAAAAAAGGGTGTGTTAATGGGCATGTGATGGGACTTATTGAAAACATTGAAAGACTGGGGTTCGACCAAATGGCGAATTAAATTAGGAACCATACGACAGCATTTTGATTCGTATTAAGGGAATTTATTTGGTGTTGTCTTCACAAAGAAAATGACTCATTTGTTGCTCTTTTTGCCAGTAGGGAATTTATTTGGCGTTGTCTTCACAAAGAAAATGACTCATTTGTTGCTCTTTTTGCCAGTAGGGATTTTTGACTGCTGAAACTATTTGCTAAAGTTGGATGTAACCTGCACCAAATTTCTAGGTTGACAGGATAGTATGTAATGGAAGTATTTACGGATCTGTTGATCATTTTCGACAAACATTTAGCACCAATAATGTATAAGCATGGTTGCCCTATGACATTCAAATTAGGAATCCCAAAAAATTCCTATTTTGAATGCCATTAGGGATTTTTGGTCACTGAAATGATTTGCAAAAGTTTGTCACAATCTGCATCACCTCAGGTTGGCTGGATAGTACGCAAGTACTGAATTTCAATCTTTAAACAGCTTGGCCAGATCTCGTCCTTTTGCCACAGCATAACCAACCAATCAACTAAAACAAAACATGCAACATGGCAGTGATTAACCTACCTAGTGGCGTGCCCAGGTACAGTACGGTGAGATTTCATTGTAGTGGGTGGCATACCTGAAATATTTCAATGAGTGAGTTGTCTGTGTATGTGCAATAAGTCAAAATATTTTCTTTAAAATTTTTTTTCTTTAAATAATATTTTCTTTAAATAAATTTTTTTATAATATATATTAAATATATGAATTTTCCTAGCATTTCGTGTGTGCTATTTGGAGGGTTAACAATAATGATTAAGAATTGAAATTAAACTTCCAAGACAATGAAAATATCTTTTTGAAAGATACTTTGTCTTACTGTTTGGCTTAAAATAGATTTCATAAGTATGACCTCATCAGAAATATGATCTTTCTGATTGACCTTTAGTGCTATAAAACAAAAGGATGAACCCTTTGGTTAGACATTCCTCTACAGCAAGCCTCGTGCTGCAGCCGGTTCTTGAATTGTTGAACTGAGTGGTATCCTCTGGAGGTGTGTAGATATCTGGTACAACACCTGTGCTAAGCCACTCTAGGAGTAAATTGCAATTGATACTCCCCACAGCCATAGTCTAAAGGTGGTTTCGTATTGGGCCTAATAATAGTGGGGGTATACGTTGGGGATTCATAACATCAAAAGTAGTCTATAGAACCACTAAAAAGAATATTAGCTTCATTTTAATTTGATTTAATCCTAGACTGAAATGGGACATTTTTTTTGTCTTAAATATAATGAATGTAAGGTTATTCAGAGGGCTTAAGGGTGAATTATGGTTAACTAATAAAAGGAAAATTTTGGTTTGTGACTTAAATGCAAAATCATTGACTGGTTTTACTGTATGAATTTTGTATTAATTTAATACATTTTATCTTATGTTTCTTAATTTTTTATTAGTAACATACATTTTGATATTTCATCTATTTTCTTATGAATATTTAAATACTTTGACTGTTTTGACTTTTTATTATAGATATGGCTTCAGGAGAAACCCCAAGTCCTTCAAAAGGGCAAAAATTAAGTGCCAGTAGTAGCAGTAGCAGAAACGACTGTGATGAAACACAATGGATGTTACTGCCTAACAATTTAGTAATTATTTTATATTTAAAATTTTTTATTGAATTATGTTCCACATTTCTTTGCTTACTCAAACTTAGCCCCACAGGAGATTAATTACAAGCAAACAGGCTTCACAAGTCTGAGATACGCTGATGATCTTCTTCCTTTATATTTTACCCTCACCTTTTATATTTCCCCCTTTTCCTCCCTCATTATCATTGCTCATGACCTAAAATTTTTTTTTTCAATGGTTTTACTGTATTATCTTTTATTTGGCAAAGCTAGTCCATTTGTAGATCTTTTGCCATCAAACCAAACCAACCACTCAAATTTAGTGACTAGATAATTTAAATTGAATCTATGAAATAAAATTATTTTATAAATTTGAAAATACTGATAGAACTAACTCAAAATTAATCTTTTCAATCAAAATTAACATTATTAATCATATTCAATTCATTAAATACAAACTGTATTTGATCCAATGCAAAGTAGTTTTGTAAATGATTGAAAATGTAATTTTAAAACGTTTCTATTTTTGGCTTTATGGCATATATCTACGTATTGACAAACTAAAATTCAAGAATTAAGTAATCTGATATGGTTCTATTTTGTTCATTTCAAATCATATTGTTAACACTATGTTCGAAAATGCTGATTTATTTCATCCTATGCTACGAAAGTTAGTGGGAATTTTTATATTAATATGTCTCAGTCAATTCGCTTTTCATGATCTGAACTTTTATCAAAAGTTTAATTTTTAAAGTAGCCTTCCAAACTTCAAGGCTTTTCATTAGCAAAATTTTTCAATCTTTGTTATTCAGTTGTGTAATGTAACATTTACAACTGAAGATGCCGAGATTGAACAGTGAACTATGAACAAAAGGGGCGGTAGAATGTTTCCCTGTAGCTGCAGATCTAGTCAGCCAAGGAAACCTCTTGTACCATGATAACAAGTCGGTATATGGTTTCTGCCGCAAACTTTGAAGGATTGTAAAAGGGTTACTTAAAAGATCCCTTAGAACATAATGTTGGGAATTGCAATTTGCTATGATTCATATAAAAAAGCAACAGTGCTTTGACACCCAAGACTGAAAAATAAATTTGAAACATTATTAAAGTGATACATAGTTAAAATTAAAAAAAAATTTTAATAATTTTTTTACTAAAATGGTAGATGGTTCTACACTTTTAATCTGAATTCGATTGCGAAAAACTTAATTTTATATCAGGAAAAATTGGCACAGCCATTAGAAATCAACCCTCTTGTGGACGAATCCTCCCTCTACTACTGACTATTGAAGATGGAGCAAAGGAATAAAAAGATGTTTCCAAAAGCAATTAGTCATCAATTGTTAAAAAGTAACTTTTGTCTGGAATGAATTAAATTTTAAAAGATTGAAAATTACAAAAATGTATTAAAAATAATAATGAAGTTATTTTAATTTAAAATATGTTATGCATGATTTACAGTTATCAACTGTAAATATCAACCATTAGCATCACCTTTTAATAGTTTATAATAACCATTAAATTAATTGTAGACTGCTAGTGTTTAGCTGCATAGGTCAACAAATTTGTTAAAAAAAACAATTACAAATAACTTATTAAAATTAGCAAAAATAGTTAACACTTTTGTCGTTAAATAACTGTTTTGCCCACATCCAGAAGGCAGCATTACATAAAAGGAGGGTTATGAGTATTAGATGGAATTTATTTTAATTTCTAACATTTTTAATGAGTTACAGGGCCAATTTATTGTCAAGTATATTTGCTTTAGGATGTAAAAAGTGACAGAATTTTTTGTGAAAAAAAATTTATGTATTTTATGAACAAATATTTGTAGGTAGACATCCTATGGAACAAACTTAATTCTTATACTTAAAAAAGTGCCTATTTGACAATCCCTTATCTGACAATTCATTTGAAAAATTAAAAAGCTCAGGATTCAACACTGGAATTAAGAGTAAATGTTAAATTGAAAGCTTATTTGAGTATATAAGATTTTAATTTTTCTAACATTACAGCTTATGACTCTTCTGATGCCTGTACTATAATCTCATTTTAGGATATCTATTTATTGTAATATTAGAGATCTAATGTTAAAAACTCATTTGAAGTATCAATCATTCTACAACAATTAGAAGATAGAAAATCTGTCAATCAGTCATAATCTTTTGAGAGATTGCTATCATAAATTGAGCCCTGTTGATTTGAAAGTGCCCTGCAGATTATATATTAAATATATATTACAGCTTTTGTTGAGTAAAAAAAGATTAGGTACAGTCAGCTTTATTTCTTAAATTTAATCGTGGGTGGGAAAAAAAAATTTAAAACATTACCTTTATCAAACTAAAAAGTATTTTATCTGCAATGAGTCATGTGTGTGTGTGTTGTATACCACTTGTTATCCAAAATATTTGAAATGTTTTTCATTTTGTTAAAAGGTATATGTACTCTTATTTCAAATACCATTAGTTTAGACACAAAATAAGTAATATATATATATAATATTACTTATTATATTTGACACTTAATAAACCCTAAACTAATAACCGCATCAGATAAAGATCTTTACAGTTCTCCAGAGAACACGATGAAGAACAAACAATGTTAATTTCATATTTTTCTGATCTGAACTTTCTAGGGAAACCGTCTAAGAATCGAGCTAAACAGCGCGGTTTTCAATCCTGCGCCGGCAACTTTTTTTTTAATATAGAGAGATATTACTTAATATTACACGCACGCGTGCACATACACACACACTACCCTACAATAATACAGTAAGATGTGATGGTATAAGGGAAGGAATAGTACATGCTTTAATAGGGGGATGGTCCTCTATGTGCTGCAATTACACTAGCAACCCTTCTGGGTGTACTTTCAACAAGGTTTTGATACACAGCTATGGGTATTTGTGTCCATTCATGTTGCAAGAATGTCGCCAGCTCAACTGTAGATTTCGGACGTGGTTCCCTGGTCCGTAAGCATCGCTCTAACTTGTCCCACAAATGTTCTATGGGGTTTAGGGTGGGACTCTGAGCAGGCCAAGGAAGACGTTTTACATCCATATCTTGATACCACTTCTTGACAGAGGCTGCAACATGACACAGCATTGTCGTCCTGGAAGTAACATTTGTCCATCCCATAAAATTGTCAGTGTAGGAAGAACCTGATTGATTGTCAAAAATGTTCATGTATGCGTCAGCGTTCAATTTACAACAAACAACATCCAAAGGTCCCAGGCCATACCACAAAAAACACCCCCAAACAAGTAGTCAGATTTTATGCAAATCTACTGCCATCCAGTCTATTATAGTAGGGTAGTGTATTTTTATACACAAACACCACTCTATAACAAAAAAATCGACGTATCAAGAAGGAGTTGTCCGATTGCAATAAAATTTTGTGGATGTGAAGAGCTTACATGAAAAAACAAACGATTAAAATTTCAGAACAGTTGAAAAATTTATTTCAGAGTTTGATTGTTACAGTCAATAAGGCGTTGGTCCACACCTGGCCTGGATGCCAACTTTCACCTGGCATAGCATAGACTGAAAAGGTTTTAGGGACCAGGATTGTGTCCTGCGGAATTTCTTGCCAAATTGTCTCTAACCATCGGGCTAAATGGTCAACATTCCGGGATAGTGGCAATCACCTTCCCATAATATCCCAAATGTGCTCTATGGGAGAAAGATCAGGAGACTTAGCTGGGGCCAAGGAAGTGTTGGGAAAGCTTGGAGACAATTCATAGCAGCACATACCGTGTGCGACCAGGCATTATCTTGTAAGTCCAGGGTGTTGCAAAAGGAAAGGTAACACAACCGGTCGTAAAATGTTGTCTGTGCTGTGTGCCAGAAATGGCTACCAAAGATGATGGCACTCCAGACCATAATGCCCTGTTGTGGTCATGTATGGCATGCAATAGCAAGTGCAGGATCCCCACACTGCCCTGGACGTCTCCTGACACGTATGCAGTTGTAGTCGGGACACAGTTGGTATTGGAACTCGTTACTATAGACTATATGTCCCCAGTCAGTGCTGTTCCAAGTTGATCAAACCTGGTGCAACTCCTTGGTGCGTTAATTTTATTTGTTATGTAGTATATATATATGTGTGTGTGTATTAGGGATGTCAGCTCTGAGAAAATAACCGGTTTTCGGTAAACCAGCTATTTTTTGTCCAGTTATAACTGCCCCGGTTAAACCGAGTTAAAAAAAAAATCAATTTTTTAAATAACCGGAAAAAATAAACAATTTTTAAAAACTTCAAGGTGTTTCTATGTAGTTGTATATAACAAATGCTAAATTTTGTTAACTGTTTTTTACTACCAGTTAAATATTCACTCCCAGATTCAATTTCAGCACCTGTAAAGATATGTGTTTGGCATCTCCTGTTGAATTTTACATTGTAATTAAACGTTGTTTGGTACAAATGTACTTTAGATTATTGCTCACCCCTTTGTTTATACCTCAATCCATATAAACTAAACAGTGCAATGTCAGAAAATGAGAATAAACTATGTCACTGGAGTGGTTGAAAATGGATATAAACTATCTTCAAAAATCAGTTTCGAAAAACACCATTTGCATCCCATAAATACAGGCCATGAATATAATTTTCTTGAATTTTCGGGCCGGTTATTAGTTTTAAAAATTACAACCGCTGTTATAACCGTGCCAAGAAAACGCTGAAAAAACCTGGTTAACCGAAACGATAAAACCGACTTATTGGTTTAACCGGACAGTTATTGACATCCCAAAATGTGTGTGTATATATATATATATATATAATCATTTGAAATAAGAGTACATATACCTTTTAACAAATTGAAAAACCTTTGCAATATTTTGGAGGGTATACAAAATGACTCATATTGCACATAAAATACTTTTTACAGTTTGATAAAAAATATATATATAAAAAAATCTTGTAATGAAAAACATTAAACCATTAGGATTTTCCCCAATCAGATACTTCAACCTATCTACTAATGATTAGTAGATTGTCTTTGATGTTTGTAGTAATCAAATGCACAAATATTTTTCAATAAATATGCTCCTAGTCTAATATATTTTCACTGAATAATCTTTGAAATAATCATGGAAGATATTTGGCACAGCTTGGCTAAATATTGCCCTTAGGCCATAAAACCCAACCAACCAACTATGGTAGCAAACACATTATCTTTATTTTCGCTATGTATTGTTATCAGACAGACTTACAATTACATGTGTTGGAAAAAAGATAAGAAATACCGCACCCTTTCAAAAAAAGTGACACAAGTCAAAAAATAAAATTTTTTATATGTCATTGAAAAATATGTATGAGGTGCCTCAGTTTGTTATATTACTATTATATAGAATATTATAAAAATAGCACCATAAATACTTGCCTAAAATTTAAAAGAAGCTTATACTATTTCAATATAAGTTTTATAGTATCCTTTAAGTTGATATTTCTCAAATTCTGCAATTTTGAGTTGTCACGTTTCTTGCTGGTGTGCGATATGTTAGACTAGGTGCTAGGTATCTTTTTATTCCATTTGATCAATGAAAATCAGCATCAATCATTACTAATAAATTTGCCTCCAATATTATAGTTTGCTGATCACATGTCAAAAAAGTGTCCTGTCAGTAAATGGCGCTTGTAGTGATTTTTAAGCAGCTAAAATTTTTTTTAAAAGTTGTATTCTTTTTAAGAATAAGCAATGATAAAAAAAATGTTTTACCAGGCTATGCACTTATATGTATTCACAACTCAGTAGATTGAATTGAGGGTCATTATATCACCTTCTCAAGCTCTGCAAGTTATATCTTGATCCAAACTACTTTGCTATGTAAACACTTACATCTAAGCAGAAATTCTTTTGTAACTTACAGAATTAGATGGTGTCATAGTGCAACAGTACTATCTCCATTGTAAAAATAATCTTACTGATTCAAAGGACAAGATGATTATTAAAGATTTTTAATTAAAGTGAATTTTGTATTTACTTATCAATAGATGTACACATATTTGCAACTAGTGAGAGTGAATTAAAATTGTAATTCTATTTGAAATATTTTCATATTTGTAATACTTAAAAATGTAAGTACAAATTTGAGTAAAAATAATCAAAGTGTTTATGTGAAACTGTAGCTTTGTCTGAAGTCTGATTATCCATATTAAAACTCTTGTATATTTTGAAAACAATGAATGAAGTACTTAATGACCTTTAATTAGTTTGGAAATAATGCTTGAAGTACTAAAACATACTGTCTTTTAATTTCTGTTAATTTATTTATCCTGCAGTCGAATATGTTTAGAGCTTTCTTAAACTGCTTATGTGCTGTTTGTGTGTGTATGATTTCTCTTTTTAAAGTTTCATGAGTTTGAGGTACTACTAAGAAGGATATTTTATTGAAGTATTTAACCTAAACTAGATCTCTATTTTAAAAATTTGTTAAATACTGTAAATGTAGTTAATATGTTGAAAATAAATGCATCACACAATTTATTTAACATGCAAAGCTGTATGTTTCATAATAGTCCCCACTCAGTGTATTGGTCTCCTTGGAGACAATAAGCAAGATGTAGTGAGGGTTAAGAAAAACTTTTTTATTGAAATAAAAAACAGACCTGCCAACTCTCAGGCTTTTTGGTCAAATCTCAGGTCTCAGGCTTTCTGAGTCTTTTCTCAGGCTTTTTCGTCAAATCTCCGGCTTTCTGAGTTTTTTTCGGATTTTTCGCAAAATGTTTGCATTTTGAAGAAAATCCTCTCATATCCACCGAAAGATAGCGCCAGTAGACACGCGTAGGTTTAAAGCCGCCTCTCTGTATTTTTCGATTATCGATTATATCGTTTTCAAGTCATGCTGATCTGAAGTGAAGGAGAATCTTGTTTATAGTTCTTGTTGTTGGTATTCTTCGTTTTTGGTTCCATGTGCTTGGGCTTGCATGTGCATCGTGTCCTATAAGTTTAAGTATACTGATATTGCGTTATGTCTGAAAAGAAGAAAAAGTATGATACCGTGTTCAATGAGAAATATTCTAAGGAATTTCCTTGCATTATATATTCCAAGAAAGGGGCTATCTATGCATTTTGTACGTTTTGCCCATCCGATTTTTCCATTGCAAATCGTGGTCGGAGCGATATTGTTGCCCATATAAACCGGAAAAAGCACCAAGATGCCTCTCGATGCATTGAGACAAACTCTAAAGTGCAGTTCTTCAAGCAACCTGACGAATTATCTGCAATCCGTGCTGAATCATTATTCACTGCAAAATTTGAGTATTTCTTTTTAGTATGTGTATTTCTTAGTAAATTGTAAATCCCTTACCCTTTTTATAGTGTGATCATACATAAGTTATCATAGGTAAAATAGGCCGTGATGTCGATAAAAGTCTCAGGCTTTTTGAAATTGCCAGGTTGAAAGGTCTGAAAAAATAATAATATTATTAAATCATGTGTTGTATTTAAATTTATGAACAACTTAAATGTGTGAAACACAAAATGGTAAATCGTAAAAGTTGTACTAAATTTAATATAGAAGGTATTAAAAAAAAATTCCTTCTCATGCATGATTAAGAGGCAAGCATATCGCTTGAATTTAATTTAGCTTTCTCATGGGGCTGGGACACATGCTATCCCTTAACTGATGTTCTCGTACTGTGTTTGTCTATTGGCTTCTCAAGGGGATAGGTTTTGTACATGAAAAGCTGACCTATCTATTCAAAGTCAATTGCTTGTTCAAGAATCTCCCAGTTCCTCAGGCTTTTATTTCCCCTTCCCAAGCCTGTTATTTTTACTAACATCAACCCTGGCTTTTTTTATAGGAGGTAGAATTGAACAATGTTAAAATTTTTTATTTATTTTACTGTTAATACCTGAATATCAGTTGAACCCTTTGCTGCTGACTGCACATTGTTCTCTTTCACAAGTATAATGTTTATTTACACTGTTGTCTATATTTTTCTTGGCTAATTTTCATCTCTTAAGCAGTGGGTATGATTTGAAATGCTGTTTTGAAAAGGTCATTTGTGATTTACTACATTTTTTTCGGAGTTTGATGAACCTCAGTCCCCTGACTTTGCAATGTCTTTGGGTACTACTGAGGAACTTCTCATATATTTTGACTAGAGCTGTGGAAAACTTCAGATAACTACTTCAAGCTAGTGATCAAAGTTTTAAAGAAACAGACTATTGTCTGAGGATTTCTCTGCTGATAGCCAAAAGTTCATGGGGTTTACAAGCAAAAAAGAGCATTATAGTTGAATGCACAATATGTCAAGTGGTTCCTGCACATGTATTAAAATAGCTTGATCAATTTATCTTCTAATCACCTTTATATTTTCAACTAAGCTTAATTTTTACATATCCATTAAGTTGGGGAGACCAAGACTAGTTATAGTTTTTTTTTTTAGTTATACTTTCAGCTATTATAACCAATGCTGCTGATAGTGGACTTCCTTGGCTACAAATTAAGGAAGAAAACAACACTAATAATTCCATCTATGATTACTTAAATTAGGCAGATGAAATAAACTTCAAAATATTTACTGTATTAATTTTTCTCCTCTTCATCAAATGCTGTTTCTATAATAAGTATTTGCAAACCTACCTTTTCTTTTTCAAATCTAAGGATACATTTGGAAAATCGGCAAAATTCTTAGTGAATAATTTACTTTAAATTCTGAGGAGTGAAATAAATGGAAAAGAGAGCATTGGGTACACTTTTTGTTGTACCTGCAGTCTACTATTATAAAAGTGTTTGTGTGTCTGAGGTGTCCAGACGAATCTCTAGCACTTACAGTCATGAAATTTGGCACACAGAATAGTCCTAAAAGTGACTGAATAGACCTTGAAGCTCTAATTTTAAAATTTAATCAAGATCATTTTTGAATTAATTTATTGCCATAATTTTATTATTTGGTTTCCTAAGAATGGCAGGGTTCCCACAGTCCTTGAAAAGTCCTTTTATTTCCCAACTAGGGGGCCTTTGAAAGTTCTAGAAAATTACAGAAGTTGGTAAAAAGTCTTTGAAAGTACTTGATTTGCTTACTAGTATATAATTATGTAATTTCGTCTTGCGTGGGAACCTGTCCGGACTAGTTTCCGTCACGACAGGTGCGTCATTGTGAATAAAGCTAGTGTTAAGCATTTTGACTGCACGTGATATATATCAGACCAACCACAGTTGAAGGCATGGGTGAAGATCATAAACCACATTTCATTGTCGCGTCGTCCCATCACTTTTTTGCATAAACTATAAAGACATGAAAGAGTTCCACCTCTTTGAACGTTTTTAAAGTTGGCTCGGGATTGATGCAGAAATACAAAGAAAATAATAAGGTTTTAGAAGTAGGTCACCCCAACTTTTTCACTTACATTATCATTAAAAATTTGTACAGTTGACGTCGTACATACAAAAATGAAAACTTACAGTTTCGGATTACTGAATTATCCGTTTTGGTAAAATGAGGAAGTTTCTTCAAGAACGTGACTGGTGAAATTTTATTTTTAGACTAGAAATGGGAAGGATATTTTGCATCATACTATAGCAGGCCAGCACAGCCTTTCCCGTGACAGAATTCGGGCTTTGCATAAAATTCGAACTACTTGTATCAATCTGGTGTAAAATGTTCCGCAGATTTCAAATCCGTTAACATTTTCACTCTTTCTTTAATTGTCGTGAAGATAGAAAACCTCTAATAGTCCTTTTTATGTTTGCAATTAATATATTTGTCAAAAGTGGCTGTATCCGTATTGTGAAACTACAAAAGTTACAATTGAAAAATTATTTAAAGAAAAGCACATTTAAGGTATTCTTCTGGTGTAAAATTTTCTTCAGATTTCAAATCTGTTAAAATTTTTACTATCTTTAATGATCTTGAAGATAGAAACTTGGACTACGGAATAAAAAAGCCATAACGCCAGTCACTTTTGTTTCTCGAACAAAATAAACCACGACAGCCGTCTGTTGTAGTGGCAGTGGACGAGAGCAAAATTTAGATAGCGTCCATACTCTTTGTGCCACCAACGAATTTATCGTACATTGCATGACCAAAATCGATATTTGTGCAAGTATCCTGATAGTTAGCATTGAGACGAGAAGCCTACTTTGAAAAAAAAAATTCACAGGTTCTGTGATAAAATATACAGAATTCAAAATTATAACCTAAATTGATGATAACCTTCTTTTTTTGACTATCAGTAGTTTAAAAAATGGAGTTAAAAAATTGGCTTTTTTTTATATCTTTCACATTTTTTATTTTAATTGACAACTTTTGCATATGCCTTGTATTCAGGTCCTTGAAAAGTTCTTTTTTGATTTTGAAAAGTCCTTGACATTTTTTTTTTTGGACAAGCTGTGGGAACCATGAATGGCAACAGTGAGAAGGATCACAGCTTCTAAATTTTCCTTTGATTTCATTGGTTCTTTTATTCCCTCCTTTCATTTCATTGGTTGTTTTACTTTTTTATCCACAGTTCTTAACAGATTTTCTTTTGGACTGCCTAATTGTTTATTTTGTGCTAATTTTTGGACTTGTGGCAACTTTTTTTAACTTTCTGTTTGATTTGAGTCACAGAATCTATTTGTTTCCTTCCTTTAGATTTCAACTTCGAAAGCATAGCGATATTTAATTTTTATCATCTATGCAATTTTTTGTTCATTACTGTTTAATTTGGTTTTGTCAGAATCAGTGAGGTTGACTTTTCATAAGCATAACTGTCATGGGCAACGCTGTGCAGGTTCTGGTAGTATAAATGCCAGCATGGCATTGCCACTGACAGTTCTTTTTGTTTTCTCTTTGATACTGAAAAGATTAAAAAGAAAAAACAATAATTTTAAGAATGAGTCCCAACTCCACCTGACATGACATGGGCATGTTACCTGAGGTATTGATCTGGTGTAAAATTTTCTGCATGTTTCAAATTCATTGAAATGTTTACTATATCTTTAATGATTGCAAAGATAGAAACTTGGACTAAAAAATAAATAAACACCAGTCAAAAATTTTTCTTTCTTTCTCTTTGCTCGAATTGTTTATGTCCCAGAAATGAAAAGAAAAAAAGTAAATTTAGTATCGGATCTCTTCACACTGTTTCCATTCTAAGGTAAACAAATAATAAATAAATGCCAATAAATTAATTAAAAATTGTTTTATATTAAATTTAGGCTTTGCTCAAAATTAGCATAAAATTAGGTCTACCTGTGGTAAATTTCATTACTGTAAGTCTTATAGAAGCATTTGGACACCCCACAAAACAGACACAGACTTCATTTTATAATAGTAGAGATATCAGGTTAACACTAAAAATTTAAAATCCCATTTTAAATACATTACTAGTAATGAAACAAATTTGATTAATGTGGATAGTGACTCGTACACTAATGTATCAATATTCCATAAATTTAACTTAACTTTACTTATACTTTATTGTTAAGTTAGATTTGTTGTGTACTTTTTTAGAGTCTGCTTTATGCTCTGCCTGTTTGTCTTATATAAACGAAATTACTTTTTAAAAGAAATATGTTGTTTTATTCAAAGCACTTTTTTTTTTTTAAATAAATTTATAATTCAGTCATAAATGTTTGTTATTTTATGAATAATGCAGTGGTTACCAACCTGTTGTATTGAACTTTTGATATATGTGTATTGTGGTGCATTAAGCATTTCATAAACTCTTATGATAAACGTATACCCAAATCAATTAAACATCTTACATCAATGTGAACTACTATCAACATTGAAAGAAATTATTAAAAAAGCAATGATGTTGAAGTGTATTGTTTCAAAAAATTACATTGAATCTATTTGAGGACATTGTTTTCCATTTTTATTTTTTTGCCTTCAAGTCAAATATTAAATTTTTTATTTTATTTACTAGAATTCATTTAATTAACAAAACCTTGCAAATTTCCATCTTAATTTCACAAAACAGAGCTCACAAACAGTAAGATGTGTTTAACATAATCTAATATTGTTAACTAAATATGCATTTAGTTAATATGCAATTAACTAAATGCATATTTGCATACAAATATGTATTGAAAATCGCCTGTCAGAAGCATGATATGATATCCCTTAATGTTGGCGACCACCTGTCTGCACTTTAAAAAACTTATTTCTTTGCCAGAAAATTTTTTGCACAATTTTTTGGTAAGTTTTGACTACTGTCTGCTCTTGGAATTGCCTTCAATGTGTCATTTAATTTTGTCTGAATAGACTTCAATAGTTTCACTTTTGTATAACATGATACCTAGCTATTTAACATTTTTTATTTTCCAATTAGGTTTATTTTATTTTCTGTTTTGTAATCTTTCTTGTTCTTGTAGAATATTTTCTTTAAATTATTTTGGAACCTATTAGTTTTAAAGTTTCTCGCAAATATTTTTGAGTGACTTTATTTTATGTGAATAAATACACAATTTTTAAATTGTGCTTTTTATAGGAAATAAATTCTCGGTCTAAACCATCAAAGAAGCAGCGAAATAAAGAAAAACTCAGAAGTTTTCCTCAAGAAAATTTAGCCATATCTATGAATGTGGCTGAAGGATTTTCCAATGACTCTGTAGCATTTCAAAATTATCCAAGAGCAAAATGTAACACAGCTTCATGGCTTAAAGATCAGTTAGTAAATGATGAGAAATCTAGGAAAAAAGTGCGTTCTTCTGAAGAGGTGATTAAACAATTTTCAATTGTTTAGGCATATCTATACTTTTTTTCAAAATGATTTAGACATTTCTGCTGCTTTTGTTTTTATATCATACATCATATTGAAAATAAGAGCAGTTCTGACTGAAAATGTTTTAGTTTTTTTTGTATTTAATATGTTAAAATGAAGTAGTAATTAACAAATTTGTCAAATCATGCTATTTATTGCTACGAATAATGTACATATACTAGTATGGTTGCTTTTGTAAATGTTAAATAGCTAACTACTTTTAAATTTTATAAATAATTATAAATCACAAATTTGTATCAAATTTGTCATTTTCTTTTCAATATTGTAGTGAAATTATTACAGCATTAGAAAAAGCTGCATAAAATGGCCACAAAGCAAAAATTTCAGATTTTACTAGAATTAAATAAATTGTTTGTAAATTTGAAAGGAAAATAAACTACTTTTCATCAAACTTTGTTTCTGGTACATTCATGCCACTTGCATAGTTTTAGATTGCCAAAAGAAAGTGATAACAATGATTCTATTTATCACTTAATCTCAAAGAAACAAATTATAGTGTTGAAACCTTTGGTGTTGTGAATTCTAAACTAAATTCTCATTGTTTAATCCCCGGTTGTAGTACAACACATTTTGTTAAAGTTTTGTCATTTGAGTTTTGCCTGTGTTTTTTTAAGCATTTTCTATTACCTTGAACTGTATACTAGGTGGGAAACAAATAAATATAAAATAGTGGTGAGATGAGAGTAACAAATTTTGAATGGAATATTTAGCTATTAAGTTAGAAAAGTTATAAGCATTTGTGCATAATGATTATAAAAAGTTAATGTCAAGAACTGTGTTTATGGTCTTTGAAATGTGTGAATGTTTTGAAATGTTTGTCCTTCTCTTTTTTAGATAACTAGGGGGCTCTGTCCCCTGCTTGCTTACACTCGCCAACCCCCGGGGATTGCTACGCAATCCCATTTGGTTTGCTTCACAAACCAACACTACTTTTGCATAGTCAATCTCCTGCGATGATAAAATTATCGTAATAATTCGTATAATCCTGATTTTACTTTCCGACCCATTACATCACAGCAAGTGCTTTCACTACTTTCCAACACTACTTTCTCAGAGTCGATCTCCTGCAACGACAAAACTATCGTAATAATTCGTATAATCCTGATTTAACTTTCCGGCCCATTACATCACAGCAAGGGCTTTCACTATTTTCTCAGAGTCAATCTCCTGCGACGACAAAACTATCGTAGTAATTCGTATAATCCTGATTTTACTTTCCGGCCCATTACATCACAGCAAGGGCTTCACCCCGTGCTCGCTGACGCTCACGAACCCCAGGTGAAAACCCTGTGTGCCATCAACAATTTGTACACTATTGCAAAATTATACTTTACATCTCATCAAAATTTATTTATGAACCAATTAAAAAAATAATTATATAATAAGAACAAGTGCATTCTAAGCTTTTTCACATGGTATTTTCAAATTTAAAACAAATGGTATTAAGTTATAGGTATGACAGCTTTAGTTTTGTATCGGAAATTGTGATCTAAAAGTTCCCAAATGGATGTATGACCAACTTTTAATAGCATCGAATTTATTTATTAATCAATTTCAAAAATAATTATACCATACAAAAGAGTTCATTCTAAGGTTTTCAGTGATGTTTTCAAATTTAAAACTAATAGTAATAAGCTATAGATATGACAGTTTTAACAAAAGAGTAACGAAAATGTCCTGGTTTTTCCCGAATTTCAAAGAAATACTATCAGGAACTAAATTAAAAAAAAAAAAAAAAACTCAGCCTGCGTGGTGCAGAAATTCATGTTTAGAGTTACTCTAAAAAACCTCATGACTGAACACTGAAATTTTTTTTGTGTTTTGCTCACTCACGTTAGAAATTTTACTTTTTTCGACTTTGACACTTAATGCACCCTAAACTAATAGCTGCATTGGAAAAAAAATCTTCAACTTGTTCCCTGTACAATTTTGAATAAACTTTGTTAATTTCGTAATTTTCTGATCTGTACTTTCTCGGGAAATTATCAAAGAATTGAGCGAAAAAAGCGAGTTTTCAATCCTGGGGCAGCAGTAACTTTTTTTACTATAGAGATTTTGTATTCTGTTCTATTACTTTAAATACTATTTTTTTCAAATATTTATTAGTTCAAAAACTCTTCCTTCAAAATAATGCTGTAGTACATTTGAAAGCAAATATTGTGTATTCCATGATTTTAGGATGTTAGTGTTTTTTTCACTAAAAATGTTGAGAAACATTGATACTTATTGAAAAGTTGCTAGAATAAATATAATTATTTCATGTTGATATATTAAGATTAACCTATTGTCTATCTTATGACTATTTTTTACAATAGGCATAAAATATATAGAAACTTCAACACAGATGCTATGCTCAAGTCTTTAGATTATTAGGACTGATTGTCTATTAATTGTTGGTTCGTCATTTACTAAATGTCCCATGTACAATTCCTATGTCTTGCATTATCCAAAATCAATATAAATTATGTCAGTAAATATTAACATCATGGGTTGTTTTGTTTCCAGACATTAAGAATCAGCTGAGGGACTCGGAAGTGTTACGAGATTAGTAGACTAGAACATTAAATTGCGAGTTTGATTCTGGTCACTGCTTTGGTTGGGTTATCTTGGTTTTTTCTTTGTTAAACACCAGTATTAATAAACTTCTTCGAAAAGTGTTCCTTTGTAAATTAGAGGAATAGCCAATTTATTACTTGATTGGGTCTCAGTTTTATAGATGTGGGTTTGTAGCGGTTCAGAATCCACTTTAAGCTCAGTTCCCAGCATGATCAGCCCTACTGTTGAGTAGGTACCAAACTGGTCTTTGGCTGGTCCAAACTATCTTTGAGTGCCTCTGGTTCATTGGATGATTAATTTGGGATGAAGTTTACTCTATTGTGAAGACTGATTAAATTGAAAATGTCCTTTGAATGATGCAGGGATCGAAATCTTGTCCTATATTTTCTATATATTTTTCAAAACCTCTAAAAATGTCCTATATTGTCTTATATTTCAGTAATTGCTCTATATTTCCTTATGGATACAGTTATTTTCTAGCTCCGTATTTTATTTAAATTATTCTGCTCATTGACGTAAACACTGGCAAACTTCAATAACCTACCTCTTGTTCAGACTGCTATTACGTCATGTTGAAAAGAGGTATGTAAATGGTTGGACACGCCTAACAGCAAAACGATGTCACATCGTGCGGTCAATTTACAGTCCTTCATTGGACCGATAATTGGAACTTTCTTGATCTTATTTGCGTTTGTCAGAATGGCAACAACGCACTTAAAAGCACCGGTGATGGGAACAATAACTTTAGAAAACCGCATGCTGCTTGTTCTCATTCTTGTGATTCATATTACTGAGTATTGAGCATCTTATCTGAATTATATTTCGTTTTTGGAGTATTTATATTGAAAATACTGGATTTTGCTTATTGCTATAGATATAAAAAGAAACATTTTTAAATAAATCAAAATTTATATTTTTAAGTACTTGATTTTAAATGTCCCTTTTCAATTCTAAATAACAGTATAATGAAATTATAGTTGAAATTCAAAGCAAATATTTTTCCTAACACAGTTTTTCCTTGTGATTTCAAGAACCCCTTTTTTCTTAATATGAGTAGTATGAACAGAAATTATAAATTTCAGTTTTCAAAGCAAAGACTGCAACAACTGCTTTGAAAATAAGCAGACTTTTGTTAAAACTTGTGTCAACTATATATATAACTAAACTAGTTTTTAACTAAGATTTTTTTTCAATGACTAGAAGATTTGAGTGATGTTATCCATATAATATATTAAGTTAGCAACAATGTGGAATATATATATATATATATATATATATATATATATATATATATATTTTAACTGATAGATAATATTTAGGAATAAGAAAAATCAATAGTTTTACTCTATTTTATGTATGTATATTTCACAGTTTGTGTGTAAATTGTGGTAAAGTAATTTACTATATGCTTTTTTAAGGTTTTTTATTTTTGGTGTGTGAAGATTGGCTGCTGTGATAGTGTGTTTAATAAATTTAATTTTTTACTTTGCAAAAAAATAAGGTAGCAATAGGAATAAAGGCATTTGTGACATTTATTTAAAATGTTAATTGATTAGTTTTAATTACTGTACATTTTGGCAAGAGACCTGCCATGATTTACATGAAATCATACATGTATTATTCTCAGGATGGAGAATATCAAAGTGAAAATGGGGTCTGGGCGTGCGTTGTATGAAATAGAGCCTAAAGAAAGGTGTTGCCGTTAATATGTTAGTTACAATGGTTACCTATTATTGTCCTATATTTTTGCAAAAAAGTCCTTTATATGGTTACTTCTAACCCTGATGATGTTAGTTTAAAAATAGGAATGACTGTTGGTAGTTGTAATGATGAATTCAAGGGTAAATCGACAGAGAAAGTTAATCATGAGTAAGTTTTAAATTCAGTAAATATTTGGTCACTTATAAAAGTGATAATTGTGAAATTAGTATATTATATAATGGTTTGCATTATTTATTGAAATACGCAGATTACATGTAGCATTTGTACTATGAGCTACTTCAATAATTTGCACACATACCAAATAAAATGTCAACTGAAATCCTGTGTCCTAGTAATTGTTCCTATGAAAGACTAAAAAATGTGCTTGAAATGCTGATGCATTAGTTATAAGTATAATATATAAAGTATAATTTTGAAATAGACTTGTATTGAAAGATTATGGATTATTAATTTAGAATATTGTAGAAACCGTATCCATACACTCATCTAACTTGTTAAAAAAATCTCTGCTCATTATTGCTTATGAGCTAGCTAATTAAAAAAAAGGTCTGCATTATATCTATTTTTTAAACTTTATTTAAAATTATTTCAGGCATTCCCTGATACAGATATGTCACTCCCTCGTAGTAGTGCTATGAACTTCCCTGTTAGTCTTGCAAATGATGTGCCAGAACACCCAGAAGAACCTCAAAGACCTTCATCTAGAAGAAGTTTAGCAGACAATGAAAATACAAAATCCCGTAAAGATGAGTGTAGAAAGAATGAGGTACTGACTTTTTGTCTATTTTCTTACCAGAGTTTGCTAAATTATTATGACTTCTGTTAGAAGACCACATTGCATTACATTTTTTTCTGTTTCAGCATACAAAATATTGTTTCCTTTGTAGAAAGTATTTTGATTTAACGAAAAGTCAATAAATTATATCTGAAGATGAATTTATTTATGAATTAAAATCTTAACATGTATTTTCAGCCAAATGCATTTGTGTCAGACATGACGTTAAAAGTATTAACACAAAACATGTAATCTTAATATTTAGCACACAAGAAATGTCAACATCCATTAAATCCAGGTACTTAAATTGTAGCGTTAGATCGTTCATTCCAAACTCTCAAAGATGTTTCAAGTGTCAGAGGATTTGAACATTCCAAGTCTTTATGCTGATCACCTGTAAATTATGCAAAATGCTCGTAACCCAAACTGGCCTGTTTTACGTGTTCTGGTCACATGATGTCATAATGAAATGGTAATTTTGTTTCGTTTAGAGGTATGAAATCTATTTATGTGAAAATCGATCCTATGTTCCTTATAATTGGATTGAATTAAGATATGATATGTGTGTTAGTTGCAATGCTGCTATTATTAAATAAAAACAATTAAAAGAATGTTTAGCGCATGTAAAAGATGTTGAGTTGCACTTTCTTGGAAATCCAATCCTGTTGACACGAAAATGGGCCTTTTAAACCTTTTTGTTTTAACCATCTCTCTCTAAAAAATATCCTTTGTGTTTACAATGCTTCGTTTTATAAAATGACCTTCTCCCATGGTCATTGGTATGAAGCCTGATCACATGGTAAGCTGTCCTGACAACCACATAATTCTGCAGACAGAGGGTCGTACGAAAAATATAGTTTACAAGGAAGTTTTATAAAAAGTCTAGCCAAATTTACAATGTTTAAAATGTATGTTGCTACTTATTTTCCATTCCCTTATAAATGTTGAACAAGTTCATTACTATTTTCTGTGATGATTTTATAGATTACTCCTTAGCAAAGCACTGGTATTTAGCTATATTTATGATAAAGCAAACTGACTCATATTTCTTTCCAAACTAATTTTGTCTGAAGAAATGGTGAGTGTTTTGAATATTGATCGTGCAGTTGAAAATAACAAAGACCACAAGAAGACTTAACAATTCCTAAGTCGTGATCAAATATTCGAAAATTTTGGAAATTTGGTAGAATCATAAAACACACTGTCTGAAAAAATTTCTCTAGAAAGTATCAAGGAATTGTGCTAAGCATTACTTTATTTATAACTAGCTAAATACCAGTGCTTCACTATGGAGTAATCTTGAAGATCATTACAGAAAATTGCTTTTATGTACTAAGATATAGTAATGAAATTGTTCAATATTTATTAGGGGAAAGGGGAAATAAGTAGCAACATATATTTTAAATGAGCAACATTGTAAATTTGGCTAAAGACTTTTTATACAACTTCCTTCTAAACTACATTTTTCGTTCGCCCCTCTGACTTCATAATCACAAGGCTGTCTGGAAACATTACACGTGAACAGGCTACTTGTAACTGACTATGGAAGAAACAGTCATTTCTTAAAAATCGATACCAGCAACTTTCAAAATTTGACCCCGAGCTTTGTTTATCGTTATTGCGAAGCATACTTTGACGGGAAATAGCAGTCATTTGAATTGAAATTGGTAGTCGGAGGGAAACAAAGGAATGCGGGGAAAACAGTTTCTCCTGAGCCACATCCTGCAAAGATGGTTGCTTCAATCACGTTACTATGTGAAGACTTGCCTGTAGCCTGGTGCCATTACAGGCCTCCCAGAGGCGACCAAAAAAGCGACTATTTTCGAGGCAAGGCGAGTATGGCGACTTTTTTCAGAAAATTAACATTGAAAAACGTCAAAAGCAACTATTTTGGGGAAAAAGGCAACTATTTTCATCGCAAGGCGATTTTTTCTTAGAAACTCGATATTTGCACTACATTTATCGATTTATGATCGTTCAGTATCATCGAGGCATAATAATCGATTATAGCCGTGCATGAATGTTAGAGCAAATCGATATAATACGGACAATCAATTTTTACTATTATTTTCTGCGATATTTTGTAACAGTTCTTTTTGTGGGGTCAGATGTGACCTCTGCTCGCTAACCCCCGGTAATTGCTACGTAATTCCTTCCCAAACCAGGGGTGAAAATCTTATGCGTTTACGCGGTTTTCCTCTCCCCCCCCCCCAAGAATTTCCGCTTTTTCTACATTTTTTTTTTAAATTAAATTATATTATAGAGTTACAGCCAAAGAATAAATGTAAAAAAAAATCATAAAGAAAGTGTGAATATGTCCTAACTACAGTAATGAGATTCTTCCGACTTTAGTAGGTATTTCCGACTTTTCTTAAATTTTTGAGAAAATTACCGATTTTTTTATCATTTTTTAACAAAAATTCCGACTTTTGCCCTTTTTTGTCTTTTATAATACGCCAAATGAGACATCGCCAACTTTGCACTCCTAAATTTTGCAAGCTGATAGGTCCTACAAATTCCCTTCTGAAAATAATCCTTTGTGAGAAGCTTATTAGTTTAATGGCAAACCTCGAGAAACTGGATTTTGAACTAGTTAGTGTACGTTGTTGTAAACTTCGTAGGTAAAAAACTACGGTTTTCGAGAAAAAGTGGAACTGTCCAGCGGCCGTGAAACGTCATGATTCGGCGGAAAAGGTATAAATGAAATATTTTAAGTTGATCAGCTTTTAATATGATTTTCTTTCAACTTGGAAATGAGGCTCGGTTATTTTATTTTTTATGGCAACCTCGGCTAGCGGGAAGTTTAAATTTTCATTTTGAATATTCTAGAAAGTACTTTAAAAATCCGTTAAAACTTCTTTCTTTGGCGACTTAAGAAGTGCGCCAAGGCTGTGGCCACCGTTTTAAACATAGACTGCAGCTACAGAAATTTGCTACGGAAATTTTCAAAATGATACTTCATTAAGGGCGATATGATTGTTTTGACAAGTTAAATTGTTTCTTGGAAAAAAAGAGTTATTAATTTTAAATTTTATTTGATTAAAAGTTGATTTAATTTGAAAATAAGAATATTTACAGAAAAATATAGAGATTTTGAAAAAAAGGTATTTTATATTCGATTATAGGTTGTAAATTTGAACTGAATTAAGTTCTATGTTATTTACCACAAGTGTACAGCTTCAGTCTACGTTTATATCGGTGGCAACGGCCTGCCCTTGGTGCACTTAAGTCGCCAAGGAAAATTTTTTTGCAAATGAACCAATGAAATCAAACGACAGTTTAACGGAATTTGAAAGAATTTTCTAGAATATTCAAAATGAAATTTTTGAACTTTCCATTTTCCCAGGTTGTATTAAAATCCGCAATAACCGTAATGCATATGGCTTACCTTAACCTGTCGTTATTCGCTATTAGAAGTGCGCCAAAAAAAGCGCCAACTCGGTTGTCACTGCTATAAACGCAGACTGAAGCTGTACCATTTTTATTTTTAGTGTCTACTTATTTTTTTCATTTAACGTTTGTGGTATTTAATAAAATTAGTATTTATTTGATTTATTCTTTTGTAACATAGCATTTTTTATTTCCTGTTAATTCCATTTTTGTATCAAAATTTAAAAAAAATTGCAACTGTTAAGAAATTTTTACCATTGGTGAGATGTTTAAAAATATTCATAAAAATAACATTTTCAACTTAATGCAACTTATTTATACTATTTACAAAATTGCCAAGATATATATATATATATATTTTTTTTGCAAAATTTGAGTTTATGCGTAAGGTGCTCCCTCCCCCTTTTCCAAAGACAAATTTCATTGTTTATAGTGAACTTTGTAGAGCTTATAAAGCTAAATAATTGGCAAAAATACCTGATTATCATAAACACATATTCTGTACTTGTGGCGCAACCATGGGAGGTTACTGGTTAACCTTCCTGCTTCCAAAGACAAATTTTATTGTTTTTAGTGGACTTTATCTGGTTTTATCAGACTAAAAATTTGCCACCTCACCCCCCCCCCCAATTTCTGCATGCACCACTGTTCTGCACACACATTAGTACTAAAATATAGTATTTTCAAGCTATTTTTGTAGTTCAAAATAACGCTGCATATATTTTCCTCTTTTTTACGTTTTGACTGTTTCACCCCTGCCAAACCAAATGGGAATTCGAGCCTATTGGATAAAAGGCATCATGGCATTGCACGTGGTGTTGGTTTGCTTCGCAAACCAAATTCCAATTGCAAAGAGATCCAATCGGCGCGACGTCACAATCTCTTGCAAAAATATAAATATTTAATTGAAAAATTATTAATAAAAAGAAAATCAAATGCAAGGTATCGATCTGGTGTAAAAGTTTCCGCGGATTTCAAATCAGTTGAAATTTTCAACCTATCTTTAACGATACCGATTTTACTAAAAAGAACAAAGCAATGCCAGTCAAAATGTTTTTTATTTGTTTTGCTGAGCGCAGGAAATGAAATCTTATTAATGTAATCTCGAATTAAATGAAGGTCATTCTGCGCAGCGGCGTTCGTATTGGAAAAAGTATAAAATTACAATTTAAAAATTATTTATTTAGAGAAAATCATATTTTTAGATATCGTTGTAATGTGAAATTTTCCGCAGATTTCAAATCCGCTGAAATTTTTAATATATCTTTAACGGTCCAGGAGATAGAAAAAAAAACTACACAACTAAAGTTGAAACTTATTTGTTTTGTCTGCATGCTAAAATCGTTCCTCTGCCAAACCAAACGGAAGCGGAAAAAATAAATTTAGAATATGTAATCTTTCATGCTGTTGCCATTCCAAAAAAAAACAAAAACAAAAAACCAATAATAATTAAATTTCCATTGAGATCAAGTGATGAGGCATCCACCATCTGCTTTCGAGTTATTTCCACGCAAACGATCTGTCGTGGTTTATTTTATTCCAGAAACAAAACAGTGCTTTTTTATTCTCCAGGCCAAGTTTGTATGTTCGCAATCGTTAACGATTATGTAAAAATTACAACGGATTTGATATCTGCTGAAAATTTTACACCAGTTCGATACCTTAAATGTGATTTTCTATAAATAAATAATTTTTCAATTGTAACTTTTATATTTTCGCTTATTAAACGGTTCATCAGTTTCTATTGAAATGTGTGAACAAAAACGGATTCAACATTTTTAGATCAACTATAATAGGTCAATTGAACTTGATTTGTGAGAACGCCCCTGAAAGAACACTTGCGTCGTAATTTTCGAATTTTTTTTAATGAAACATTAGCATTTTATTTTAATTGTCTGTAAAGGTTCCATTTGTTGTTGCCCTACAGCAGCTTTCTGTGTCTAATATAGTGCTAAATTTTACAAAATTGAGGAGACTATTTTGGCTACTATTTTTCACATATGAGGCAACTAAAGCGACTATTTTCAAAGGTAAGAACCACTGGGAGGCCTGCATTACAAAACTTAGAAGGTATCAGATTAGGAGAATCGGCACTGTATAAGGAGAATTGACCTGCAAAATTTCAGCTTCCTAGGCCTTGTAGTTCTTATGATACAGTGAGTGAGCAGTATTTGGATTTTATATATATATAAATTAAAATTAATGAAAGCAAAGCATTTGTTTCCCAGGGCTGCAGAAGATGTCGTAACGCACGAACGAGGTTCAGGGGAAATTCAGGTAGCTGTGGAGAAATTTTTGCCCTAATTTATATAATTAAAAAAAAAACTACAAATTCAATCGTTATCAGTGACAAACAAATATTTTGGCTAGCGCGACTATTTATGCTCCTCCTCTTTTTTTCTTTACAGTGAAGCAAATTTTTAAATGGTTTCATCTTCATATTTTACTGAAATTGGCGAAAGAAGCTTGCATGTGAAAAACGGCAATTTCTCCTCTTATCTCCCACTAGCCACTGCATGGTCAGCAGTGTTGCCCGTGATAGTTCTTTTCCTGGGTTAGGTGTAACCACTGCTCGCTAACCCCCAGCGAATTCCCAAACCAAATGGAAATTTGTAGCCCATTGGAATGAAGTCAAAGTTGATTGACAACCTTCACAAAGAGACAGAAAGGCTGCCATTTCTTGGAGACAACTAATATAATCCATCAATGAAATTTTTTTTTTATTGGAAAATTAGTTTTTTTTTTAAATTTGTAAGTAATAGTTTTAAGGAGAGTTCTTAATCATCAACATTGTACTCAAAAAGTAGCTTAAACTGGAATGAAAAACGAACGTTTTCAGGGAAATTTCAAACAAAACAAGTTGTGTTCTGGGGAAATACTGGGCCCTGAAACATTTTCTGCACCCCTGCTGTTTCATAATGTTCATGGAAGCTGTTTTTTAGATGACTTTCAAATCTCCTTGCATCATCAAACAGTAATTTTTGAAAGACAGTTTCAAATAACAATAAAAGACATCACCATTTGGGCAAATAAAAATGGCCTTCTCTTTTCCATACAAAAACCATTTGTGCAAACCATTTGTGAAAAAGACATTTTAATTCTGAAATAGGCTGTAATGTAGGGGTGCACAACCTTTTTGGGAGAAGGGCCACTCGCACCATTGATTGAGACATGGGGAGGCCGCAAATAAAGTTACAGCACAGGCACAATGAAAATGCTACTACCCAAGTATGTACAGCTGTTATATTACACTTAATATGTTAAGTAAAAAATAATAACTTTTTTTTTTAAAGATTAAACTTACAAATGTTTTCTTAATAAATCTAAGCTTTTTACTAAGCTAAATGAATGAGATATTATTTGCATTGATCAAACATTTAAAATTACTTTTAAAAATGTGTGTCTAAAGAACGTTATATGAACTTCAGCAAATTATTTTAGGTTATAAATTAAATAACATTAATAGTATAATGTCCGTAGAATCATCAACTGCCAATTAGAAGTTCTTAAAATTCATAGCTGCATTTTGAAATTGATCTGATAAATCATTAGATAGATTTTTTATTCTTTAAATTGTCATACAATTCAAAATTATATATATTTAGTTTGGTGGCAGCATCTGGGCATACTTTCTCTGCAGCTATCATAATGCATTTTTTCGTAAAATCGCCATCAGTAAATGGCCTGCCACTCTTAGCAAACAGAGATGCAATCTGAAACTAACTTCAACACAGCTGTCAAAACCTCTGGCACTCTTCACAAAAACATTTTTTTGGTGAGCAAAAGAATGGTGAAGTGCATCAATTTTGTGAAGACGATATTCTCCTTCCAACTTGGATTCATAGTGCCGCTTTAAGTTACATTCTTTAAACACTCTAATTCTGAAATTACAAATAAGGCATGTACACTTATTGTTGTACTCTACAAAAAAGTATTTTGTCTACCACAAATCGGAAAATGTTCGATTTTCATCCGCATTTTTTCTTTGGATCATCGCAGCAAATTCCCAAAAACAACGTGGAGAACGAAGAAACACCAACACCCCTCAGATAAACAACTGCGTCGGTATCACGTGATAAATACGTAGACAGAGTCGATTTGGATAGATGTTTTAATCTCAAAACTAATTTTTAACTAATGTTCAAATTTTATACATAGTGTTAAAAGCAAAACCTTTTTCCTTCTATTTTTTCTTTGCTATAAAAAATCGTACAAAGAAAAATAACAAATAAAGATCTGCATTGTACATTTAAGAAACAAGCATGATTTAAAACAAGATTTTGCATAAATATATGTGTGTGTGTTCCACACACCATATATGCTCAAGTAGATTAAAAAATCTTCAGCATAAGTAGAAATAAAGGGGCATTTGATTCCTCTAAGTAATGATGACGGCATATATGACCTAGATTGCCACAAAAGTTCGCAACAAAAAGGGATGTAAACAGATTGATTGTAGCATCAAGAAACAAGAATGGGTTTTCGAAATTCAACTTGAGATGTACAAAGTCATTTTTGTTTTAAAATTTTTAAATGATACTTAATTTCAATTTCGCTAAAAAAAATTCTGGAAATGAAAGTCTTCTTCAGGACACAAATGGTTTTGAGAAAATCCTCATTAATTACAAAGAAATGGAAACAGACCGTTAAATTCACAGATTTTGCAAATTTTTTTTTTTGTTAAGTACTTTTAAGGGAAAAAAACATTAACTAATTAAAAAATGTAATGTAAAGCAAATTTAGAAATTCAGCTAGAGGAGTAGAATTATTCACTCCCTCGCAGTTTGAAACAAAATTTAAATCTTTTTGTCTCACCTGTCACCTTATTCCTAAAAAAAATCAATGCATAAATTGCAAAATTAACTATTACAAAAGATTCTCTTTAGGCCTTTCAGCGTGGCATTGAAAAGCTAAGTACCATGGTGGAAAATTGCACATGCAAATAAATGCGCATCGGAATCGTGTCTGTCAAAACAAAAACCCAAATTTCCCCCCTTGATTTCCCTCAATGATGCTAAAAAAACACCAAGTTTCCACTGGAAATACTGATTAGGCAACTCGGATATCGTGCATGCATTAAGAAAACATCAAAATCATGGCGCTGAGCGATAACATCATGACACTAAAAAACAGTGAAATCTGCTAAGGGAGGGTTGCGGGACATGAGGAAAAATCGTGATGTCATGATGACCGTGAGTTCTGCGCTAGGTAAGGGATGGCTGTGTTAGATCGGGATTGTCACGATACATCGCCATCGTGAAAATAGCGAAACCGATGTGGCGATTTCGACCTTACACTGGTTTTTCACGATGTATCGATACATTGCCCAGGCCTACTCATAGCATCATTAACAACCAAAAATTTGGATATATAATTTAATTGACAATAAATTCACAATCTAAATGTGTATCCTAAACAGA
Source organism: Metellina segmentata (assembly GCA_947359465.1). Lineage (NCBI taxonomy): Eukaryota > Metazoa > Arthropoda > Arachnida > Araneae > Tetragnathidae > Metellina > Metellina segmentata. The sequence continues at coordinate 74,569,170 of OX375872.1, read as the reverse complement.
AGAACATGCCTTGAAACAATTAATTGAAAAATTTGCAATTAAGATTTTATGAAATTGGTGAAATCATCCACTCCATACTCTTTGTAATTGTTCTATTCTCACAAGGAAATTTTCATCTTTTAAGTCTGTGTTAACTTCAGTCCCCCCACATCAGTCTGGGCCCCGATGCCATCTGTTTTGATAGGCCCCTCCCCTGTCCCTTTTCCACTATTTATGTTTAAACAGAGATATTTTGAAGTATTTTCTAGTTTAATCCTTAAACTTACTCCATTTTGGTTTGTAAGAGTGACACACGCATATATATATATGGTATATTTTATATATATATAAAATATACCATATAAAAAGCAAGCCATTTAGGTAAAGTATTGAATAAACAAAAATAAACATTCTGTTAAACATAGTAACTAGTAACTTCCAGTTATTCGGAAAATAAAAATGTTATTTGTATATGTAAAATTCTACAATTGAAATTAAAAATCAAAGAAACTGATTAAAATAGAATTCAAATTTTAACAATACTTAAAAGAAAAATGTGTCCATCTTGAAAAACAAACATGAATAAATTATATTACATTTCTCTTGCTTTTATCATGGATAATGTATTAATTACATCTCTGAAGTCAATGCTTGAAGCAATTCAGTTTTCAATGGCCAATACAGCCAGTGAAGTAAGTCGTTCTTGGCTCATTGATGAGCGTTGCCATGTCTTCAATACATTTCCAAGCCTACTTCTTCCTGCTGATGCAACTGTTACTGGAATCGTACAAAAAATTCTAAGGACAATACAATCATTCATAAAAACTGGTTCCAATTGTTTTTCATTGAGTCAAGTAATTGTAATTTTTCTTTTGAGAATTTGGCAGAACCTGAAACACAGTTTGAAATGTTTTAAGTGTACAATCTCATCACAAAAGTTCACTAATAAATTATTTATGTAAGTACTGACTAGTTTTGCAGCCTTATACATTTCAAATCACTCTTCAAACGAGTTGAATTGGATGCTTCAAATCTTGTTTTGAAGTCATAAAATAAAATCCAAAGCTCTGTAAACTATGTTAGTTTTAAAATGTTTCTGTATTAACTAGGGTTTTTTATGAAAAGAAGGACGACTTCTTGTTTTCGCAAACAAAGATGGTATTTGCATTATGTGCGCTATTAAGCGTGGCTCGTTGATGATTTCTGTCCACGAGTCTGAGTTGCTACATTACACCACAAGAAGAAAAGTTACCATAAATACTTACCTAAAATTTAAATAAACTTATCCTTTTTCAATATAAGTTTTATAGTATCCTTTAAGTTGATGTTTCTCAAATTCTGCAATTTTGAGTTGCGTCACTTTTCTTGCCGAGGTGCAACATGTCCTCATTCAAGTCATTTATCAGTTTGACCTGGATGTCCAGAGAAATCTCTTCAGACTGAATTATTACACTTTCATTAATGCAGTCCAACACCTTGAACCAAAAGACTCTTACAGAGACCTTTGAAGAAGAAAAAAAAATTATTTTGACCTATAACTTTGTTATAAGCTTTTGGTTCGAGGATTGACTTCAACGCTTAATACTTGCTCCAAGGTCTTTAAACTCCTGGATAGTGCTTTGCAACTGGAACCACAACATCAAATCGTTCATGCCATCTTGTTTGTGATTGCTTTTATAGGGAAAATGGCACTTCAGTTGTTAAAATGCTCCATCTTGCTGGGGTTTGTGAAAAAAAAGGAGTATATTGTTTCCAAATTTACAAAGAATTCATAACCTTTGGGCACATTTTACCTACATTAACTCCTATTCTGTTTAAGAAGTGAGGATTGAGAATAAAATGCTACATCATTTTTCTAATAGTCTTTATTTTACTTGTTTGACTTTTCCACACATATTTAACCCTCCATCGTACCCTTGAGCCCTACAGTCCTCATTAGGGATATTATTTTCTACTAAAACAGTTACAATTTCATTTGTAATATCTTCTCCAACTTATTCATTGAAGTTTAGGAACTTAACAAATCTTTCTTTTATTTTGTATTGCTTTGTGTCTTTATTTTGAGTGACATATTTCAAAATAAATATGTTCTGTTCTTGATGTGACACATCAGAAGTTGCATCAACAATCAACCCATTGTAAATCACTTCTTGTCTTTCATGAAGTATAACTTTTAACTTTTCACTGCAAAGTGAAATTAACTCTTTCTGAATCATCCAAGATAAGTAGTGAGCTTGACCTTGCATGGTTTTTCCTTGTAATTGAAGAGCTTTTACCTTAGCTAAGTTCTCCCGTGTAATTTCATCGTATTTTCCTATTAAGTCCAAGGTTCGGAGAAAATTTCCATTATTTACATCACCAATCAATATGCTATTCCATTGGAAAGGCAACCCCCTTGATGCTAAAAACAATGTTAAGGCTAAAATTCTTTGTAATATTGCCTTCCATTTTTCTGCTTCATTCAAAATTTGTTTTTGAAGATCACTAGCAATACCTTTGGAATTTAATGAGGGATTTCCATTGACAATACCACTTTTGTTCACAGCTGTTTTCTTGTTCAGAAAGTTTGTTATACAACATTTTCCACGCCAATTGAGCCAGAGAAAACCCTCTGCCGATTTGCTTCAATGGGGGTAGTAGCAAACAGTACATGCAAGGCAATGAAGCGTCTGTTTTGAAGAGCTCCAGATTAACCAATCTCTGGGGTACTGCTCTCCATTGTTTGCAGATTTAGAATTGTGAAGATAGGGAACAGTTTTCCTGTTTTGTCCCTTTCGAATGTTTTAGCCTGCTTAAATAATTCCTCAACTCTGATGTTATTCTGCCGGTTACTGTCATTAATTATTTCTGGCCATGCACCTGCATCGGTAAAATCTAAAACTTTGTTATCATTGTTACAAACCTCACCAGTCCCGTTGTCAAATTGACAGTAATTATTCTTATTTACAGAGTAAAATTTTTCCTACCTGGAGCATAGGGGAAGTCTTGCCTGCATCGTCGTTAGTTTCGGTCGATTCACTTGACACACCATCAACGTATCAGAATCATTTGTCTTACACTGAGGTAAACTTTCACTTTCAATATTTCCATCTTCAACGAAGAAAAGATGGTCATCACTGTCGTCACTCCTTTTAAAAAACTTTTTAACACTACCATCCTATAGCACCTGTTGTTTCTTTCATTGCTTTCAACTTTCGTTTTTGAGCTCCAGATTTATATTTGAAATTACTCGTGTAGTATATAGACATAAAACTAAACTCACTCCCAATAATAATACTAAACTATAACTCTTAGGACTTAAAAATAATACAATTGATAACTGAAATAAAAAAAACTAGTAGCTCAGTGCTTAACGCATAAACAATCTCGCAAAAAGTGCCGAAAAAGCAATCACTGGTGGAGTGATTCATCATAATTTATGTGACGTGCGAGTATCTGAGCTGGGTAGGAGGGGAAAGGGAGATTAAAATAAATAAATAAGATAAGAAAAAGAAGATAATCTTTTGCTGGCCCCCTAACCCATGGGCCCCGTTGCTGGGGCAACGGCAGCACCGTCTATGTGGGTGCCCTGGTTAACACATAGATCAAAGAGTATGATACATGTTGGTACTGCAGCAGTATTTAAAATCGTGTTGCCAGGAAATTAAATTGTTGCAACTCCATTATTACATGATATTGCCATATTTTTAGCATTGAGAAACAGCTACTTATCTATAAAGAAAGAATAATATGTTTTGATTCAAAAAGCAGTATTAAATCTTAAAATCTTCAGCTAAGTCATTCTCCGATACTCAAAACAAAGCATCTCTAAGTGTAAAATATCAAAATTTCGAAAATAATTCTCTGTTGGATGTGAGGTCCTTTAGGCATTCTTGGAAATGAGAGGGCAGTTTTTGCAGCAAAGTCCATAATGAGATGCAGCACAGACCATAATGATGCAGCATTGCCTTAACAATTCCTGTTTGAAGACATTGAAATGTTAATAAAGACATTTAAAATCAAACTGGCAAGATTCTTGGAATAAAGAAACATGATATGCTCCACTGTATTACAGCTATCTCTTATAGGATTCCACAATACAAATTTAAATAGAAAAAATCAGATACAATTAAAAGGCTTTGCTTAGGTCATTTTACACTTAACTCTTATTGATCAGGGAACCTGGTCCATTGTGTGTTCAACTTGCCACTGTCTGTTTACTATTCAACACATTCCGATCCACTCAAAAAATTTATTTTTATTCATCTCTGACATAAATTTTATGAACTTTATTTAGACTACATTGACTAGTTTCAATTTGAAATTATAAATTTCTAAATTCAATATCAGTCTTGATTTTATCTATTTTTTTTTTATCTTGTCTGGTGCAGCTTGACCAAATGGCCATTGCACCATGAAATCAGTCAAACATCCAATCTGAAAAATGAAATCTTGCTAAATTTTTTATTGACCTTTCTTGGCTTTGATTTCCCCACTAATTGAAGTTATTAGTATTTTGAAAAATGAGTATTTTGATGGTAAAAATTAACCAAACTAACCTGTGGATGTACTAAAATACCTCATTGCAAAACAGCCTCAGTTGTATTAATTTAAAAATAATAAATGCTTCCATTTTCTATAAACTCAATGACAATTTTCATAGCTGTTATAAAAACCCTGTCAGGGCTTATTGGTATGCTCCAGTGTTAAGTTTTTTTGCAGGATAAATTAGATTGGAAAACAATAGTTTAGTACAACACTGAGTAATGTTTATCTTTTGTTTTATAAATTTCAGAAAATTCAGAAATATTGATTGAAATGATGTTCCATAGTTCATTTTAAATTATGTCTATTAGAAACCAGCTAGTGTGTAGGTAGAAGTAGCAAACACATAATTTCAGGACCATTTGAAACTTGGTTAATGTTTGAATCACTGAACTAAAATTGCTATTTAAGCAGTAAAAAATGTCTTTGTTGATTTTGCATTAAAAAAAATTACACAATAGTTTTAATGTAAAACTGAATTGTATAATCCTGGGTCTAAACTGTTATTTTTTCTCTAAGTTCTAAAATACTTTAGTAGTCTTTAATTTTTCACATCAGGTAATAATTTTGTTTTTCTTAGGCTGATTCTGCAATAGTATTTGAAAGGCTGTCCCAAATACAGGATTTCTTATCTGAAGCTACATCTTTTTGTCAGGAACTTGAAATAAGTGATGAACCTGTAAGTAAATTGAGCAATGTAGAATATCGTCGGCTAATATGTGATACCTTGTAAGGGCAAAATAGCAATTTTACAGGAGGAGCAAAAAAACTATTTAAAATCGAATACTAGGTATCACTAATGTACATTTTACCTTCTTGTTGATCTGACGAATACGAGGTCTCACTTCACCGATGCGCTTATTTTTTGTGAAACTCATGGTTCACAAAAAATAGGTGCTATCAGCACATTCAAGACATTGCCACATATCACATATTAGCTGACGATGTGTTGAATTGTTTTTTTTGTGAAAATGCTTTGCTTGGTACTATATTTTATGCATTTACTTATGCTTTCATCAGTGGGATTTATTTGCTCCTTAAAAAACATTAAAGGTCTTTATCCTGCTTCATAATTTGAAAGGAGGCTTCTTATGATTATGTTCTTCCCTACCATAACCAAAGCTCCCAACATGGTTTACTGAGCTCAACATGCTTATTTACCTATTCTTCAGTTTATACAAGTCATTAGTTTGTTAAGGGAATAAGCATATGCATGGTTGATACCATTAAACGTAATTCTTCAAAGAAAAAGGAAATTCAGATGAGATTTTTGAAGAAATTAAAGAGTCGATGAATATCTCAGATTTCGTGCTGTAGACATAATTAACTTCTTTCTGACCTGTTTAGAAAATTCTTTTCTGGGAAAATTCCTATTCCGGCTGTTATAAATATCTCTGTATATAGGCTACATCTAGTTTGACAAAATATTGCCTTGGGACTGCTTGGTTATGCCTTTCACACTTACCAGCTATGTACTATTGTCAATCAGGAGCAGCACTTTTAGGACCCAATGATTGGTGCTTGGACGCTGAAATGCTATGATACACATTACTTATTCCTAATTCTGTAAGACAATTGCTGAAATTGATGTATCAGTAATTGTACTTGTAGGTATAAATATTAACTCGTCACTGCGTGGCTAGCCCATGCCCGTGGTGTTGGTTTGCGAAGCAAACACCACAGGCAACGCCGTGATGTAAGGTATTAATCTGGTGTAAAATTTTCCGCAGATTTGAAATCCAGTGAAGATATATTCAATTTGAAAATTATTTATTTAAAGAAAATCATATTTTTAGGCATCAATCTATAGTGAGATTTTCTGCAGATTTCAAATCCGTTGAAATTTTCAATCTATCGCGGAAATGGGACAGGAAAACACAATCAAATGTTTCTTGTCAGCGTTTTAAGTTATTCAAGGTCTACCAAATTCCAAAAACATTTTTGTGTCGTATATACATTGCTCACTGAAACTTTTTCAAAAATGGCTGTTGCAAGGTGACATGCCAGTTTTTCAGAGATACGATTATGGCTCTTATTGACAGTTTATTATTTTTTTAAGGCCATATAAATCAAATCTAGCAAATTGTAACTCCTGAAAGTTTACAAAACAGTATTAAAAACACCTTGCCAAAAAGTAAAATTGCATGAAAACTTAAATCTTAGCTTTTACTAAAAAGTTTTAATGAAAAATAATTCTTAATTTAATAGAGAATTTTCATTCTAAATATTATGTTGCACTTTTCATAAACTGCCTGTCTAGCCATGATATGAAATGTTGCTAACATTTAACTTATTACATGTGTGATGCAAATAACTAATATTATCTATTTCAGTAAATTATCTTTTTATTCCCAAAGTCTTGATATTTAAATACATAAAGTCTTTTCAAAGTGTCAGAAATTGAGGAATTTTAGAATGTGCTTAAAACTTATGGATAGTAGTGTGCATGGAAAAGTTATCAATTTCTAATGAATTTCTTCACTTTTCTTTTAAGACATCTGAAAATAGTTGTTATGCTGTTAATGGCATTTCTCCATCTTCTCCCAAAGCTTCAAATTCTAGAGCAAATGTTCCTCATAGAGATTCAAATGCAGTAAGTAATGTATATTTGAATTGTTGAGAATGCAAATAAGGTGTTCAGTTTTGTTATTTAAGTTTAAATTTAATTTAGTTTTATTTGCCTGTTTATTATTTTTGTTATAAATTCAGTTTTAAAACTTTTGCCAGTTTAGAATATTGTGTTTTATTTGAATATAGATCTGCATATATATATATAACTTAAGAATTTACACAAAATATAGATTTCATTATGTGGCATTGTTTATTCCCCATAATAGATACTTTTTAAGCAAGACTTATTGACCATTAAATATAGAAATGAATTAATTGTATGTTTAGATTAGCTGTCCACCAAACTCGGATGTATAAAGAAAAACGTTATTTAGTTAAAGTATTTAAGGAAAATCTAATTGAATTTAATCTCGGTTAATAAGGCGAGGATGGAAGGCCACATTTCACAACATTTTCCCATGACCTTTAGTTGAGTTAGAATATTTAATATCTAGTAAATTCTTTCTTTCATGGTGGTTATGTTTTTGAAAATAAAATCAAACTTTTCATTTGAACTTTTTCTCTATCAAGTTGCATTGTAGTTTTTTATTGGTTCATTATTTTATAATTTGACAATTATGATTTAAATTCATCCAATCTAAGGGGCTCTCATGTATCAAAAATTATCTGAATATCCACAAACCTAATTATTATGATGATATTAGGTAGTAATTACATCTGAAATATCTTTTGTGTTTGCATGCAATAAACATAAATACTTTATATTTATAGAGTACTGGATTTTGTAATGAAGAAGAACATGTTAATAAATGCAAAAATCTAATTGAAGAACTTCAGCAATTTGCTGGAACGGTAAGACCAGGATTCTTATTCTTATGTCAGACATTATCTCTAGTGAGTGCCATATTCACTTGTTAGAGCTATGACAGTGTTTTCCTGGTTATCTCAAGTTATAACAAGTACCTAAAATCACTTCTGAAAAAAAATGAACCCAGCAGAACATGTCCTATGGTCTTAAATGTAATATTCAACTTTGTCTACTTTAAGAATTCTTTTGTAATATTGCTCTGAATTTTGGTCAGCCCTAACCTTAGATGTGAAATCTGTATTATAAAAACTGACAACTAAGAGTCTTAAGGCCATACCAAATGGTTAGTGTTTCTTTTTCTTCCATTTTATATTCTCAGCTGTTTGTAATCCAACACTCCATTCTTCATATTTGATATAATTATTTCGCAATTGATGTCTGATTAATTGATTGAATGTCTGACTACAAAACTGACTTTCAGCTTCTACATTCAAACTTGAACTAATTCAAAATATTGTACAACCTTTTCTAGTATCAACTCCAAAATGCATTTTTCATGACATGTTCACTCATTATATTGGACGAAGATGACAGTACAATTGATTTACTTTGGATATTCTGACTCACTGCTACGTATTACTAGATATACTGTGCGACTGTTTTCTTGAGTTATTTAAAATGCTTGAAACTAATATCTAAATCTCAGTATGGATCAACTCGGACAGCTTTACACCATCAAGCTGTAATAATGACATTTGAGGACTTGACAACTTTCATTAATTTTAGGTCTTAAATGTTTTAATAGAAAGGGTATGTGTTTTTTTTTTAAATTGTAATACCTGGAAAACATATAACTAAAGAAAAAAAAATTTGTTTTCCTGTTTACTCATTGTTTAAAACATACATTCTTCCTGATTTAAATTTCCTTCTACTCCAAACTGATTAATACAACAAATGATTCTATTTTATTAAAAGATTATTGAAATATTTTTTATTATACTTTTGTATTTTCACTGTAATTGTTTAAGACCTGGTAGTCTTTATTGGTGGGTTGCTATTCTTAAATGAAAGATGGTATAGTTCATGATTTAATCAAGTCCAAATTGTGTTCAGAATAAGAACATTATTTAATCTGTTGCTAAAGAGTAGTGATGTTTGTATCTTCTATTATATGTTATAGTTCTCATGTAAATCATAAAATTTGTGAGATAATTAATCTTAAAAGTCAACATTTTAAAGTTATTTGCGCATTTCCCTTGTGTGCTTGCATTGAATTGGCCTGATTGTGCATGAATTTACTTTGTTGCTTTTTTATTTCTGTGAAAATATTCTGATGTTCAAACTTGGGTATTACTGATAGCTTATGCCTTGAGTAAATTTGAATAAGTTTTATCATACGCACCACTTGTAATGTTTAAACTATCAAAAGAATTTTTTAACTAATCAAGATAAGTTTCAAAGTGATTAGCAATTTTTTAAAAATCTTTTTTATTTATCATCCAAGAGTTAAATATTTCAATGGATTATAAGTTAGTCAGCACTTGTTTTAAATCTCCATCGTTCCGAACTTAATGAAATCTTCAGATAACATAATAAATTTTAGTGTTTTACAAACTTTCCTTCTATTTGTTATGTTCATGACAATGAGCACATTCTTTAGTGAGAAGTATTTACAAGTGAAAGTATCCTAATTATATATTTTTTAGTTCATTATTTCATTCCTGATAGGTTGGTGTAATTAGTCCTTGCATAGCAAAAATTGATCATAGATCAACCTACCAAACATTCTTTACAGGCAAATAAGGCTTGATTTAATGTAAACATTTGTATTCAGATAGTAATATGTTGCTTCTTTTATACTTTCTTGCTTGTCTATGCTCAGCTTAGATAAGTTCTAACATATTGCCAAAAGCATGTTTATTAAATTTGTTTTGTGTATATCTCTAGATAATTAACTCGACATGATATTTGATTTGTCGAAAGTCTGGAAAAATTAATTTTTATTTAGTCTATAGGCATTTATTGTTTTTATTTGTTTAGCCTATGTCTTCAAAGCTTCAAGAGACACTGCTGTATTATATGCAAAAGAAAACAGGAAATAAGTTAGCTTCATTTCAAGGTATATGATCTTTAAAAATACTCCCAAAGTTTTGCTCATTTTGATTTATAAAAACATTTCAGATCCTAAGTAATTTCTTTTACAAAATAGATTTAAAAAAAAATTAAGTATGATTCTATAATACATTGAGAAATGTAGAAAAAATGCATCCATCAATTTTTAAGAAATTTTTTAAATCAATCAATACAAAATTCACATTTTAGTATTAGTAATCTAATTCTGTTCTATGCTTATATTCTAATTCCAATAATTTTTGTTAGTTAAAACTGCAAGAATTTAATTGCATAGATTTGTATGAAGCTTTTTAAGATTCTTCTATGTGTCCTCTCTTTAACTATTCAATACTTTTATTGATGAGATAGGGATACTTATACATATTAATATACGTTCAGTTAATTTAATTTGATGTGTAGTGAATACATGAGAAGATCCTATATAAAACTCATTAGAAACAGACAGTTAGTATGAAGTAAATTCTGAGACCGAAAGGGATTTATCATTGTTGTTGATTAACTGTTCAGCGAACCAAAAATGGAAGTTGTCATTATATTTTCTTTAACATTGGGAATTGTATATCACTACTTTTATTAAAATATAATTACAATTTATTATTATCGTAATTATATTTTTCATGTAAATGCATATAGTAAATAATATAAGTAATTTGAGATTGTTTTACTTAAAATAAATTACTAGATGTACAAAAAATATCAATTTTAAACTAATTAAATTTTAAGTAAATTAAAAATGTATGTAATTTACTCTGAAATGTCAAAATAATATGTGTGCTTTGGTTCATTACTCGTGATGAAAAAAAGGATATGTATGACTTTCAATGAAACTGCCCACACCAGGACCAATAATAAATGAGATAAAATTAGTAGATTTTCTGCTAGCAAGAGTTTTCATAAATTATTCTCTAAAAACTCGAGGAGTTAGAAGTATCTATATTATAATCATTTAGCAAGTTTAGAACTGGGTGTAATTAAGTAGGAGACTTTATCCTTTTTTGTGCCTGACCTCTTGGTCTTCAGCACTGCATGGGTTAACTGGCATCCAGTGGGTAAGAAGAAGCATCCATTGGGTAAGTTGTCATTTCTTTTAACAAACAGAATTACTAACATCCATATGCTTACAAACTAGGATGTTTTGAACCTTGAACCTACTGGATAGAAGACATGCTTTTCTAATGTTATAAAAGGAAGTGTCTGTTTGTTTGTTTCCTGCACGCAGTCCTGACAAATCTATGGCACTTACAGTAATGGGATTTGGCACACAGATATTCCGAATTTTTTGCAATTTTTCGGTCGCGGTGAATTTAAAAATTCAATCTAGAACATTTTGAAATGAATTTAATGAAATTTAATTATTATTGAATACAACAGCATAGAAGATCACAGAGTCTAAATTTATTTTTATCGTTTCCGTTTTTATTTAGCATATCTCCTAGACCGTTAAAGAAGAGTAAAAATTTCAACGGATTTGAAATCTGCGGAAAATTTCACATTATAACAATACCTAAAAATATGATTTATGAAAATTTTAAATTGAATGTCTTTTATGTTTTTGCAAGAGATTGCAATGTCACGCCAACATTCGCATTCCAAAAAAAATAAACAGATTACATTTCCTGCTCTCTTACAACCTCAGCAAAGGAAAGCAAAAAAAAAAAAAAAAACGTTTTGGCTGGCATTGTTTAGTTCTTTTTTCTAAAATCGGGATCGAAAGATAGATTAAAAATTTCAATGGATTTCAAATCTGCGGAAAATTTGACACCAGATGGGTACCTTACAGGGTTGGCAAATCCCTGGGTTTTTCTAGAAAAACCCAGCCCGGGTGAGTTTTTGTGGGGATTTCTGCGTTTTGGTGGGGTTTTCTGGGTATTTATAAATAATTGTAGAATATCATTCTAACTGATCTTTTTATGCTGGATGTAGGAACCAGTGATGTAATCAAGGGCGGGGGGAGGGCAAGCATGTAGCCAGGAATTTGTTGAGCGGGGGTCCATAATATGAAATTTTAATTAGTAAAATGTTTTAGAGTCTATGGGTGAAATTTAGCTGAAGGGGTAGACCAGACTTCCCCCTTGACTACATCCTTGAAGGGGGGAGGGGGGTTGCAGACCCACTATTTTATTCAATCTAAAGTATACCCCATTTTATAATTTCAAAGTGGACGTCCTTTTTTTTAATCATGTCCTATAAAATTTTCTAAATACCTCTGTGTAAGTCACAGGAAAAACAGTTATCATTCAAGTGGAAACTGGTTGATTGGGGAGGAGGATCACACAATCAGGTGGTTGAAATTCTTCAAAAATTAGCATCCCCACTCACCTTAACAACTACCCTACTGGTTAGAGCAAAAAAAATACCAATTTGTGGTTTAAAAGCGTTTAATTTGTAGCACATATATATCAGATTTCTTCAAAAACACTTTGAAGCAATTTTATGCAAAAATATTTTGGAGCCATTCTAAGGATAAATATATCGCATTATATAGGAATTCTTGATTTTTTTTTCCTAATGAAAAAAAAAAGTTAAATGCAAAAGCAATAATTCTTTAATTTTACGGATAATAACTGTACATATAAAAAACAAAATAAACACTATAATGGTAATCCCTTTAATATTCTTCAACAATTTAATAAAGCGCATTGTTAAGTGCAATTTGGTGCAGCTATTACATCTTTGATGGAAGTGATTTTGTAACCGTCAAATATTACATTTTGTTAGAATAAAAAGCTCAACCTAAAATGTTGTTATTCTGAAGGAATGTTATATTTCATGTTAATTATAGTCTTTTGTAATAGTATATTATATTTTCATGTAAATTTTGTTGGTTTTATCAACTGTTTTTGTTACAAGTTTAACGAAATAATGTTTAAATTTTTTTTATACAGTACTCTCTCTCTAATCTGAACAAATAAATGCCAGGCGGGTTTGGATACATATATGTCAGATTATTTACAAAAACCCACTTCATAACAAAAACCCAGTAGGTTTTTGTTGGTGGGCTGGGCCCAACTTGCCAACCCTGGTACCTTATACATTTGATTTTCTTTTAATAAATAATGTTTCAATTAAATATTTATATTTACGCAAGAGATTGTGACGAGCAAGTCCGTTCTGGCTGTTATCCAATTTGCGAAGCAAACCAAATTGGAATTTGCAAGGAATTGTAGTGAAGTCTCTGTATGAAGTTTCTGTGGTGAAATCTCTGCTGTTAAGTCTCTGTTGTGAAGTGATACTTCATATGTAAAAACGTAACTGCGAACTGAACTGAAGTAGTGGTTCACCGAAATGAATATAAAACCAACTGTGACAAGAACAGAATATCAATACCAGGCATTAAGGAATGTAAAGTGTCAGAACGGTTCATCAATAAATAATTTGAATGTTTTAGTCATTGTATTAATTCATATGGGATTAAATATTCCATAGAATTCATTCCAATAGGCTATGGATTTCCATTTGGTTTGTGAAGCAAACCAATACCACGGGCAGCGCCATGATGGCTGTTATCCAATAGGCTACGAATTCCCTTTTGGTTTGTTTTACAAACCAAGTGGAAATTCCTAGCAAGCAGTGGTCACACCTGATCCCACGAAAAGAACTGTCATGGGTAATGCCCTTCTGGCGTATTCCTATAAAAGTTAAACTGCCTTTTGTGACCTTCAGGTTTCTGTGACTTACCTTCAGCCAACTTTATTATCAGAACTGTTTTCTACTATTGTAGATTATAATATAATAATATATAATCTATGTATACTATAATCTATTATATCTGCTTGAAAATATTTTTGGAAGTAAGTTTTTGTTTTCAAGCTTTTTAGAAGATCTGCCAACATGTTTATATCTATTTTCGTTTGAGTTTTATGAAATTAACTTTTATTAATAGGTTCTTCAAATCTTGGATCACATGATAATAGTGATATTGAAACAAAAAGATCAACTCATGACCAATTACTTTCATGTTCTGATGACCCACATAACATGAGCAACAGTTCTGCTTGGATTGTGGAAAATGCAGAAGAGCAAAATCGTTGGACTGTTGATAATGCTGTGCACAATCCTTCTTTTGATGAAAGTGAAAAACAATTAAGTAATTGGAAAGATCCTCCTAAAGATATAAAACAGCTGCATGTAAGTTTGGAACGTATTAGGAAACGTGTACAGTCAATACAGCAAAATCCTGACATCAAAAACGTGGTAAGGAATTTAAATCTCATTTTCATCATTGTGATTTGCTTGTTGTAAAATTTTCATTTTATGTCTTTTGTCATTTTCCCTAATTTAAAGGGAACAAGCCTATTTGAATTATTTGTGAAAAAGGGATTTACTTTGAGTTTTTTTGCAAATCTTGTTACATAAAAACTTGTGTCTTCATTACTTGACATTGTCTTGTGTTTGGCACAGCTTTGCCAAATCTGGCCCTTACACCACATAGCCTAAGAATTAACCTTAATCTTGCTACTGTATAACTATTGTAACGTATGGACGAAAAAGAAAACCACTTTCCAGGATAAAATAGTTATATTGAGAATTAGTATTTACAGGATTTGTACAGCTACAGCTTTAAAATTAAGGATGATATTCATCACCAGTACAATACAGCAGCCTTAAGCTAAAAGTTCTTGCAATCGTCTGCGGCTAGAAAAAGCCTCTGTCTTCAAAAGCATCTCTCCCCAGACAGCCTCCTCCATTCGTCACTTCCACAGTCAGTCCAGGGGGTGAACCGGTAGAATGCCTCCAGTTGTGAGCTCCCACGATTCTGGATAAGAGGATGCTCTCACGATGGTACACTATATAAATGTTTTAGAAATAGTGGGGTGTTTTAGATAAAATTTGTTCGATTAGTTTTGAAAAATAACTTAGGAAAATTGGATATTACTTTTCTTAAAATGCAAAGAAACCTGCTGTCAATAAAATACTAATACATTTATTTCAGTCTGTAAATTTTACTGTAAAATAACTTACAAAATTAAATGAAATATAAAACTTAGGTACTCCTGACTGTTGAAATATGCTTTTGTTCATCATTAGTTGATGCTGTATACTATACCTTTAAAACTGGAGTACCAATTTTTTATATAATCAAATAATTTGCCATTTTTAACTTATAACCCCCTATTTCCATGTAATGTAATTAAATAAATAAGTATATTTGTACTAAAGCACATTTTTGCTCATTTTTAGACTAGATCCCTCAGTTCAGATGACTGCGAAATTTCTAATGTCGGGGAGCGAGTTGCAGCAGTCGAGTTTGAGCGTAAAAAGTTGAAGAACAAATTAGTTGAACTGCAAGAGAAAAAGAAAATGAATGATGTTATTCTACAAAAATTATCTTATCTAAAAGATGCTACACATACAGGTTAATTTCTTTTTAGAATGATGTTCTAAGTTATCTCTTAATGTAATATGCAATTTCACATTTTATTATATTTTGTATCAATTTCATTTAGTGAATTGAACAATGCATTACTTTATTAATTGAGTTCAGGGTTTTTGCAAGACTGGTTATGATCTTAACATGAATAGCTGTTTTATTAAAAAGGTTTATATTGCAGAAATTTTAAGTTTTGTATATCAATGTGCATTAGTTTTGAAATGTATATTTTACTAAAAAACTTACTATCAATTCTCATTTACACGATTACAAAATATTGTAATGTGTATCGAAATCACTATAAAACATTGAATCCGATAGTTTTGGTTTTTAAAAACCTGATGCAGGTTGTCTATTCTGTTATCTGCAGGGTGTTATCGAAATATGAAAAGCATCTTAAATTAACCTGTATTTTATGTACTGATTTTTCTTTTCCATGAATTTTTAACCTTCTAACATGGCTAAATTACCCAAATAGAAATTTTTGTAATAATTTTTCTACAAAATTCTGATTTAGCAAAACAAAAAGTTTAAAATAAAATAAAAAATATTTTTTGATGACTGCCTTTGGAAATTTCATGGCTTTTATCACAATTGATGGCTTTCTAGCATATCAAAACCACAAAGAATTGGTGACATTTGTTTTTATTTGCTTTACAAAACAATATATGGTATATTATGGGCAGGTAATTTGTTTTCTGTTCTTGTAACCTCATACATGCTAATCATTGTGAATCAAGTTTCATCAAACAGTGTATTTTAACACAAACACATGTTTTCATATGGATTTCACATTCAGGTAATGATATTTTCCCACTTATGGCTGTTGTATCTCTACTATTATAACAGGAAGTGTTTGTCTGTTTCGCAGCCGCAAAATCTTGACAATCTATGGCACTTACAGCAATGAGATTTGGCACACAGGTAGTCTCAAGTTTTTGCAATTTTTGGGTCACGGCGAATTTTAAAATTCAATCTAGAACATTTAAAAATTAATTTAATAGTTTTATTATTCAACACGTTTCTGCCGCAGTGAGATGAAACACTGGAAACTAGACTTTTCTACCCACGTGACCTTGCCATCAGGCTTTGGAATCATGCCAAGTTTTTTTCATCACAGTAGATTCTAATTTTTTTTTTCGTTTCCGCTTTGATTTTGCTCGGAGGAATTGATTTTCCAGCCAGACGATAAAAGAAACAGATTACATTTCCTGTCCTATTCCATTTCAGGGAAGGAGAGCAAAAATAAAAAACATTTTGCCTGGGATTGTTATTTCTTTTTCGTAAAATCGGAATCGCTAAAGATAGATTAAAAATTTCAACGGATTTGAAATCTGCGGAAGATTTTACACCAGATTAATAACTTACACCACGGGCAATGCCGGGCTAGCCATGCTGTGGCTAGTTAGGAATAATTCAACTTATCAATACCTTATTTTCATTTCTTGAAAATGGCTCTCCATATTTTATGAAGCAAAATAGAGTTTAATTGAAAAAAATAGTTACTTTATTTATGCATTTTCGCTTAAATGAATTTAGCTTCAAATCAGTATATTGCTTGATAAAGTAATATATGACAGAAATAAAATTTATTTTTAGTTACCAAATCATTTAAGCTTCCTATTTTGTATGCTAAACCTCTCTGTCACTTATGTTTACAAAAATGTGTTGGTGACTTGGAAGCCGAATGGTTGGAGCATAGCCCTCACTTCAACAGGCTCTGTGTTCAAATCACGGTCTGGGCATGTATGTTCGCTGTTGGTCGCAGTCCACTTTTAAGTTGTACTTCTCAGTCCAATTAACACTTAGGCAAAAATTAATTTATGTGATATGCTTTTATGTGAAGAATGAGGAATGCATTTTTTAAATGCAGATTTGAATTCATAAGTTATCTTTCTATTGTAAAAAAAAATGTGCAATCTTTTTCAGGTTTATTCGCTTTGTGATTGGTAATAGTGAGTCTTGTGGTTCAGCAGGCTAATGAATTTGGAGCACGTGCAGACGATAAACACAGTTATATTTTAAAATTAATTCATTCATAAAATGTGAGAGCCTTGTGCTAGAGAGTTTGCAATGTTTTCAGAAGAACTGGCAAATTCGGTCGCCTTTTCCATAGCAACAGTCGAATATGAAAAGATTAAAAGTTCTATTACAACAAGTAACACGGTGAAGCTAAAACCTTTAAAATTATGAGATTTTCTCTGAATTTTAACAATATGTTGTGCTAAAATATTTCCTTTTTTATGTGGAAATGACATGTTTTGTTCTTGACAGTTTAAAGAACATTTTGTTTTTATTTACACTGTATTTCCGTGTATGAACTGAGCATTTTTTGAAAATTTTCTAAAGCTAAAGTACTGGGGTCGGTTTATATATATTTCCGCTAATCTCGCAAAAACAAGTGCAAATTTTCCGTTACTCGGGCGCATTTAATAAATATCACAATGGGAAGTGAAAGAAACCTTCAATTAATATCGTACTAGAGGTCCGGGATCAATCCAGCATCAATCCATATAGGGATGGATTGTAAAGCAATTCCCTACCACTAATTGTTGAAAATTATAGTTCGCAAAGCAAACAAAATGTGATTGCATAGCAATTGTCTGGGGTTGACGAGCGATAGCGAGCAGGGAGCAGAGCCCCCTAGAAGTATAACATTTTCTTTTGATAAATTAACAAAAATTAAAACTTGTTGGAGTTAAGTTTAAAATTCATTTATATCATTTCCTAATGTTGCACCAACAGGTAATATCTTTTTACTTTTGGATTACAAGTCCTTAATGGTAATAAGGCTTGTATTTCAAACTGAACTTTGAAATTTGAACTGTTATAAACCAGCTTTCTTTTTCAAAGAAATGAATGACAAAAAAGCTTTAAAGTTTTTATTAGTTCAAGAACAACATATTTCGTTACTTACAATCAGCAATTTACGATTTTGTATAAATATCTATTAGTGTTACCAAACCAAACATTTTTGCTGAGATTGCCTTTGTAGTAAGATTTGGGAAGTTAAATAGTCATATTTACTTTTTAATTTTATATTGCATAATGTTGAAATATTTACAGTTTCCTTTGGAGGCCCTAAAAGAGAAGATGACTCCCAATTTACGCCTACATCCAGAAATTCTCAACCTTTGCAGCCCCAAAACAAAAAAAGGTTAGTGTTCTCTTCCAATTACTTTTTGAAAACAGCAATTTTAGTGCCTTTCATTACAAAATTTACTAAGTCTGTTTTTACATGTTCCATCCTTTTTGAATACATTTGAATAAAATTTCATTTTTTTTTTGCTTTGTAATGCTGTAAAAAGTGTTGTGTAAACTAATTTGCAAATTTCTTGAAATATTGAAAATTTATTTATTCTAAGTTACATTGGTTGAATACAGCTTATTTCAGATTACTTATTATTTATTAAAATTACTTATTTCAGATTTGATTAGTCTTAGAGAAATATGTTTTCCTTATGTTATAGAACTGCCTGTTTGTTTGTTAGACATTTACTCATTTTTAGTTAAATCTAAACCTTCAGTTACAAAATTTTTTTTCTTAAATTTTGCTCCATTCATGAGTGGCAGTCATAGTGTGTAAGAAATGGTAATGCTCCTAGTATGATACAAAATCCTTGTTCAAGGTACACATTCTACAAATTTTCTGTGTTCATTTGTGTTATGTATTATTTTTTAGAATTGGGCTATTTCTTGGCATAGTCACAGTTAGCAGTTTCACTGTGTAAAGTTAATTTAGCTTGAATAAAAAACAGATTAAGAGTAATTTTTTAAATTTTAATAGCCATTTTTATGTAGTCACAAATAAACCGAACCGTCTCCTTTAATTCAAGCACTATTCATATAAGAGCAAATTTTAAAGTGTCATTCAATAGGGAAGGAGTCCTCTATAAATACAAATTTAAAAAAATTGCTTAAGGGAATGTCTTTATATCAAATATTGCACAAACAACAAAATTTCTAACGGAAACACCATGTTTGATTCCGCATGGTCAAATTAATCTTTTAAGTATAAATTTCAGGGTTCATTTCGACATAGAAAGTCTATTTGTAGATTTGGATTAATTGTAGTTTTAGCTACCTGAATTTCAGATTTGAACACTATTTCAAACGTATTTTCATTGATCTGAGAATTATTACATTTATTATGCATGTGCTAATGATTTGAGAATTACATTATTATATTTACTATGCAAGTGCAAGCGACCTGAGAATTATTATCCAAGGTTTGTCAGATGTTTTGTAAAGTTTTGGTTACCCTACTTGAAATTGCAATAATGAGGAAAATTTAATGTTGCTCAAAAACTGACTATCAGAACAAGCTGCCATTTCACAGTCATACCCGAAGTTTTGAATTGAATCCCATTAAAATATTTTTTGGTTCCAATTCGTAATGTTTTCAAACATTAATTCAATAATTATTATTGAACTATTTTTAAAATAAAACATTATTTGGATTTTGTTTGGGTTTAACACTACTATGGTACAGAAAATCAGCACTATAGATATATAATTTAGGAATATATGCATAAAAGTGTAAGAAGCTAGTTTTACATTAAAAGCTCCAATATTTCTGTAATCATAACCGAAACGGTCAGACTGAATGACATAAAATTTGGTATGTGAAGTTAAATTTTGGTATAGATTCAAAATTGTGTCAAAATGGGGAATCGTTCTCATTGGAAATTCTGAAGTTGGTGCTGAATTTAATGTGAAAACGGCCCCTCATGCGAATTTTACGAATTTGAATTTATAGAAAACATTATTTCCTGTCAAATGACATTGAATTTTCTCTCCTGTTAAAATTGCTCGAATGAAGAGGGGTGGTTTATTTTTTTTGTGACTACATATAATAATAAAATTTAAAAATAAGTTAAGTTTTTAGACTTAAGTACTAAATTAATTTTACCTAAATCAGCAGTAAATCCAGTTATTTCTCATTTGCATAAAAGTATATTACTGAATGTGCGAAATGCATGATTTATTGCTCATGTTTTTCAGACTCTTGGGTCATCAGTTACTAGACTCCTTGTTAAAATTTACTGTAACAAATAGAAAAAATTCATGAAGTGAGGGAATAGTGATGTAATTGTATCAATATCTCAATTTCTCATTTGCATAAAAGTATATTACTGAATGTGCGAAATGCATGATTTATTGCTCATGTTTTTCAGACTCTTGGGTCATCAGTTACTAGACTCCTTGTTAAAATTTACTGTAACAAATAGAAAAAATTCATGAAGTGAGGGAATAGTGATGTAATTGTATCAATATCTCAATTTTTTATTTTGTTAATTTTTCTGTTTTTTTCTATATACCTTTCAGCAATAAACTGATTATTATAACAAATAATAAATGTTTAAAAAGGTGTCACTAAGTTAAAATATTTCTGAACTTGAGCTATATTTACTATACTTTCTGATTGTTAAACTATCATATGTTAAATCATTTCTGTTTTTGTGATATAACAGAAAATATATGTGTAACAGCAATACTATAAGGTTATTAAGAAATGTATGATCCTATACCATTTTAAGTATTCAGTAAAATGTTGAAAGTTGGAATTCTGATTTTTCCAGGCCAGATTCTAGTTTAGTAGATTCTGAACGAAAATTATACAAGTTACAAGCTGCATTGCGACAGCTTGAAGGTATGATGAAGTCAATATCTCCGGAGGAATATGTTCAGGATGGAGTACCTGCTAATGAACCTGCAGAAGCATCAACTTCTAGAATTGATAATAGGTATTCATAATTTTGATGTTTAATCTGTACTTGTTGCTACATTGAAACTGCATGCATAAAATAAAGTAAGAAAATGCAATTAATTTTTAAGGAATAGTTTTTGTGGAAAGTATTACAGAGTTCCCTGGTCCTCCAAAAGCCTGATTTATATTAATTTTTAAGGTACCGGAGAAATTTTCAGTCTTAATTTTTACGCTGCATATTTTATTTCTTCTGCACTCAGTAACCAAGGTCAATGACCAAGTCAAAGGTCACCAAAAAACAATGACATAGTATTTATAGTATTGTAAAAATTGATGTTTTTAAAACTGGGTCCATAAGATGCAAATCGAGCACTCTTGAAAATTTCTTCACCTTTACATGTACAAGTTAATCTCTTGCAATCTATGTGAAACCCTTACAAACATGAAAAATTTCATTTGAAAGGTCTTAAAAAGGTCCTCGTTTTAATTTTATTTGAAGAGTGGGAAACCAGTATTAAGCAACCAACCACAATAAAAAATGTGCTGTTATCCTCCCGAGTTTCTATTAATTGATTACTTAATAATTAGTATGTATAAAAGTTGACAGCGCATACAATTTTCTGGAATTTTTAAACCGGATGATCTTGATGATTTTCTTTGATTTGTTTTCATTGTAAAAAACGAATGTGTGTTGCTTAACGATCATTCCGCTATTTTTCTCTTTGGATATTAAAATTCATGTAACTGATTATAATGATGAGATAATATGAAACAATCAATGTTCAAAAATAATACTTAAGAATATTTTTAATATAATTATATATTTATAGTGCTTTCATTGATAAACGTCGTTTTTTCATGAAAAATCTTATTGCTTTACATTAGAAACATGCGTTCTGGTACCAGTGTAAAACGAGATAATGTTCGAAAAGAAATGAATTCCGGATTTCCAGCCCGTCGTCATTATGAAGCTGAGGGTAGAGCCAATGAAGATCCTGACATTCCTACTGCACCTGTAGCTAGCCAACCTGCAGTTGCTGGTAAATGGCAAGGTCAGCCTGAAAGACAAGATAAATTGAGGTTTATAATTCTTTAAAACAGTCGAGTATAATAAATAGATTAAAGTTATTTTCAAAAATTGTCGAATTTTATATACAGTGTAAAAAGACAGATTCATGTGTTTTGAATGCATGACAAATTGTTTTCTCCAGAACTCTAACTGAACTAGAAAAAATACTTGCTGAAGTTTTTGTAATTTCTGTATTTTTTTTTTTACAAAAAAGTTTTTTAAACAGAAACAAGGCATTTTTTAATTTCAGAAGCAGGTCTAGCTGTATGTAACAGTAATGTTGTAAAGTCTTATATTTATTCTTCTGATGAAAAAAAAGTTGTTTTCAATAACTAACAATAAATCAGATGTCAATTTTTATCAGCTTGATTTAAATTAAATGAATTTTCTTTAAAAAATGCTTTTTTAAATAAAAATGATTTTTAAATGTAAATTTTTTTTCGTTATCAAATGTTATTGTTAGCTCTTAATTGGCTATATTTATTATATTGTTGAGTACTTAAATGTATTCTAATGAGCAAACGTTGACAAGCAAAGACCAAAATTATAAATACATTTAGCATTAGGATTTTGTCACAACTTGGTTACCATTCACACAGCTGGACTCTTACATTGCTTTAAAAAGCCAGATAATCACATATATGGCTGCATTTTAATGACACAGGCCTTCACTACCAAGGATTAAGATATCTGAATTGCCAGTTTCGTTTTTTTTTAAATGACCTATCTTGTATTTTTCTGTGATTGAGACCATTCGAAAAATCAAAATGTTGATTGTTTGGCAGGTTTTAATAGGTAAATAGGTTTCTTAATCAAGGGAATAATAATATCTGTGTACAACAAATGATTTTACTTTAAAAATAACTTAAAATTATATTTAATTGATTTAAATAATTCTTATGTCTTAAATTTAAATTGACTTAAAGGAGTGCTGATTCTTTTTATCAGAAATAGTAAATTACCTCTCAGCTTCAGTTCAAGCATATGCGATCTTTCAGTATATAAAATAGACTGGCCCCATTCGAATACAATAAACATATTTATGGGTGGTTTTTTTACTTACCAAAGTTAAAAAAAAATATTTTTTGTTGGCACTTCTATCAATAGTGAGTTCTTGGAGTAGGGAAGCAGATAATTTTTGTTGAAAGTCATTCTTGAGATGTTATTGAGGACAAGCAATTTTTAAAAACTTATTTGATTAAAATAACAAACCTTAAAGTTATTTCATTTTCAAGGTTAACAAACAAAGAAAAATTTAGTATTATTTTTATAAATTTTGTGATAAATTCACTTAATATTTAAATTTGTATTTTAATCAAACTGGTTTAAATTGGCATACCCTGATCAGTACTTTTAAAGAAGTTAATTGGGATGTATTTATAATATATTGGTTGTATATATATATATATATATATATATAAAATGTATAGATAATGAGAGATATTTGAAGATAAAATCAACTATTTTTACGATTGTATTTCATTATTTGCACAAACCATTAAGTAACCCTGCAATTTTATATTTTAAAGTAGATTTGTAACCCAATTAAAAATTCTAAATTTAATTTTATTGTGTTATTACAAATTGTTCCTTTTTGGCATTTAAAGATACTTGTATGTTTTTATATAGGTGTGTGTGTATTTTTATGCTCTTTATATTAATGTACTTTTTATTTAATACTTATATTTAATGCTCTTTATATTAATGTACGCAATGTACATAATTTATTAAGTAAAATTTGTTTATTTTAGATATATGTATCAACCTACAAATATTATTTTAAATAAACATCCTGTATTTCTGATTTCAGAAAACTTCAAGTTGCACAAAAGCATGTTAAAGTAATTGATGATATTATGACTTCAATTCGTGAAGCCAAAAAATCTGGAACACCCATTCCTATTGAGCATCTTCGTCTTTTATCAATATTAGAGAGGGAAGAAAACAATGAATCTGATAATGATCTATCTTCAAGTGACGGTGAAGATGATGATCTTGAGCCATTGATTCCTGAAAACTCACAAGAAAATGTTTGTACTAATGTTAAAGAAGTTTATGTTGAAGGCAATAGAACTGCATTACATCAATCTGATGGGTAAGTGAAAAGTTATATAGGCATAAGAGTTTTTTTCCAATTTGGAGCATTTTTTTCGCATTTGATACATGCAGATTACATTTTTATTTATCTTGTGGTAACTATATATGATGTAATTTTTTTTACTGATAGTAAGCAGTTAAAGCAGATCAATACCAACTATACTGTATAAAAATCATGATTTAAAAAAATGTAAATAGGATTTTTATGATATAGATGAATTTGTTTCCTTTTTGTCCATCACTACTTACAGTGGTCATATTTTATTGTAGTGAGAAAATTTCACATGCTATCATAAGTACTCGTCATTCCTACAGCATGTTACTGAAACAGAAGGCCTTTGGTTTTTGTTGTACAAGATGACTTTTAAACCACCCTTGGATGAGTCTAAATAAACGCCATTCCTTTTGATTGTGAAACTTTCCTAATTCTGTCAGCTGCTCTGGAATGTCTAATCAAAAGCATATACCACCCTGCATTTCTTGTAGAAGTAAGATGGAACCAAATTTTTATTTCTGAACACAGAAACACATGTACTACTATAATTCAAATGCTCCACTCTTGAATTCTGGAATCTAAAAGTTCTGCTTGCTAGTCTTGAATGAGACCATTCCGTTCAATTTACTCAATCAAGTAAGGCACATCTAAGTATTTAGGAGTTTGTATGGTGAATGATGTCATGTGTGTGCCCATATCTTCCTCACAAACATACAATTTTCTTTCAATTAAAGATGCAATAAAATGGCATTTGGTTCCAATTACATGTTCTCTACCTGTGAAAAAATCAGCATTGCCACCCATAAAATGTCAGTTGGTGAAATATAAAAATTTAAAAGTGTTGTTTTACATGGCTAAAAGCATGGTTTTACATTGAAAGATGGTAAATATTAAATGGCATGCCCAATAAAAACATTTTATGTGATGTCCATTTTTTTAGAGTCAGATCTGAAATAGGCACTAAAAAATTAGTTCAAAACAGCTAAATTTGTTATAAAAACCACATTTTCTTTTTTGCAGCAAAGTTTCTGTGGAATGTGACAAATTTGTTACAATGAAAGATGTAATGACTTCACTTCAAGAATCTGAGAAATCCGGGAAACCGATTCCAGCCGATCACTTGCGTGCTTTAGCTGACTTGTATAAAGATCAAAATAAAGATTCTGACAGCAATGATGGCTCGGATGTTGATTATGATATGCTTCGGGATAACACTTCGGCTGAAAATGTGATTGCACAGACAAAAGTACCTTCCTTATTATTACACCAATCAGAGGAGTAAGTTTATGCCTTTGTTAGATTAAACTTTTGATTGTGATGTATCTTAAATGATACAAATAATTACTATTTAATCTGTAATGTATCTTAAATGATGTAGTTATTGTTTACTTAAATGATATAATTTATATGTTACTGACCTATAATTAAAATTCTAAATGTATCAGTGTGGTTAACATTGAAATTTGGATTTTGAAAACACTTTAAAAATAAATAGTAAAATGTTCTCTGCATGCTTTTGTTCCATGTTTGGGGTGGGGTCATACTTGCTGAAAATAAAGATTTTTTCTAACCTTCAATTGAAAAACCCAACCTTATCAGAAATCATTCTCTCAACAACAGAATAATCTTAAGGGTGCTAAAGGTCACAATAATTTTAAGGCTTATCTGCATTTGCAGACTTGCAGCCTGAACGCTTAGAATCTTTAAGTTCTTTTCCATCACATCAACAACAACTCCCCTATGCTTGGTGCAGTAACTAAGTTTCAGTTAGTTATATGCAGCTTCTGGCAAAATCTCAAGCATAAAAATAGGGTACTTCTATAAACCCAAAAATTTTCAAGGTTTATATCTCCTTAAACTATGTAGCTTGGTTATTTTATGGGGAAGTTTCCTTTATTCATATGGATATGTATGGTGTTTTAATGATAACCCTTTTATAATACTGCATATTTTGTTCTCTAAATTCTGTACAACACTTTTAAAAGAAAAATATTTTCAATTTTATGTTTGAAGCTTTAAATTACTAAAACGTAGTTTTTTTGCATAAAAGTTAATCTATTTGTTCCTATTTTATGAAAATAAGAATTATTTATGTAATTTATTTATTTTATGTTTACAGTCATGATCGACGGGAAATTCCACCTGCTGTTTCATATGATGAAAATAGTGGAAATGAAAGAGAACATTTTGCTACTTATCAGAGCTTAATTCATCAACTGCTGCAATTTTATCATCCTTCGGTAGAACAAAGAAGTGATGATATGGTGCGTTCTAGTGGTGAAGGAGGATATATACCAAATAGAAATCATACATGTAGCTTACCTGTAGCTTCAGATCATGTTCAATCAGTGCCACCTCTACAGTTTTGTCATCACCAGGACAATTTGCTTCTAACACGACAGAATATTGCTACTATGGAATCGCAAAATCAAAGTTGTAGTAGAAACTTGCACACTAAAGATCGAAGTTCTAAGAAAGATAATATTAACAATTTATCTGGTAAGATGGGAAAACTCACCATTCAAAATGCTGTGCATGCTTCATTTATTCCTGTAGTGGACTGCACTCGAGATAATATGGATTCTTTGTCTATGCTTAGTTCAGAATTAAATCAAAGCCATTCTGGTGATGGTGAAAGAAAGACAATACTTGATATTCTTAAACGTAGTAAGAAAAAACAGAAAGTATATGATAGAAATCAGGACAACCAAATTCGCAGCAACTCCTCAATTGATTCTGAACCACTTGAAAGTTCAAATAGTGCCTTAGCAGCGAATACCACTATTGCTGCAACTTGGGGAGGCTCAAGCACACAGGAAAATTTTGAAGATGAAAATGATGCATCATCTGGCAATGTCCAAGAGGAACATGCAGTTAGTGGTATGTATTTCCTTAGTTTTGAATGTAATGCTAAATTTTAGTTGCCAGTTTTTATAATTTAGCTGTACATTTAAAATTGTAGTTGTGATGTAAAGGCTTATGTCTTTCGTTACTGAAACAAATTAGTATTCTAAATTATTTCAAAACCCTAATATTCCAATGAATAAGATACAACATTGCAATTCATTCAACAGCTTGCTATTAGGAACGGAGATGGAAAACCTGGAAGACTTTACTTGAAATATTTAATTGTTTGAAGGAATTATATAAATAATTTCAAAGAAAATGTCAAACCATTGTTTATTGTTTGAGAAATTTTAAAAGTTTTCCCCTTTTCATATATTTTAACGCATTTAAAATTTTTCTGGCATTTTTATTTGTAATTACTTTATCTAACATTTTCCTCGTCACTTTCATCAAATTTTAGTATTCACTTTTTATTTAATTGGATGTAAAATGTTAAAAAACTAAAGTGATCAAGGAAACATTCCCCCTTTAACAGTATGCCAATTTCATAAGTTTGGAAGGTAATAGATATTCTTAGATTATGCATTACACATATTCTTAGATTACGCAAAATACCTGCAAGATAAATATCCGAGTTCATATTTCCAGATTTCTTAAGTTTTTAAGACCTAGATTCTGAAGATTCTAGGTTTTGATTTAAATTTTTTATTATGTTAAGATTTTCCTATTACAGTGAAAAACCTTGCTAGCTTTATTTTGATCATTTTTAGTGTAGTTTTCTGTAGACTGTAAAAATTGGTTTTTGACTGTCCACAAACTGAATTTGCTTAACAGCATTGTGTAATTTTCAGTCTGGATATTGGTGACAGGCTTTATCTAGCCATGGGGGTAACTAAAAATCCTAGATTAAAATTAATTTCACGAAGTTTCTAGATGCTTTAGTTCTGTAATTTCTCTCCTCTAAAGTCATAACTATGACCAATAATAATTTCTGTTTAAAACGCTACAGAAGCAATTTGGCTTAAGTTAAACAAAACTCGGTAATTAATATGACGTCTGATGTTTCCATTAATGAGCAAAACTTATGTACGTTTAAGAACATATTTTAGCTGCAAGGATCTAAAAATTATGAATAAAAGCAATAGAGCATGTACATGTTATAATTTAACACTTCTGTTTTTCGTTATACTATATTGTCAAGATAAAGCATTTTATATAAATCTGCACATACTATCATTAGTTTCAAACCATTGCTAAGCAGTATTTGATGACAAATTGTTTTTTTGTTTCTATATTTACCTTAATATGAAAACCAACTGAAATTTGATCACTGTTATCAACCTAGCTGTTGTAAATGTGAATAAACATATTACATTTGTTTATTTAGAACATTATAGTATATTATATAACTTTGATAACATTGTGTGTGTGTTTATAAAATTTCTCTATGTTGCATAGATTCCAGTCTAATTTGCTTTTGTGTAGCAAAACTTGCCATAACGATAAATCAGTGTTTTATGATTTATTTTAAGGTTGTTAGATTAAGTTGTGCTGAGCAGGCTTTTGTCGTTATTGGATAATGTAGTAGCCTAAATAAATTTATTGTACTAAAAATGTTGAGATTTCACAATAATAATTACTTTTTAGGAAATTGTGCTGCTTTGGGAAGTAATTATCATGATACTCCTAAAGCAAGGAAAATTTGTAAATTGGTAAGATATTAATGATTTGTTTATTTGTTCAATTTTAATCTGTTTTTTAGTATTAGTTCTACAAGTGTTTCAAGTTAAACATATTTTAGCATAATTTGAAACTGTCCAAACTATGTATTAAAAAATTTAGAATCTAACATATTTTAAGCAGTCAATAGCTTCATATTGGCAAAACACTAAAATTAAAGTGGTCATTTGTTTAGCTCTTAGTTATACTAAGCATTCATTCAAAGCCTAATTTTATCAAAGGTAATCTAGATATTAAAAAAAGCATGTTTAGGATTGTCTTTAAGGATTAAATAACTAATGTCTTTTCCCATCACTAACTTGTTCGATTATTGTTTCAAAATAAATTTAACTATCTTATCTATGAATCACTGAGTTTTTACCATTGCAATTAAAACGACCCCTCCCTTTTTATTTGTGTATTGTTCATATAGCAAAATAAACTATCATTCAATAGGAACTAATGTCTTCTGTATATTAATCTGGTCTAGAGCCACTTCATATCACATCTAGCACCAACTTTGTATGTTCCAATAGCAAATATCTAATTTTGACACAAACTTTCAGTTTTGTCAAAATTTGATCTCTGACATCAATTAAATTATTTTATCCAATTATTTCTGAATTTTGAGTGGGATATTTAGAGCTCATAATTTGAAATTAAGTTTCCTTAACTTAAACATATCTTCCAAAATAATCGTTTTATCACTATTTATTATTTTTAGCTGGTACAAGTTGGTCATTTTTTTCTGCAAAGTTGTCAAAGTACAATAGTTATTAAATTTAGCAATTAAATCAACAAAACTCTAGGCGGGAAGCTAAAATGTTACATAGTCACAGAAAAATCCTTTTAATTGATTTTCATCAAATACATATAATAAGATTGCTGTTCACATAATTTTTTCAAATTTTAATTCCATAATTAATATTGCATACTAAAAATTATTTTAAAAACAACATTCTCTTAGTGTTTTTTATTGTAACCTAATAAAAAGAATGTAAGACTGATAGTTTTATTTCTAAAAATATAAGTCTGGGATCATATTTAACATTAGGAGTTCTGAATTTTTCATTCTCTTAATTCAGACACAGCTGGACCACACGACTTAAAAATTGGAACATATAGTCAAAGAGCAAGATTTTTGATAGCTAATAACAGAATTATATAGGCATTGGCCAAATTTCACATAGAAATTTTTGCAAATAAAATTTTTTTTCTGTATTGAATCTCATGTGTTTTTAGTTCCAATCTGTAGGTTTTCATTGAGTTTAATTGACGAGTTGAAGACAGATGCCTATTTTTTAAATGTAACCTATAACTTCACATACGTTTACCAATGTTATAATTACATTTTTTTAGTGACTTTGAAGAGTAGTGAATATATAGTAAAAACTATCTTTGTTCCAATCATGAATTTTTTAAATAGAAAAATCTTTGTTTAGTGAGTTGTCCAGAAACAAGAATGCTGCTGTCTGTTCTATGAACTATTTTCAGATATATGTACAGTCACTGAAAAGAAACCACCCCCTCTTCATTCAAGCAATTTTTAAACAGTTAAGAAAATTCAAAGATGACGTTTGACAGGAACTGATGTCCTCTAAATTCCAATGGATAAAATTTGCATATGGGGTCATGTTCATATTATATTGAGCACCAGTTTCATAATTTCCAGTGGAAACCCCTTATTTCGAAACACAATTTCGAATCTCTATCAAAATGTAACTTCAGATACCTAATTGTGTGTCATTATGCCTTATCGTTTCAAAGTACAAAATGATTGGAGCTTCTAATGTTTAATCTGTTTCTTAGACATTTATGGATATCTCCCTAAATAATATTTCTATAGCAATAACCCAAACAAAATCCATCTAATATTTTATTTAAAAAATAGTTTTTAGTATGCAATAATAATTATTAAATTAATTTTTGAAAAAATTATGGTTTGGAACTACTATATGTTTTGATGAGAATCGATTCAGAAGGACTGCTAATATGGCCATGCAAAATTTCACCTCATTCCAATAGTTAGTTTTTGCATAACATTAAATTTTCTCATTATCGCGATTTTATAGGGCAACCAAATGTTTCAAAAACGTCTGACAAACTTTGGATTTTCAAGGGTTGATTGCACTTGCATAATTAATAAAAAAATTATTGTATCCATTTCATGTGCTGACAAATATTTTTTTTAATCGTGTTGATATTCGAGTAGCTATACTACAATTAATCTCAATCTACTGATAACGATTTTCAATGTGGAGATGATTCTCTCTCTCATTTAGACAAATTTAATTATGCAGGAATGATTGAGGCATGGATTGATTTAAGCTGATTAAGACAGGATCTGATTAAGGCGCAATCATGGGGTTTCCATTAGAAATTGGTCTGCAAAATTTGATGAAGTTGTCCCCGTATGCAATTTGGCATTTGTAAAGGTTATTCCCTATTGAATGATATCTTTGATTTTGTGTTCTACTATGAGTAATGTTTGAAATAAAGGCTGTAGTTTGGTTTTTTCCGCAACTACCTGCTTTTTTTGCATGTCATGCTGGTAATAGTGGCAAATGGCGAAGTGAAGTAAATGTTATTTCAATGAATATTGGTTTCAGTGACAAAATTAATATATTTAACCACTAGTTGAATTTGTGCAGGTATCATTATCCTCACATTGCCAATTATTCCTCTGAGAGATGTATTTTTAAATTCAAATTACTTTACAACTCACTATTTACTTTTGTTTATTCCTTTAATTATATATTTTTCTTTTGATTATAGAAAAAATTTAGTGGGTATCTTCAATTTCACTAAGACTTTAGGGCTATAAATAAATTTTTTGTTTATACACTTTGTTCTATCTTATCAGAAAGTATTTTCCAGGGAGCTTTACGAGGAGCTACATCTGGAGCATCAAATGAGCAACCTACCTCTGCTCCTTGCTCCAGAGATCAGGCTAAAGATTACCAACAACAAATGTCTTCAAATTTTATACAGCAATTGAAGAAACAAATTGATCAATTGAATACTTTGTGTCAAGAATTGCTGAGTGAAGGACCTCAAACATCTTTGAATTTCTTCCCACATGGCAATCAAAATTGGCTTAGTGCATGTGAGTATTTTATTTTTCACTGTTTATAAAAATCCTGTACAGATAGTTGCTTCCATCAAGTTACTATGTAAAGACTTGACCTGTATCCTGGTGCCATTACAAAGCTTAGGAGGTATTCCGTAATATCATTATAAGACACTGGTTTTTATTAAGAGCAGTATGAAACATCAGTAACAGGAAATTCGTTATCGGTTTTGTCCTTGGCAGAATGCTGGACAACAATACTTTCATGGCTGGTTACATCTAGTGATGTAAGGATTTGGCAAGCAACAACAATTAGTTGAGGAGGAAGAACATTGAGGTATGAGTGGTTCAAAATGCAATGACATCATGGGACCAGAAAACCTAAAACGTCGTGTGGGCCTTTCTCGATAGGCTATCATGGCCTCAATATCAATGAGCTCCATGCCTAATAATATGTATTGGGAAGAGAAAAAGAAAACAGTAAGCTATGCGAAATAATCTGCGTTTTTATGTATTTTATGTCAGTAGAAAGTGTCTAACTCTGACAACATATAATAGCAAAACAGCTATAAATATTAGAAGCAGAGAAAAATATGTATCTCCTGAGTACAACTCCTTCTTATCTTAAACCAAACAAAACTTTTGTTGCATATTAATTTGAGTGTTTACATTAATGAGTCGTAAATCACTGATGTTTAATATTATTCTTTCCTGCATTTACATTACTTTTTCATGTTTACGTGTTCTTATTAGTTCATTTGTGTGATGCAATCGTTTCATGATATGCATGGGCTTAGGCCTTAGGTCTGTTTGGAGTCAAATTTTTGAAAATCCTTTCTTGGTGCACCTCTGCAGTATAAGAATCATCATGCAAAATTTCAGCTATGTTTTGTTCCTACACTATAGCATATTCAGTTGCCTGGCAGAGTTTAACTCTATCTTTAGTTTCATAAGTTACCTAGTTATATCTATAACTAAAAATTCTAAAGCCGCGGTAGCTCAGTCAGTAGAGTGTCGGGCTCGCATAAGAAGGGTTGTGGGTTCTGTCCTCGGCGGAGCCTGTAATTCTGATGATTGCGAGATCGGCGCTTCGACCTGGCTAAAGACCGTCGTGTTCACTAATGGTGACTGGGGCACGTTAAATAGGTCGTGGTCACAAAGTCCCCCATGTTCCCATACCAAATCAATACCTCTGGGGGTACCTGATCAGGGGGTTATCGGCCTATGATTGGGATCTAAATTACGATATGTGTGTGAGTGAATGGATGTATGAAAGGGGCCTTCCTGTAAAACTGATGTGCCATGTATGTCGAGCAAAGTCGGACTTCCTCCCAATGGGGCTCAATAACATGGAAGTCACACACCCTTGCCTCTTGCCGTCTTCGACGAGTCTGGCACTCCTACGGTCTGCCAGTGTAGGCATAAGAAACAACAACAATAGCTAAAAATTCTACCCAAATCTGAATTCGCATTTCCCCCATTTGTTTGCATTTGTTGCAAATTTTGTTCTTTTGTGAATATTGTCTTTGCTTTTAGAAAGTCACAATTAAGAGAAATATCATAAATTGTCTGATCTAAGTATTGCATATTTTTATGCAGAAGTTTCCTAATTTTAGTGTTCAAATATACAAAATAAGATAATTTGTTTAAAAATTTCTGAATTTTAATGTCATATTTTTTTCTGAAATGGGGTTTATTAAATTTAGCAAAATCACTTAATGTATAAGAAAATTGTTTAAGCTTTATTGGTAATTATACATTGTTACTGTAATACATAGTTAAAGTAATTGTTTATCACATACATGATAATGCTCAATTATGTTATTCCACCTGAACTCTGAAAAGTATAATCATTTAAAAAAGCTGAATTATGGGTTGATTACTCTGAAAGGCTTATTTTTAAGTCTCTCCCAATAAACTTCATTTTATACTTATTTGATTTTTATGTTTAAATATATCATGAATAGAACCTTTATTTTTTATTTGACTTATATATCCTTCAGTAATTTATGTCTTTGATTTCCTCTGTTTCATTTGAATAACAGTGTCTCAGTGATAATTGATAATTCTCCATTTTGAAGTAATTCCCAATTTTGATAACGAATCCATACCATAAATACTTTCCCATTCCTCAGTCCTTTAGACATATTGTGTACAGATAGGTTCTTGCTATGACCACCATCATGTGAGAAAGTCTTAATAGGAGCTGCTTATTGTAACCGGAAGTGGATCAGTAATTTGAATGTTCAATCTACAACTGCAAAACCAAATTCTGTAATATAATGATGTATTGAAATTTTTTGATATTGCATGTTTGGGCATGCTTGATAGTTTATATATATATATATTATAGGTCCACCACCTCAAGCCGTTCCAGATGTTCATCCTTATAATCAACAACTGCTGTTATGTTTAAGCCAGTGCTATCACACTTTATACATGCAGCAACTAGAAATACAGCACCTCCATCGTTGTTTGCGTCATGTATGTAAATCTTTTATGGATGTAGATATTTAAAATTTGTAACCTTATATAGTACAACTCGGAATATTTTGCATCCAGAAATACATAAGATATTAGATTACACTGGTAATTGTTACAATGGTATGGTGTATTTGTTTGAATGGTTTCATATTATGGTTTAAAAAAGTCTTTATGAGCACATGATTGTGTGTGTCTTTAAATGCAATCGATATCAGCTGAATTATAGGAAAGCCTTAGTGCTTACTTTCACTTTTAACATTTGTTATCTATTTTGTAAATTTATAGGCGATTTGTTTTACAACCTCTTGTCAAATAAAAATCTTCAGTTAAAGAATACAATTATATCTCGCATGATAGCCATTTCTTCAAAATTCATTTTTATTTTTGACCTGTTTAGTGAAAATGCACTATAAAGGAACATCTGATCATACCATCTCTTATATAGCTAAGCACAAGTGTAAAGTGCATTTAAGGCGGAATAGTGTATAATATGTTACATAACGTATCCTAAAAAGCCACTATCGTTCTGAGCATCTGACAAAAAATCACAGTTGCATCTTGATCTCATGTGTTACTAAGATTTACTGAGTGTTTGATTTGGCATTTATATTTTCATTATAAAATTGATGTTCAGACAATATGTGTGTTCTCATAGATCTTCAACAAACAAGATCAGTTCCCCTGACTTCGTGAAAGAACTGAAGTCTCGAACAGTTTCACCATTTCACTTTATTTTGCTAAAAGATTAATTTCCACTTCAATACTCACAATCCTGTTTGCACTTTTTGTATGCATACTTGATTAAACTAGCACTCCAACCTCCTAAGGCACCATATTTAGCACTTGAGTAAACTACTTTTTGGATGATGGATGTAATCCCATTCTTTGAACTTTTTCGAATGAACTACTATGCTATTAATGCCTGTATGAGTCCTCCAATCATATGTGTGTGCATGTGCAGTTTAATCTTTAAGAATATTTTTACACCTTCACTAACTTTCCGTTTACTGGTATGAAACAATGTCAACTCCTTTAGTATTATGAGCATAAAAAATATTCTACGAAGGAGTTTTCTTGTTGTATAACAACATTGTTCAAAAATAAATAAAATGTATTAAAATAATTTGATTCAGATTATTTTACATTATTCTGTGTTGTATGGTTCCTTTAAACTTTTATATGCGATCGATTGTGTATAAATACTTACACAATCGATACTTGTGTATAAATACTTACATAATCGATACTTGTGTATAAATACTTATAATAATATTTAATAGCAGCAGTCGTGAAAAGAAACAAAGATACTAAGTGAAATAACATTTAATTTTGGTTATCAGAGTAATTAGAAAAGTTAGTAATGAGAAATAATCAATTTTTTAATCTTTTAGTGGTGATTCATCTCTTGCATTAAATTTATTTGTAATGCTTGCCAGATATTTAAAAGGGGAAAATGTCCAGGTGAGACATACTTAAAGTGAAAAAATATAATAAGGTTTAGCGTGCACTTTTTTGCTTTGCATTTTTATTTTTACTTTTAAGATCTTGAAATTCAATACAACAAGTCCTACATTATTCCTAACATTAATATTTTTTCTATCCCTTATTCTGTGCAAAGTAATTAAGCATGAAGGAAGTGTACTATTATTTTTGATAACTCAATTACTTTTATGTTGTATGATAATAAATAGTGTATTATTTTCAAGCTTTTAACATGCATATGATTGATTTTTTTTTAATTTGATAATTTCTAGAATGTTGATGCAGAAACTCTACAACAGGCAAACAACTTAAATCCTCAGTCTGATAGTGCAGAAGACATTGGTTTCCGTCCATGGTGTATGCCTCCTTGTTCAAATCCAACCATGCCGTCCAACATGTATTCTAATGATCATATTTCACCTAGATCTTCCGCATATCTTCCACTTAAGCACTATCCATCACACAGTAATTCAGTCTCTGGGACAAGGCCAGTTCGAGCAGTCATTCATCCCGCTAGTCAAGAAACTAGAGTTGCTCAAGAGACCTTAAATAATCAGGTCAAAAGTTAACTATATTTTTGGAATATTCTTGTTTTTTAATTTATGAATTTTTTTATTTATTGTTTAAAATGTGTGTGTACAAATAAACTTCGGTTTTATTCTGTTTTTCCTAATTAAACGTGCATTTTTATAATTAATGTGCACATTTTTATTTAGAAATAACTTTATTTTGGTATTTTAAACGTAATTATTTCCATAAAAGAAAATTTGTAAAGGAGAGTATATGTGGTTTATTGTTGGATTCCATTTCTTTTGCTGTATGTACAATACTCGATAGCTGAAGATTTAATCCTTATGCTGTAGTATATATCCTTTGAACTAGCTTGATAAATAAATTAGATCAATCACGAATAGAAAGCAAGAAAAAATAGGGTATACAAATGTAATTTCATGTTAAATTTTGCATGTTCATAATTGCTTCAATCTTTTAAAATCAAAACTTAAACTTTCATTTTTGACCACGATAAAGTAAGTTGTTCTTATCTATTTAAAAATGTTCTTGGAAGAAAAAGGCAATGAAATTTTCAGGACATAACAGATATCTTGGTCTTTTTTTATGTTGAAAAATTTTTGTTTTCCAAAGTTAAATATGTATTTAAAAAAATAAACAGTTTTCCATAATTTTGCTCTTTGTGTTCTTTAAAAAGGAATATACCTTTTTATAACCCAATCATTCAATTGCACCAAATTATTTGTTACAAAAGCTCTTCATTAAGTATAATTTGTAATGTCTTAACCTTTCTAGAGATTTTAAATTAATTTGGAATTTGTTGCAAATTGTCAATTTTTTTTTTGTCAATCTCAGATTCAATAGTAACTTGTAAAATTTAATATATTTGGCAAACATAATTGAAAAAGTTATCCTGTTTTATATGCTTGGCTACAGAATGTAGTTGGTGTTTCTGATTTGGCATTATTTTCCAGCAAAATGGTGCAATTTGTACACATTTTCCCGCCATAATTTTCTATTCAAAATAGATAATGGGTATACACACCCATTTAACTATTCAAAATAGTAAAATGGGTTTCACACACTATGTAGCCTATTTTCCGTGTCTCCTATAGGAAATAATAGCTGAATGTTAAGCACCAGATGGGATATTTCCAAAACATGAAGATGTGTAGAACATGGGGAGAATATTTCCAATATTTTACAGTATTTCTTTACTCGATATTTCTCTTAGATGTGATTAAAATAG
Organism: Metellina segmentata; assembly: GCA_947359465.1. Taxonomy (NCBI): domain Eukaryota; kingdom Metazoa; phylum Arthropoda; class Arachnida; order Araneae; family Tetragnathidae; genus Metellina; species Metellina segmentata. The sequence continues at coordinate 74,531,552 of OX375872.1, read as the reverse complement.
GATCTAACAATTGTGTGAGGTTAGATTATTTTCATAACGTCTACCTAAATTCATTTTTTGTCCTCTGATAAAACAGCATTTTAAAAATCATTTCTAAGAAAAATTAAGCATAATTGTAATTGCCTTGAATGGAATCAAAATATTTGAAATAGATAAGTAGTTCTGAATTTATTTCTTTAGTTTGTTTACACTTTGTAATAGTCTTATTTTTACTTTGAATTTTCATATTAGGTCCCTCCACGTACCAGGGCTAATAATTTCTGGGACAATTTTCGTAGTTATTCAAGACAAAATCTGTTGTCTACATCTAATAACGTGAAGAGAAATGAGAACATTGGCTTTCCAGTTGCACCACAAATTAGGCAGGTTCATCCTATGGTTTCTAATGAAAGCATTAATCATGAGCAAGAAATTACGAATTCCTATGCTTCTGCTCTGTCATCTGATTTTAACAGGTAATTGACATTTTGTGGATACAAGTTTTTTTGAAGTTTTGTGGCAATTTAGAAATGTTGTTTGTAAGTATGAAAGCATTGTTAAGTTTTTGATATCTTCCAATTTAATTTGTCTTATGTAAATTGTGTGAAAAAATTACTTTTTGAACCCTTTTAGATAAATAATTGAGTAGCATTACTTGTAATGAATTTTAATTTGCCCTCAAATGTTAACTACCTTTAGGGGCACGTACAGGCATCACAAACCGAGGTAGCCCAGTGACATATCTCATATCTTTTACTCTTACTTACCCTTTTGCTTTTCTTCCTCCCTCATTGTTGTGTCTGGCCCAACTTGGCCAAATAGGGCTCTTGCAGTAACCATAAACCAACCAATCAGTTATTAACTTGCATTTTGACAATATTTAAAACTGATTAAAGGGCTGAAAATATTTGTATTTCTAAATGGGTCGTTTTAATGGATTATATTAATATCTTAATTATTTTCTATGTTTTAGACCTTTGCTTAATCCAGATAGATCTGCACATAATTCAGATGCTCATGATTTGATAAGTCGCTCCAAGAAACCCAATTCCAGCACTCCACTCTCTGGTAAATATTTAATGTTTCACTTAAGAGTAATATTAACTGCACTTTTTGTGCACTAAGCATAATATGCAATTACTGTACTGATACATAGCCTGAATTTTAGTACTCAGTTTAGAAGAGATTCAAAACCGATTTCTGGGGACTCTTCCAGTGGTTACTAATTCATATTCAATATGCAAACTTCAAGTCATTACAACTTCATAAAAACATCTAAAAATTCTTTGTATATTTGTATTAATGTGTCAATTGAGTATAAAAGTTGTAATTCTCATAACCCTACAAAAATGCAGAAAACATGTGCTTCCTTTTCCAAACGGTGTCCGATCTGAACATGGATTCTTTAGTTTGATCAATGGTCTACATGGTTAAACATTTTTAACTGTTAAGATGTTTGACAATTAATTTTTTCTGCACTCTTAAGGAAAATCGTACATGAAAACTTTTAGATAGTTAAAAATAGCAATGTTGTTTTTCAAGAAAAATCTGACATTTCTGTTTGTTAGTTTTAGTACAAAAATATATGGATATTTTGTATTTGGATTTTTTGTACTTGAAAATTTATTGGTAACATTTCTCTTTGACACTGATCAAATAAACATTCCATTGTATTGATATTTATCTGACCAGAAATTTTAAAAGCACTGTCCCATTCATAAGACTTTTTGGATATGTTGTAGCAATTATCAAATGAATAATAAATTAAATAAATTATTAATGTATCAGAAAAGGTTTTATTGTACACATTTGATAATTTTCTGAAGTATAATAAATATGTGAGCAGAATATTGAATTTCAGGGCATTTTAGTCATATAATTTGAATTTACTTTGAAATATGTCCTGCTCCGTATCAAACAATTGCATGCTATAAAACGCGTATGTTCCAAATTTGCTTAATGGCTACTCCGTAACTTGTGAAAATTGCTTTTAATTCTTACTGTAACTTCTGTAGAGATGCTCTTAATTTACTCTAGTAATTTACACTCCTGTACAATTAAAGCAAATTCAAGAAAATAGAAAAGACTGAGGCTTTTTATGTATATATATTAACCTGTTATGTTATATGCACACTAGCTAAATACCCATGCTACGTTACAGAGTACTCTTTAAGATCACAGAAAATTACTTTTATGTACTAAGAAGTAGTAATGACCTTATTTGATATTTATGAGAGAAAGGAAAAATACTAAGCAACATATATTTTACATAAACAACATTGTAAATTTGGTTATACTTTTTTTTAAACTTGTAAACTACATTTTTTGTTCGCCTCTCTAGCTGTAGAATCATCAGGCTGTTAGGAGAGCTCATTTGTGAACAGGCTGCTTACAACCTGCCATGTGAAAAACAGTCATTTTATAAAACAAAACACAAGACTTTTAGAGAAAGTTGCTCAAAATAAAAAGGTTTAAAAGGCCAATTTTTTTTTGTGTAAACTGGATGGAATTTCCAAAAAAGTGCAATTCAACATCTTACATGTGCTAACTGTTCTCTTAATTGATTTAATTTTTTAATGGTATGCATATCTTGTCTTATTTCAATCCATTCATTAGGAATGTAGAATCGATTTTCACATAAATAGATTTCAACGAATCTTTGAGTACAATTCCTTCCTATATTAAAACCAAACTAAACTTTTGTTGCATATTTCCTTTAAAAAAAAATGGAATCATTGATGCTGGTGTTTAGTATTACTCTTTCCTGCGTTTACAATACTGTTTCTCGTTTACGTATTCCTAAGAGTTCATTTGTCTGATGTAATATCCTTCTCATGATATGCATGGGCCTGTTGGATTCAATGTTTTACTTTGTAGTTATAAATTGTATGTGTGAAATCTTTTGAACATCGATAAACAAAAATATATTTTCAATTATTTAAAATTTGTTTTTATTTTTAGTAAGAAGTAGGTATTCTGACTTTCATAAAAAAGGTTCCTTAGTTAACATTAATACGTGTGGAGATAGAAATGCAAGATCTGGACGATATCATGGACAAAACAATGGGCCTTCAACTGTTCCTCCTGTACCAAATCTACCCAGTGTTAATTTGATTCAGTTGTACCCAAATCAAGATGAATCAAAAGTAGAGTGAGTACAAATACAAATATATCAATGAACATGAAATTATCTCTGAATCATTGGGCTTGTGATTTGAATGTTTATTGATATGTAAAAATTTCAAAATTCTTTTAGAAATTTTTCTTCTATATGTCCTACTTCTACCGAAGCGTCTGCATCACATTCAACTTCTGAGACATCAAATTTCACTGAAGGGGAATATCAGTCTGATTTTCTTCTTGGATTGTACCGTGAAGCAAAAGCACTCAAATCTGATGTACAGCGGCAGCAGGCCTTAAATATTATTAGAACAATTGCCTTGAGTGAAAAAGCTGGTGATGGAGATTCATGTCAAAATAAAGTTAGAGTAAGTCAGTGTACTTTTTATCCTTGTTTCACAATTTGCTGTTTTGTTTCATTTAAATACCAATTAAAAAAAATATTTAGTTGTGTTTGGAGATAAGGAATTTAAAAAAAATCATGCTTATTCTATAATTTACTGATATTATTTCAGTTTTAATAGTCTATATAAATAATACTTCTCATTTTGTTACAAACAGAAAAATCAGAACTAGAGTATTTCAGCCTTTTCAAGTACTGTGTAATTATTTTCAATTAACCTAGTTTTTGTTTGGTAAAGAAAAAATATTTTGTCTGAAAGAAAAGTACTCTTATTACTTGTCACATTTGTGAATACAGTTTTTTAAATATTGTTGGGGCATAAATGTAAGTGCTTTAATTATGCAAAATTGAAAGTTTTAAGTAAAATATTTGAAGATAATATTAAATTTTTAGCTCAAAGATAAATAATTATCAAATGTAAAAGTAATACTTTAAATGTTGTACAATGGGTTGATTTTCTAAGCAGTGTATGTAAGAATTATGAATTTATTTGTAACTGATGTGTTCTTAACCTTGACTGGCAAAGTAGTTTTCAGTTATAATGTTAATATGATCATTCATGAATGTCTCCAACAAGGTATTCTAATTTAAATCGAGTGATATTTATTTAAAAATCATTGATTTAAATCAAAATTTAAATTTCCTTTCTGTATTAAGTATGTCTGTATTAAGTATTGTAAATGAAATAACTAAGAACAAGATGTTTGATGAAGACTGTTACATTGAAAAAGTTTTCTGCCCATAAATCTTTACATATTATTGGGAATTGTAATATTTTCATTTTGTTTTGTAATATGTTAGTTAATTTTATTTTCATTTAATTGGGAAATTTTATGCATTGATTCCTAGGAATTCTTTACTCTGCTAGCATAACTATTCTGTATTTATTGAATTGAAATTTGGAATTAAAAGGTTAATTCGCCCATCTAATGGTTGAGTGAGTATGTTAACAAAATAGATTATACACTGTGGTAACAGACAGGGTAATCAGGGAATTCTCAGGGAACTTTTAAATTCTGGAAATATCAGGAAAATCTTAAAATTTTACAAAAAATCAGGGAATTAAAGAAATTTTGATACTTTAAATGGCAATTATTATCGTTTGTCCTATTTAGAGATGCGTAATTATGAGTACTTTTGAGAATCAAATAAATTGCATTCGCCAAATTTGTAATTTGAATAAAGAACATTTGCGTCATAATTTTCTAACACTGAAAACCGATGCTGTGGTTTTCTCGACCGGATTTGTGTCACTGTTGGAACGGAGGATTTTGTTGCCACCCTGTTATAGATTGAAGCGGGAAGCTATTTTGTTATAGAAAGCTTAAAATTTCACGCAGTTAGCATAATCTAGGGGAATGCTAATACAGTTATTTTATTCTGTTTATAGAGAAAAGCTTAATTTTCTTGTATGTTATTTATAAACCCTTTTTGTATGCTTGGAATATAACTTGAAATAATTATATCAACACTCTGAGAAAATTTGAATAATAGGCATATTTGATTTCAATTTATTTTCTCATGTATTGTCTCATTTTTTACTATTTACTCAAAAATAACTTTTTATAAATAAGTATAACAGGGTTTCTGCTGTTCACAAATGTCCCAAAAATATACCGACAACGGAAAACAGGTCTTGAAAATTTATGTCCTCTTTATTATCAGAAATAAGTCCGTTTATGGAAGGAAGAAAAGAAATTAAGGTGAAAACAAAAGGTGGTTGCAGCTGAACTTAAGCAAATGAGAAAAATGAAATTGCAAATAATGCAAACTTCAAATGATGAAATTGAACAATTAGACAAAGGAATTATACAAACTGAAAATGGTTGACTCCCCATTCCAACCACATTCAGAGAGTTTTTTTAAATACACAAATTAATGTACAATTTTTTTTTTACCCACTTCATTTGAAGCATGAAACATAAAAATAAAAAATTTACATTACTAAATGTTTTTAAAGTAATTGTTGATTTCTTCAATTTTTATTAAAATTTCAAGTATTCCGAAACCATTATTCCGATTCATTATTTTTTAATGAATATAATATAGAGTATTTGTTTAAGGTTCATCTACTTTGACAGGATTTATGGCTTGTCTTTATTTTTAAAATTTTATTTAGAAACAGCTTATTAAAGCAGAAATTTGATACTAGAGTCCTCTTTTCTCAAGATAAGACTTGTAAGCAAAAAAAAATTTGATTTTAAAGTATAATTGCATTTGTCTCACATAATCATGTAAAATCAGATCATGCATTTATTTTAGAAAGTCCCTAAATGGACCTACAGAAATTTAGTAGACACCCTGTATAGTTTTTACAAGATAAATATTAATGAGATGTGGAATTTTTTCATGAATTTTATTGCAAGTTCCTTTAATTTTATTTTCTATTTGTGATATGATTTTTCTCACAGACAAGTCTTTAACATCAATTACTTTATATAAAGATAACTAAAAAAATCTGAAATTTGTCTAATTTTTGTATTTGTTTTATACGAAAATTAATATGGTGTTAGTGGGATCCCATAACCTTATTGATCTAGGCCCAAAAATTTCACACCACCTGTTATGGATTAAATGTTGATCTCAAACTAATCTAAACTGATTGAGAACCAGATTGGAAAACATTGCTTAGGCATGTCATTTGTTGTGTTCCATTTACTCTATCATGTGATTACTTTGCTAATTCTTATATAGCATTTTAGTCTTTCGAAAATTTAGCCTGCTATATTTTCTAAAATGTTAATGTTATTCATCATAAATATTAATGTTCAACATAAATAAAAACTATCTAGAAACTACCCTGATTTGCATGTCTTATGTCGAACAGTTTTCAACTTATATATGCAAGGGATTAATTAAAATCATAAAAATCTTTGGTTTAGATAAAATAAATCTGATTTTTTATTATTTAAAAAATGTCTCAAGAACTTGACCAAAAAAAGTTTAGTGTCAACCAACTAACTTTTCATTGATGTGATACCCATTAACTGTAAAGAACTTTTGGTAGTGTAGCAAACATTGTTTTGTAACAAAGTTTTCACATCAGTCTTTCTATTAATTTGCTGAGTTGCACAATAAAAGTACAGCCAATTTCTTTTCTTGAGCATTAGCTTTACTTTCCACTTTGCTGTGAAACAATTGAGGAAGTGCCAGAAACATTGGTGTCGTGACAAAACTGATGTGTCACTGCTAACAGCAGGAAGAGGTTTAATGTTATATGCACTATAGCATGAGTACACATAGTAATAGAGCATAATTTTCAGTGTTTTCTTGATTAGAAAAGAGTTTAAAAATAAAAACAGATTACTGAATTGAGAAAGGAATGAGTTTAGTGTGTTTAATTCCTTAGATTTGCTTGTGGTGGAGGTTATGTTATGTGATGACTGCAGCAAGGTAGTCAAATCGGTAAATATGTAATGAATTATGCAATTTCAAGATTGCAAAATATCAACCTACCTTTATGAATATCAGATTGATATTCATAAATTTTGAACTTTATATTGAAGTTCAGGTTGTGGAAAATATTTTGCATATGTAAAATTGCTAATATATCACTATTTAATTAATGTAATTTGAATTAATTTCACATTACACATTTGTAATGTTCTTCATAAAGGAATGTTCTGAAATAAAATAGGACGGACTTACCTTTTTGAAGTGTTATGCATATGATCAGTGTGATTTGTGTGAAAAAATTTTAATGACTCCAAGTTGTAAAACGTTTTTACTTTCTTATTTTAGAATGATAATGCTTGTTCAAATAAATCGGAATCCTTCGTTAATACCGCTTCAGATCCAGGTGTTGGTAGCTTATCTGTTGAAACTGGTGCTATTACTACAGATGGGACAGGGGATTCAGAGAAACCCTCTGGTAGATTACTTTCTGAAAGCAGTTTGCCATGGATGAGCCAAGTATGGTTTGAATTGTTTAAGTTTTTTTCAGTGCAGTATATTAGCCTTTTAATACCATAACTTTATTCCATGTCAAGCAGCATAGTCCTTAACCTGACCCCTTCCAATTTTGTAAAAACTTTAATAATTTGTTTCCTAGCCACATATAAGAAATTCTAGAAATTTTTAGCTATTAATTTTGTTTAAAATCTTCTTTTTTTAAAACAAAAGTGAAGCTATTGATTGTGAAATTGAGCATTTATGATCATTAGAATTGTTTGTCATGAGTTATAATCAGGGTGTGGTTGAGTCTTCAATAAATAAAGATATAGAAAATTCTTATGGGGCAAATTCATAGATGTTACGTTTCTTCCTGGCTGAAGTTCAGGAAGAGGAGCGAATTTCTCTGGCCATGTAGACATTTAAGGCTTCAAACATAGTGATAATGTTTCTAAGAAGCAGAAGATCAGTGAAAGGATATTTTGACTCCTGCTGTTGATCTATTATTGAGAGCAAAGGAAATTCCAAAAGTTACATGTGTACATTTTGGAAAATTGCATCAAAGTAAAGAATTTTGAATCTCGATATCCATGTCCCTAGTTAACAACACAGCAAAAAAAAAAAAATTGAAAATGCAGGAAAAGAACTATTTATAAAAACAATGATAATTAATGAAGATGGAAGATACTAAGTCAAACTTCCTATGAAGGAAATGAAATCTTTCGGACAAAAAAATCTTTGCTGAAAAGAGATTGAAGTGAAAACCTGCAAAATTAATTACAATAGGCAAATTTCAAGATTATGACTCAGCTGCAGGTTTTTAGGGAGTGATTACTAGAACATTCCATACAAGTACCACCTGAAACACTATCCATGAATTGCGAGTAAGAGTTATGCATGCGCAGTACTACTTTTTTGCGAAGGAAATTTATTGAAACAAAATGGATGACATATTTCATTCTATGCTTAAGTATAGTATTCTTGCGACAAATGGATTGGACATATCATTACGGAGCACCTGGTGCATAGCAGCTCATGTCGTCATCATAATATTGCTCAAATGGAAAGTTTAAAACATAATTTTGTTGAAATTCAAAAGAAAAATGAAAAAAAAAAAAAAAAAGTAGCTGCGTAATCTTAAACAATTAGCTTGTCGAAAAGATAGATGGCATCACGTCCATCCACTAAGCCGGAGAGAGCGAACAGTAGAATACGACCATGGCAGATACAAATTCATCGTAGAATAAAAATTATCCTGTTGATTTATTACGAATGAAAGAAAATTAACAGTGCAAGTTACTTTTCACACCACCAACACACACCAATACTGACAAGCACAAAGATAGGAGCACAAGGATTACATACATCTGTCAAGACATTGTGTACAATTCTTTCTTGCAGAATTAAGGTTTCCAAAAAATCCAATTTGAAATTAAATACCTTTGCATTTCTTTTCCCAAACCCATATTAAAATGCTGTATAAGTCCTATTTATTCTCAGTTTGGAATCATTTCTATGGCGAAGTACGTGCTTGATCAGTATGAATGCAGATTCGGGCGTTGTAAACAATATCACGTGATCGTGAGGAGGCGGTAGTAGCCAATCACAGCGAGCGTCTCATTTTAATCCCCGGATCACTTAACACGCCGTTTGAGAATACCGTTCTTGATAATCCTTGAGTTAACTCTTACTCGCGGATCAACTGATCCTCAAGTTGACTCGAGACTTGTGAATATGGCCTAAAGACTTGTAAAGCTAAAAAATTCATTTTATGTGAAAAACTTCGAAGTTATGGGTATGGATATCAAGGGATCTGTGATGCGTAGAGGTGGAACAAAGAGTTGGATAGTGCTGTATACTTGTGCAGTATTTAGAGTCGTGCATTTAGAACTTGTCCGATCTTTTGTCTGCCAAAGCGTTTATATTGAGTTTATGAAGATTTATTGCTCAACGTGGACAGCCATAAATTGTCTACAAAGATAATGGTGGAAAATAGTTCAAGCTCAGGTCAGTTTGAACATAATCATACAGAAATTTAATCCTACTGCAAGGTGGTGTGGATTTTTGAGCAACACGTACAAATACTTAAAAGAATGCTGTGATGTGTCATGTCTCTTATGAGGAAATGGTCCTACTGTGTGATAGCGAAGTAATTATAAATTCAAGACCCTTCATACTTTTATGACATTCCTGATGATTTTCTCACTTTAATGCCTGCCTTGTTTCTGCAAGTTATACAAACAGTGGGAGTTCCCAACCTGGATCACCTTGATAAAATCGACCTCACAAGAAGATTTTGTTACCATCAAAGACAGACGATTCAGAACTGAATACCTCGATCAACTACTGTTGAAGAAACCTTTAGGTCGGACGTTATGTAGACTGAAAATGAAGACAAGAAAAGAACTTTTTGGTCTATGGGATGATTTGTTGGGAAAATTTGTTGATTTTGGAAACGACAATAACATTCATCTAGTTAAAGTTAAGATGTTGTTTGGGATTTTGCTTGTGGTGATGCAGCATATGTTATAGTGCATGTCCTTTAGAAGTAGGGAACCCAGATGAAAGGATACGAAAATCTTAATGAAACAAATGATTATTACCTTTAACGAGATATCAATGCTTGAAGAATTATGGGAAAAGGTTCTTACTAAGAGTGGTAGAACTGAAACTCCCATGTATAATGAAAGATTTTGAACTCTTGAGTTTCATGAACTCTGATATTTTGTTTATTGAGAACTCAAATATTTTTCTTAATTTGAGTGTAACAAGTGTTTCAGTTTTTAAAATTATTTGGTGTATTTAATTATTAATTTTTTCTACTTTAGTCATCTGTGAATTTAATTATGTTTCTTTACTTAAGTTTATTTTCAGTTTTTGCATTTGTTAATTTTAAACTTGAGTTAAGTGTAGATTTGCTGATTATTATAATATATATCATAAATATATAATTAAATAAATTTGTCTATTAATTTGAGTAAGGTTTGATAACAATGCTTTTTGATCAAAAGGTGGGAGAATGTCAGATTAAGATTTTAAGCACCACCACCTATTTTTTATGTTTATTTGATGAGAATTGGCCTTTTAAGATTGTCAATTATTTAAAGGGCTCTGTTGTATTTGTAATGGCTCTTAAGGCATTGTAAGAACTTCCTGCTTCAAGTTCCTTGTCAATTAAAGTTTATTAAGAGGCAGAATCGGGGTATGTTTCATGTCATATCTAACAGTATCATCTTATAAAAATCTACTGAACTTTTTTTAGATCTGTCTTTTCTCCTTATCTTTCAATTGAATAATAATAAAATATCTACATTTTCCAGCAGTAGGTTTGGCAGTAATAACATGGTGTAATCCACGAAATAGCATGTTAGTTTGAATTTAAGACATTTGTGTCGTAAATATTGATTGTATCTATGGTTTGTGAAGTCACCAGCTTCTCATTTAAAGCAAGGCTTTCATTGTGAAACATGCTACTATCTATGACTTAAGTTCGAATGATGTTGCTATGAAATCACATGTATTTTTACTGTCATATTCATGTTTCCACTTGAAGTACACATCTTGCCAATTCCAACAATGAGCATGGTTTATTTCACAGCAAATTTCATCTTATGAATGAAAATTGTATGTATTCATACTTTTTATTAAAGATATCTAACTGTCAATATGAGTTACTGAGAATTTTCAGTTGCATAAAAACACGTAGTTTCAAAAGAGCCTGTAAAGTAGATAAGTGACAAAAGATACTTGGCATGCATGCAAATTGAAAGTCAAGGATGTGCAGTGTACAAAAGTAATCAAAAATGAGATACAGTAACATCTCGTACTGAATTTCTATACATGCATTCAGCTATACCACTCTTTTTACTGTCCCATGTTAAAGTTTTGGTTTGCCAAGAGCAATTCTGGGACTAGTGTTTTTAAATTTGGCAGTCACTTGCCTCCAGCAGTTATTTCCCATGGTTCTCTTCACACTATGATAAATCCCTCAGTGGGTTATGGGGGTTGAAGTTCATGTTCAGATTCCAAAAGGAATTTAGAAAATCATAAGTGCCATCTATTCAAAGCATTTCTTAATATCGGCTGCTCTTTGACCTCTATTTCATACAGCTTTTAAGGTTATTTCCACTGGTTGGGTATGAAAGCATGCTATTTTGCAAAGTTTAATGTATGAACACTAAAGGTTAAACTTGAAGACAATAGTGTGCACTAATTAACAGCAAGGGATTCAACTGATCTTCAGATGTTAACTGAATAATTCTCTGTGTCGCTATTTGTGTAAATTACACTGTAGGTTAAATGAAGAACAGAAAGACTAAACCTGAAGACTGGAATGAATAATTCACTTTAAATAGACAGACCAGCTCATGTTATGTATCATAAGCCTATGAAAATTTTAAATTAAATTGAAAAATATTGGGTTGTCTCTTAAGCTTGGATGACAAGGATTTTTTTTTGAATGACATGCTATTTAAAAATTTTAACACGCCCTTTTGCTTATCACACTGGCATTTCCACATGATCTACAAACAAATTTAACAGAGTAAAGATTAAAAAGGTAGCACAAGAAACAAATCTACAAATTCCTTGTAGTTCCCCAGTAAGGCTTTCAGTTTAGTCTTTTAAGTTTCCTTTTTGACAACTTAGGCTTTTCAAATTTTTCATCGTTATCTAAATCTAATGGGTTTTCTAAATTCCAAAGAATCAATACGTTCTTCCTTTGCTGTATCTTTTAATGCATTAGCAACTGCTTGTTTTCTTTCCTTATCATCAGTCAGTTTGAATCTTGCAAAGATTTTCATAAATTGCGAGTACCTAGGATCAGATATAACTTCTTGAATGTATTCCACATCTATATCTGCTCTAGTTTCTTTAGAAGTTGACTTTTATGTGTGCTTAAGTTTTTATCTTGAAAATTAAAGGTTCTTTTTTTTTATGCTGTCTATTTTTAGATTCCTTAGTTTTGACCAATAACCACTATATAAATAATCTTTATCAACTAAAACTAAAGTCATAGCAATTTTTTTTTTGTAAGATTTTCTTCACCCAAAGAGACTGACTGTATTCTAGTATCAGGACCTATGCATAAAAGCTGTGCTCTTTCACTTTAAGGTGGCAGAACTTTTTCAATTGCTTGTGGTAACCAGATTTCTTCTGTTAAAGTTCTTTCTTCAGACCTCTTTAATTCATCTGCTTCTCTAAGATGTGCCTCTGTACTTCCTCAATTTTTCTACATGACACATTAGCAATTGCCTCATCATTCTTTCATTCTCAGTCATTTCCACCCTGTAACTGGGTTTGATTTCATTACAGCATCGCTTCTGTACTTGGGCAGCTGATGCTCGATCGATTAAGAATTATAATTATCGGCGTCCAGCTTCTGTAATTTGTAATCTGCAATAGCCATTTCATGTGGAGAAAATGCTCTAATTCAAAGATTCTAGCAAACAGTTTACTTCAGGTTTGCCAATGAAAAAAAAATAATAATAATTTTTTTTTTCAAGATATTAGCAAGCAGCTTACTTTGGCTTTGACAACATACTGTAGCTTCTTCGAAAAATATGCCAATCTTCAATCGTCTTTCAAAAGTTCATTTCAGTCTTAGTGCTGATAACATGTTAGGTAGTAAATTTACAAATAAACAGATTTGATATTCAATATGTAATTAAGTGGTCAAAAAGTGGTAAATAATGGTGGTCACCCCCTCTCTCCCCCCCCCCAAAAAAAAAGAAGAATTTGAGCATTGGTTCCTGTTTATATTATATTGCCATTGCAATTAAAAACGGGTGCACTTAAAAGAAGAAAATCATGTTGCCATATAATTAATAATAATATTATGATTGGCCTTTTTGACATAACAAACATTTATTTAAATGTATAATTTCTTTTTTTTTTCCTAAGTTTTTTTTTGTGCTTAATATAGTGCTTCCCTTGGTATATTGTGCTTTTTCTTGTACCTCAAGTGAGACATGGTGTTACTGTTTTCATTTTATCTTTTCTTTATTATTGAGTTTAGTGTGCATACTTTATTTCCTATTTAAATCTAATTCCTTTTTTAAAATTTAAGTGCAAATCACTTGATAGAGCTAAAATGTAGCTTTTCTTTACAAAGAATTTGCCCACTGCTGCTATTCCACCTTTAAGCAAGCAAGTACCTTCGAAGTCTGTTTCAACTGGAGCTGTAAGAAAAAGACCCAAAATTCAAAGCACATGTTTTTGGGATAGTCTCTCTAGTACTCAAGCATGCTCTTTGAATTCACAAGATACTCGGAGCTCTTTAGAGGATTTCAATGTAAGTTTATTCTGTCACTATTGGTTTAGATTTTTTTCATAATTATTTTATATTGTACCAGCTTGTATTAATGACCAGTATGTTTTACATGTATTTAATGAAGCTGTATTAATATTAGTATGTTGTTAATGCCTAGTTCATTGTAATTTTCTCTTGCAATTTCATTGTGTTAGTTCTTTGTAATTTTACTCTCATTTCAGTTATTTAATATTTTTAACCATTTCTGAAATTTAATTTTTATTTTCTGTCTTTAAGGCTGCATCATTACAACCCATAAGAGAAAATTCTTCTGATTTCCCTGCAACTATTGTGGACGGTATAATTGTTGACCTTCAGTTTGTTCTACCTTTTGGTCAAATGAGAGAAGATTCATCTATTAGCTTTTGGTCATCTATTAATGCATATATTATCAGTAGAATACGAGCTTATATGCCTGTTCCATTACCTCACAAATCATTAGCTTCCTTACGCCAGACTTTGGATCATGTTTTAACTAGATTTTCTGGAATGAAGTAATTATATATTTTTAGAGATTTTATTATTAATTTTCTCCCCAAAAGTGTTTTATAATTAATCATGAATTTTCAGTGTTTATTTTAATGCATTAAGAAGTATTGAATTCTCTTAAAAATTTAACAAATGTTTTATTTCACAATTTGCTCATCTTTTTTTGTAAAGGCAATAGCTTTACAAGATTATAGATAGTTTAAGCAGCAAAGTCCATTTTTTGCTAATTGTATTTTATGTTGCCCTAAATACACTATCATGCCTTGAGATAAAATATTTAGTTACTAAAACAAAAGATTTTAAATTTTAAAACTGATTGTCTTTTTAAACTGTCTTAGACTTTATCCTGGGTTTCCTAAAACTTTCAAAAATTTAACTATAAATTATATAAATACTAGCCAAATATCTGTGCCTTGCTACCGATTAATCTTGAAGATGATTACTTAAAATTATTTTATATACTAAGAAACAGTAATGAACTTGTTCAATATTTATAAGGGAAAGGGAAATAAGTTGTAATATATTTTGAATAAACATTGTAAATTTGGCTAAATTTTTTTATAAAACTTCCTTGTAAACTACATTTTTTGTTCGCCCCTCTGGCTGCAGAATCATGAGGCTGCCAGGAAAGCTTACATGTCCACAGGCTATGTACAACTGACCATGGGAGAAACAGTCATTTCTTAAATCCACGCAATTTTCAAAGACTGCCCCTGAGCTTTGTTTTACTGTCATTGCAAAGCATGCTTTGACTGGAAATTACAATCGTTTGAATTTAAAGTGGTAGTTGTAGGGAATTGAAGGAATGCAGGGTATGAAAACTGTATCTCCAGCACCACATCCGGTAAAGATGATTGCTTCAATCATGATACTATGTACAGACTTGGCCTAGTGCCATTATAAAGCTTAGAAGATATCAGATTCACCCTGCAAAATTTCAACTTCTTGGGCCTTGTTCTTGAGATATAGTGATCAGTCAGTCAGCGAGTGAGTGGTGTTTGGATTTTATATATACATTCAGGTATCGGTTATATGGTCTGCTCAGTGGTCCAGAAAAATCAGACCATATATGCGGAATAATACTACACTGTTTAATTATGGCAGGATATATTGATCTATCATAATATAGTGCTCATAAAAACAAATAATTAAACTTTTAGGAAGATTTTAAAAATTAATTCTATTAAACGGGTTCTCTGGAGCGACGAATCAAGGTTCACCCTCTACCATTCGAATGGCAGGATCTGGCGTCTGCCTGGAGAACGCCTCCTGTCAGAATGCATTGTGCCCACAGTAAAGTTCAGCAGAGGTGGAGTTATGGTCTGGGGGTGTTTCTCCTGGTATGGGGGACTGGGTGGGACCTTGGTCCAAATTTATGGTAAGCTCAACGCCAAGGCCTACTGTGCTACGCGGTTAAGCATTCCTTACTTTTCATTCCCCCTACACATGTCTGGCAAGATCCGATAAAAAAAAGTTTACATTCATCAACGTTGAAGACATTGGCAGATTCATATCTTTAGAGGACTTTTTTCTTCTGGTCATTCTTTGAACCGACCATATAACCAATAGCCAGGAAAATAACATAACTGTATAAGCGTCGCTCTTTAACACATGATTCCCTATTAAGTTAGACCGGACTTTAGAAAACTGACCATATAAAAGGGGTGACCATATAGCTCTTACTGACTGCACATAAATTTTAATATTCATTTTGATTATAATTGTTATTGTATTTAAAATTCTGTTTTATTTCGTTCACTAAATCCCTAGGTTCTGTGATTGTGAGGCAGAGTTTTTGAAGTATATTTCTCAGCTTTTGTATGAAAGTATAACATGTTTCATGTCTACTGGAAGATTTACATCTAGCTTACCATTTTTGTCAGCATCTGATGGAACTTCTGTTCTGGTTAGTTCATATGTATCTTAATTATAGTTTATCTTGATAACTAAGTATGACTGATGAAATTGTTTAAGAATATTGTGTTGACTCCAGTCCAATTAAGCCTTCATGTAACAAAAAAGTGACCATCCAAACTAAGGATAAATATCCACACTTAAGAATTATCAATTGGTTAATATTCTTTAATGTAATTATTAATGCTCTATTAAAACAAGGTTCTCTTTTACTCATAAAGGGTTATTAAAATTTCAATTTTGTAAGTAATTCAGTATTCATCCTTATACCATGGATTTGTATGGACACGATGTGTACTCCACTTATTTGAACATTTTATACAATGTTGCCTAAAACTCCTTTATAATAAATAATACTTTTGTTATGCTATGCTCGGTGGCAGGCTTTCTTGTCAGTATAGAAATACGTTGAGAGCAAACGAAACAAATAGTTCCCAGCGCCTTGTCCTATATTTGAGTGTAATGAGGCACTGCAACTTAGAAATGTGATTAATTTGTTGACATATATAACGATTTTTTGTCGTAATCAGCATGAAATGTTGAATATTTTGCCTTTTACATGTGGCGTAGTAATTTAATTTAGAATCGCACGCCAGCCAATACGAGCCAACCAGCATTTTCCGTACGCTCTCGATTCTTGTTGCTTGATGACATTGGCAGATATTTACTTAGAAGACCTCGATTTATTTAGAGGACACTCATGGTTATTCCTCTAAATTTTTTTTATTAAAGGTTTGTAGTAATGCTAAACAATAATCATTAAAAAAATATTTATATACATTACTTACAAAAATTGTTATAAATATAGTTCTAATAATGAAAAGTTTAAAAAACATTATACGTTTTTCAATTTTATAAACTATTGTTTTATATTTTTTAATGATTAATATTGAATTCTACTTAAAATTTAAGAAGGTTGTAATCTTGTGTGCCCTCTAAATAAACAATCACATTAGCCATAAGTATATTAAATAAAAATAACTCAATATTGTGAAACAGATATTGTGATGTTAAAAAAGAACATTGAGCAGTATCGTAAAGCTAATACTGAGCAATGACAAAAAAGCACATCGAGCAATATCATAAAACTCATTGAGCAATGTCAGAAAAAAATATTTATCAATGTCGAAAACCGATATTGAGCAGTATTACCAGGGGGTCATTTTTACTCTGGGCAGTATTGACAGACATATTGCACCCCGGCAAGAAAAGTGACAACTCAAAATTGCAGCATTTGAGAAAAATCAACTGTAAGGATACTATAAAACTTGTATTAAAATATAAGTTTTAAGTAATTGAAGTACTAGCTTCTTTTAAATTTCAGGCAAGTATTTATTGCAGTAAATTTTATTATATTCTTTCGAACAGTAATATAACACGCTGGGGCACACCTCATACATATTTGTCAATGACATAACCTCAAAATTTTCATTTGCTACCTGGGATACTTATGGAAAATTTTTAGGAGGCAATAATTTAAACAAATATTGTAAATTCAAAAATATCTTTCGATATTATCTATTATTAACTGTATAAAAATGTCTTAAAACTACTATTAATTGTGCTTTTCTTATACAGAGGCTGTTCGCACATTTTTTAGACGATTTTGGTTAGTGGTAATAAAAAATCGTTTGCTGCAAAAGAAATAATTGCAGTTGTACTATGTTTCTAAAAGTCAAAATTATCGTTTGCGGCTTGAGAGGTTTGTTTTTATTCAAAATGGCGTTTTTAACGAAGCAGTGGTTCGAAGGCTATATTTATGCTCTTTAGGAAGAGAAATATTCATATTCTGTTGTCCAAAAACGATGTGAGAGTCATGGTTTTGTGATACCTAAAGCGTCGATAGGTAATATCGTCAACAAGAAAGGAAAAAACGTCAAATTGGAGCCTCAAGTGGGACAAAAATTCCAAACAAGTATCCAAGGAAGAAACGGACATCTTCGACTATTGCAAAGGTACGTTGTTTAATGTTAAAAGAAAATCCCCCTAGACAAAGGACAGTTGCAAAATCATTAAAATGCTCGGTGTCCACTGTAAACAAAATGATAAACGTTGATTTAAATCTTAAGAAAGTGAAAAAACGCAATGTGTATCGTCTTTCTCCAAAGCATATCGCTGAACGCAGGACACGCTGCTGAATTCTATATGAGAAACGCTTATCCAAAGAAAAATGGGAAAAAATTGTCACAATAGATAAATCATGGGTGTATTTAAATGATTGCAGCAAAAAAAGAGCCATTTATTATCATAGAAGGGGAGAAATTTAAGTACATGGTTCACAGAATCGTAAGAACGTTTTACTAAGGGATTCATGATTGTTGCTGGTTTTTCATATAATGGCAAGTTAAAAATAACGTGAGTGGAAAAAATGTCAAGATTAACTCCAAATACTATCAGGAACATATTTTATCGCCAATTTTTCTGAATGAAATACCATCACTTTACCCACATTGCCATCAATCTATGGAACTCCATCAATACAAAGCTAGCAGTCACACATCAAAATCCACTGTAAATTTCCTAAAAGAAATGGAACAAAAAACCGGTATCAAGGCCGTACCCTTCACTGGTATCCCTACTAAATCTCCCAATGTATCACCTATGGATTTTTGTGCTTTCAGACTTTTAAAATCTGCATTATCCAAACGTCGTCCCACAACCCTTACAGGACTCTGGAAAGCTGTTCAGGAGGAATGGGATAGAATACCTCTTCTGACACTTCAAAAGTCATTGTTATCCTGGAAATTACGGTGTCGAAAGATAGTTCAGAATAAGGGCTATCAAATAGAACATTTAAAACACAAGAATTTTTTGTAATTTAGTTTTGTGAATACAATATGCATTGTCTAAAAAATGTGTGAACAACATCTGTATAAACTGACAGGCAAGCTGTCAAAAAATTTACATGCTAAATTTATGGCCAAATTCGATTAATGCACCAAGTTGGAAGCTTGTAAGTGTGACGTCTCCTCCAATCCTCTGCCTGCAACCCAACAGGAGACGGATCACTCACTTTATCCCTCCACTAGGGCATGGCGTCAGTGCCAAGAAACATTGCAATCTAGTATAGTATTCCCTGTTTATTCCAGAAAATAAATGTAAATAATAAACATGCGCTTATTCTAGGAATCTGACAAGCCTCAAGATTTGTGTATAAAAATGTCAGCAGATACTGATGACAAGACCCGTGAACTGAGTATTAATATGCCAACAGATGATGTATTTCTTCCCCAATTTCAAACAGTTTTACAGTAAGTTTGTGAATAGTTTATAAAGATTTCATTCTCTTAACTCTAATATCTCAATATTTTAAACAAAAAACACATATAAAGGATAGAAATGTGGCAATAGTCATCTGCATCTGGTATATGATTGTGGCTTAAGCCTTATGTTTACTTTTATGGTAAAATATAGCAAGATTATTTATAAGACCAGTTAATAACAAATCATATAAAACTTTATGACTGAATCACAGTTTTATTTTTTGGCCACATACCCCTTTTAGTGAAATTTGTTTGATTATATTTTATTGAAGAAAATTAATGTTTTCTCTTTCATAGGCAAAATGTACTTAGTACTACAGGAGCTGAAGATAATACAAATATAGATAATATTCAGCCTGTAGATATTCCAACAGAACAGGTGGTTCCTTGTGAGTGGGGACCAGAAGCAGAGGCTGAACCAGAGGTAGAAGCTGGTACTGAAGCTGACTTAGCTGAAGCTGATCAGTCTCCTGGCCAGCAAGGAAACATTTCCAGTTCATTACATGCTGGGGATACTTGGTCTGTTGATCAAAGTGCCAATATAATACGAAATGGGCCCCTTTCAAGTGAAGAACCTGATGGAACTCTAGATGATACCTCTGAAGTTACCACTGGAGCGCATGTAAGCATTATGCACCTTTCATTTCACTTCAAACTTTGAGTTGTAGATGGCACAGGTTCGATTTCTGTCTGGTGCATTCCTCTCTGGGTGTATTTCACTCTTCTGTATAAGTAAAACTTTCATCATTTGTATGTATTACTGGGTATTACAGAAGTTGAACAAAGATATGGAAACACCTAAAAAACCCATGTAACCTTATGCCTAATATGTTGTAGAAAAACCGTTAGCATTCAAAACAGCTTGCAGTCTTCTCAGAATGGATAAATACTGTTCCTGTATGCTTGCCAAGGAAATCTTGTACCATTCTTCCTGCAAAACAGTGGCATGTTCTGATTACAATGATGGCAGTGGATAGCAATCACACACTTTCCTCTCCAATGTAGACCATAAAGATTCAATAATATTAAGGTCTGGCGACTGTGGTGGGCAGGGGAGATGTGACAAATCATCCTTGTGGTCAGAAAACCAGTCCTGGACAATGTGAGCTGTGTGAACAGGGGCTTGGTCATCTTGGAAGACACCATCACCATTGGGGAACAAAGTTTGTACCATGGGATGGGCTTGATCAGCCAAAATGTTCACATAAACCTTGGCCTCAATGTGCCCTTGCAGAGTAATCATGGGGCCCACAGAAAATCACGATATGGCTGCCCAAACCATCATATGACTCCCATCATGTTTCACTCTTGACAACAACCAAGTCTGTATTACATACTTGCTAACTTTTACGGATTATCCGTTCTTTTTATAGATTTCCACTTAATTTTACTGACTTATGAATGGGTCTGCCTGTTTTACGGAATTTTAATACACTATAACAAAAACATCGATGCACCAAGAAGGAGTTGTGCAGGATTCGATCCACCTGGATCCACGCTGACTGGGGATGTGACTTTAGTGACAAGTCCCGTTTTCATCTGTGTCCTGACGACAACTGCTGACGTGTCTGGAGACGTCCAGGGGAGCATGGGGATCCTGCCCTTACTATCGCACGCTGCACATGCCCACAACAAGGCATTATGGTCTGAGGTGCCATCTCCTTTGATAGCCCTTTGTTAGTCATTTCTGGTACACTTACAGCACAGCGATACAGACGACATTCAACGACTGGCTCTGTTCCTTTTGGGACACCCCGTACTTACTTTTCAACAAGATAATGCCCGGCCGTACGTGGCACATGCTGCTATGAATTGTCTTCAAACTTTCCCAACACTTCCTTTGCCAGCTATGTCTCCTGATCTCTCTCCCATGGAGCACAAATTAGGGATGTAATGGGAAGGCAATTGCGACCATCCCGGAATGTTGACCATTTAGCCTGACAGTTGGAGACAATTTGGCTAGAAATTCCCCAGGACACTATATAGGAACTTTTTTAGTCTATGCCACACCAGGTGACACATCCAGGCCAGAGATGGACCAACATCTTATTGACTTCCTCCCTTTGTAATGGTCTAACTCTGAAATAAATCATACAATTGTTCTGAAATTTTAATCGTTTGGTTTTCTATCTATGTTCTTTGCATCCACCAATTTGTATCGCAATTGGACAACTCCTTGGTGCATCGATTTTGTTATAGAGTTCGTTTCGATCGATCAATCAAAATATTTTGTACTGTGCAACCATCCACTAAAGTTTTCTATTGGACTCGATGATTGCAAAGACCAAGCAATGGATGAGTTAGAAAAGGAGTTTTGTTGTCTTCACAACTGGAAGATTTATCTGTGATTATAGAAGGACATGACCGTATTGATGTGCAGTGGGTTCAAGTAGGTAAAATAAGAGGGGCTGGTGGACTTCTAAAAATTCGCTAGATTGGCGAAAAATATTCTTTCTATTCTGCTCATGTCCCATTCCAATGCAGAGTGTGAGAAAATCTTCCGTCTCGTCAGAAAGAACTGAACAGAATACCATTTTCTCAATTCTAACTAAACATTGGAAAGTTTGTTGGTGTATCAGATAAAAACCCGCACGAGCTAGTGTTCTTACTTCATACAATACGCTGTGAGGAAATGGAGACTCACTAATAGTCAGTATCAGGGTGTCAAGATTTAAATCACTTGATTTAAATCAACGATTAAAATCATGATTTTAATCAAATCATTCTTTTTAAAAAATCACTGATTTAAATCACAACTAATATTACATTTTTATAACTAAGTAAATACACCATAGAAAATCACAGAAGTGGTCAGATGCTTTAATCTTTCTTCCCTCATGGTGATTTCAGCACTAATGGCTACTTCCAGCAAAGAGGGAATTGGGTTAATTACTGCATTATTATAAAAGATTGCAATAGTCAGTTGTAACTTATTAGGATATACTATATACTGGAAAGAGTAATGTATAAACATCCAGAGTTGAAAAGCCTCATGTGAAGGTGGTCTAACAGCACTCATAATATAAACATTTAAAAGTAAGTATACAACAGTTTGATTCAAAATAATAAAATAAAGGAATGACTGATTTTATTAGCTAAAAAAATACTTAAGTGGGAAGTGAAGTTTTTTGAGGAATTTGTCAGTTAGCTTATTCTTGTGGTCTGCAATAGATTAGAGTAGAAAAATACATTTTCACAACGATTGAAATGTCAGCAGGAAGAAAGATCCAATATGAATGAAAACTAAGTGAAAATTCATTTATTATTGCTGCTCAGCAGTTTTATTATTAAAATTTACTATTGTCTTATTATTTCTCTGTACTCTATTCTACTTCTCAGACTACTGTTTAGGTCTGTCACTTACACTTACTGATTAATTTGTTAACATGATGTACTTTACTCAAAAACTATGTAGGTTGTCAACTTGTGGTTTAACGTTAAACAAATGTTTTATCTTTTGCTTTTATTTTTTAAATGTATTACTGTGTAACAAACTGATTTTTAGAAAGTAAATATTGATTTACCATGTCGCAAATTCTGATTGTTTACTTAAAATAAATATTAGTTTACATGTCATGTCACAAACTCAATTTTTTATTTAGCAAATTTATGTATCATTATTATAAAAACAATGTACAGGGCCTACAGAAATTCAAATAAAAAAATCCGATTAAATAAAAAAAAGACGATTAATTAATATTTTTTTACACCCTGGTCAGTATTGTGAGATGGTGCTTCTCTGTGGCGAATGCCAACACAGTGCATTCCAGGCTACATGGACTTATGCTGTTCAGTTTCCAAATGGTCCACATCCAACTTCGGCAACCATTGGAAATGTTGTTCGACATCTCACAGCACTTGAAGTCGACCTTGTTCGGGCAAACCACATATGTCTAGTAAAATACCAGCAAAAGACATACTGGCGCTTTCTTTAGCCCATCCGTACAACAGTACTAGACTGGCTTAGTACAAAGCAAGTATGGCAAAAACTGCATGACAATGGTGCAAATCCCTATCATCCAATTCCGCAACAAGGATTGTTACCGGGAGACCATCAGTGACACTTTGACTGGGTGAAATTGGGCATTGAACGAATTGGAGGTTACCCTAGAATTTTTTTTTAACATATTAGGTTCAGACGAGGCTGTTTCACAGAAACAGGATACTGAACCGAAGCAACACCCATTTCTAGGCACTAGAAAATTCCTCATGGGGAGTTTGCGTCAGACAGCTGGTGCTACGAGACGCAGTTTCAAAATTAAAAGACTTTACAGGTCACCCTGTATAACTAAATACCCAGGTATTTTCATTAATCATATTGTTGATCATGATATTCATAACATTTTAATATGTTAAAATTTTATGATCTTTATATTGTAAAGTGTAACTAGAGCGAATGATCCTATCAATTTCATATACTTTAAAAAATTATGTCCAATACATTCTAATAAGATTTCCTGAAGAATATTTGTACTTGTGGTATACAATTTGAAAATTGTGTAACTAATGATGCTTTTTTTGTACATTAAGTTACTATTTTTTGCTTGCAATTACATTTTTGCAGAATTAAAACTGACTTTGAAATGATATAACTATGAAACAGTGATAGATAGAAAGATGAAACAAGTGGTATGTTTCATGAGCAGGCCTGGAATTTGAAATAGACAGGTTTACAAAATTACTTACTTACAACTTTGGTTAATAGATGGCACTGCAATCTTTATTATTTTCCCCTTTAAATAGTGTGTAAATTGTCATTCGTAAACAGGCGTCAAAACAAGCAACAATATATTCGAAATGGCTATCTTGAACAGTAATAACTTGAAGCAAGCGAAAGGAGAAGTTTGAAACCACCTGCCACAATGTGTGCACTGAAATGGATACACATGCTTCACAGATCAAGCTGTTCGAGGATTCTTACTGTAAACAATATCCTTCAAATAGCCCCAGAGAAAGAAGTTGCATGTATTAAGATCGATCAGGGGAGTTTGGAGGTCAATCTATTCCCGGTGCCGGTTTCTAATAATTTAGAGCAATGACTGTCATTGAAGTTTTCATCAAGGAAGGTGAACACTGCGGAAGTAAGGGGTGGTTGGGCACCATCTTGCATAAACCACAAAGTGTATATATATTTTATATTATTTCTCCAGTAATTTCAATTGCTACTGTAAGAGTTCCATTTAGGTTTCCATCCCTTGCGATACCAATTAAAATATCTGAAGAGAAAAAATACAAGATATTTGTGGAGAATTATCATTTCACCCCCATCTGACCCTAAATATTAAAAATATTGTGTCGAACTGTGTATCCATACCAATCATGGATCACAACATTTCTTAAGGGAATTGTAAAATCAGTGAAATTTTTGTGACACTTAGGGATATGAAATTTGAAGGAATTTTTTAGAGGATTGTGTTGCCACCCTGATATAGAAATTTCAAGAAATTGATACATTTCAGAGTATCAAGCATTTTATTTAAAGATTTTTCTCTGTCTGATACTGTTTGATCATAGTAAGAATTGATTTTAATTTCATATATATTTTAATCTTAAAACAAGATTTATGTGTCGAATGCTGGTCCACATTGGCATAAATGAAATACAATTTATCTGAATGTATGTACTAGTAGCTGTGGTTTATGCTATTCCAAGTGGTGCAGATAGATTCTCTGAAGAATCTCGAACCTGTTTCTCTAGAATTGTCAGAAGTTAGGAGTAATGCAATTGCATTACTTGTGCTGCTGATTTCATTAATATAATTTGACTGCACACTTTGTACATAGTGTAAAAGAGGCATTTTATTGTGCATGGTGATTGCTAATGATTTTGAAATTAAATAAATAAATTTTTTTATGTCATAAATAATTTGAAAAATAATTTTATTATAGTTTTGCCCTGATTCTTGTGGAGACCCAGAAGTCATTCTGGATGATGTTCCTACTAAACTTTGTTCTACTGAGGTAATTTACTTTTACTTAAATTATCATTAATATTTTTTTTAATTCCTGTAGTATAAAATTAAATACATTAATTATTGATTTTTACTACCTGAACAGCTTTATAATTATAGAAGAAAGACTCGAATAAATAATGGATTAATAAAAATGTGCTGGATGCACCATATAGTTTTTAATTGACTTAGGACTTTAAGACTCCTAGTAAACTGAAATAGGCTGTGAAATTTTGTTGCATCAAATCTGATTATATGGGATGCAAGAACATTATGACTGTGCTTTTTATTTTGAAAATTAATTTAAAAACGTATCTGAGAAAAAGAACTGAAACAGGCAAACTAGTTCAGGATGTGCTTAGATGGCGTGCTATAAAGATTTTTTCATAAATATCAGTAAGATGTAAAACTATCTTGTTTAGCCATCTTGTAAATGATTTATATAAATAATGTGGTATATGACATTTGGCAATTGTTGCCAAAAGCATTAATTTGCCTGGAAATAAGAAGGCCAGTGCCAGTTTGTATGCTGCATCACTGTTATTTTCATACTATCAAACTTAAAATAAGTAACCTGACTTTATTTGCCTCTAGGAAGAACCTCAAAAATTGGAAGAAACTGTGCATTTGTCTTCATCTGATGATGTTAAAGAAAACAATGAACCTTTCCTTGAAAATTCTGAAAACGAAGTTTCCAGCACAAAATGAAATGTGTTAGCAATAATTTCTTGTGTAAAAGAAGCTTGTATAATGATAACTTGTAAGTTTGAAGTGAGAAATCGACTTGCTACGTTTCAAGTTTCATAGCTTTATACTTTCTGTACATAAGTGGTGAATATCAATTAACTGAAGTATATCTTTAGCTATTTACTATTTTAAGGTATTTAGTATCATTTGCAAATAGCTTGCAAATGCTATTTAGATTTTGAGATGTCATATATCAAAGGCTACTGCTAAATTTGTTATAAAATGTTAAATAAAATTTTGTTAATGTGGGAATGTGTATTTATTATTTAGTTAATTCATTTTTATTAATACTCAATTATTTGCATAAAACAGGGCTCGAAATACCCGGGTGCACTGTGCACATGAAAATATAGTTGTGCACCTAATTTAAAAACTTAGGTGCACAAGGCGCACCTGTATTAAAAAATATATTTCGAGGCCTGGCATAAAATAATATGTAGTTTAAAATTGTGTGTATATAACTTATAAATTGTGCATTTGAATAGGAACTGAAAAATTAAAAATGTGCTTTCATTATGCTCATAAAGGTTTAGGAGAATTTAATGGCAGTAGTTAGCTTTATCCCCCAAACATTTTTAAATAGATATTTCATAATTCTTTTATAAATCAAATAAATTTAATTATGGTATTGCTTTATTACTGGAATAGTTGCTGAAACTTGAAAACCTTGTGGATCCAGGTATCAAAAGCATTTGTAATTTAATAAGCTTTCAAAATTGCATGTCTGAAGAGACTAGTTATGAGCAACAATTCATTAAAATTGTATGTGTTACTTAGTCTAGTAAAGGGGCACACATTGAAATAAATTAACAGTTAATAACTTGCTTAAAGAAAGGCGAGATATTTATTTACGGTATTTAAACGAAACTAATTATTCTTACCACATGAGAAGTTGCTTTATTGTGTTCTTTTAATAAGGACCAAAGGTAGAGTTTACTGATGCAAATATGGTGCTGGATCAATCTATGCAGTGTATTTTAGGATTGATGACCATGCTTTTAATGCTTTGGTAACTGATTTTAGACAATTATTTCCGATAAGTTAGACAAAATTAAAACAAAATTCTTTCATGCCATTATTATTCTGATAGTTCTTTTTCCAAAGGAATAGGGGTTAAAAAAATTTTGTGCTCAAGATCAAGTTAAGCTTGTCTGAATAAAAAGAGCAGCTCTTTTTTTTATGTTCATTATTCCTTGATATAATTGGAGTAGAGCTTATTAGAAAATACCAAAAATAGTGTCCAAATTTTTAAAACATTTTTCTCACTTCTGAAGAGGTTGATTGCAAAAAAAAATTAAGCACTAATCTAATTTAATTTTGTTTCATGAACAAATATTTAATCATGATAGACATAATATTCAGGGTTTTAACATTTGCTCAAGATGTCCAACTGTGCATAACAGCATCTATCTTCACTTGAATAATTTCTTTTAAAGCCATTTAAATTCTGTCACTTGTTGGACTAATAGCAATTAGCTTTTGGATTTGATTCTGAAATTGATGCTGATGTTAGTCTTGCACTGTAGCATTCATATTAAGTTAACACCTTTGTAAATATCCTTAATTGTAACTAAACATGAATGAAACGAGTTGTATGTAAATAAGGTGAATAAATGTTTTAAAAGTTTGTATATATAACTATCCAAATATTGACTGGACAAACAATCTAGCTACAAATGGGAAAGGGGCAGAATTTTTGGAAGTGATACAGGATTGTTTTTTGTACCAGATGGTGTATGAGGATACTAGGGACAATGCAATATTGGATTTGATTTTCAGCAATGATGAGGATAGGGTGCAGGATTTGGTTATAGGTGAGCCACTGGGAGAAAGTGACCATAGAAGTATAAATTTTCAGTCAGCATACACAATCAATAGTAGGATAATTCCAAATTTCAGAAAGGTAAATTTTCATAAGATAAGGGAAGAGTTAAAGGAAACATTTAGAGGGGGATTATTAGCACCACATCATTCTGAACAATGGGAGGAATTCAAGAATAAGTTAGACAGGGTGTTAAAAAAACACGTAACGTTCAGGAAAATCTAGAAAATTGCTCCCTATGTGGTTTTCAGGGGAAACACACAAAGTTTTAAAATTAAAACAAAGAACATACAGGGTATATAAAAGCACTGGTAACGACAGGGACAAGGAGGCATATCAGAAAGGAGTTTAAAACTATTAATCGGAAGCAAAAGGTGTCCTTGGAGGAAAAATTAGCAAGGGAAATAAATATAAACCCAAAAGAATTTTTTGCATATGCAAGTGGTAAAAATAAATTTAGTACTACACTGGGCCCCGTTGGAGGGGAAGGGAGGTGAATTAATTCAAGACGAGGTGGGAATGGCAAACGTGTTAAATGACTTTTTTCTGGGGGTTTTCAATGGTAACTATAATTTAAAAAAGGATTCCAAGGATGGAGCCTTTGCAGGGAGTATAATTAAAGAATGCAAATTCAGAAGGGAAGAAATAGTACATCAGTTGAAAAGAATTAAGCCATCTAAAGCACCAGGGCCAGACGATATTTATCCGAGAGTACTAGTGGAATGCGCGGAAGAACTGGGGGAAGTAATTCACACGATATTTAATTCAACATATAGCACAGGTTGGGTACCAATGGATTGGAAGTTGGCCAACATAACTCCAATTTTCATAAAGGGAATACAAAGTGATCCGGGCAACTATAGACCAGTAAGTCTAACATCAGTAATTTGCAAAATATTTGAATCTCTGTTAAAAAAGCATATAATGTTATCAGAGAATCAGTATGGATTTAGGAATGGCAGATCCTGCTCTACAAACCTTTTGAAGTTCGAAAAAATTACTGAGGAGCTGGATAATAAGAGCAGTGTGGATATCATGTACATAGATTTTCAAAAGGCTTTTGATAAAGTACCTCATGAGGCATTACTGTTTAAATTGGAAAGGCTGGGGATTCAGGGAAAAACATTAATATGGATAAAGAATTGGTTATTGGGTAGAAAGCAGAGAGTGCAGGTAAAAGGGAATTATTCACATTGGACAGAAGTTATAAGTGGGGTGCCTCAGGGATCAGTTTTGGGACCAATTTTATTTATAATTTTCATAGATGATATAGGTCAGGGGATCAAGAATAGAATCAGTATATTTGCAGATGACTTAAAAATATGGGGGACAGTGGATTCCAAGTTACAGATAGAAAATTTACAAGGGGATTTTGATAAGATATCCGAATGGGCTGTAAAATGGGGTATGTCATTTAATGTAGGGAAATGTCAAGTTCTGCATATGGGTTACAGGAACAATGGAGCCGAGTACAGGATGCAGGGAGTAAAGGAGGAAGAAACAGTTAAGGATCTTGGGGTGATAATTCACAGGGATTTTAAACTGGGTCATCAATGTTCAGCTGCGGGTAAAAAGGCTAATAGGTTACTGGGGTATATTAAAAAGACTGTAACTTCAAGGGATAAGAATATAATCTTGCCGTTATATAAGGGTTTAGTAAGACCACATCTAGAATATGCTGTACAATTCTGGGCTCCATATATGAGAAAGGACATAGAATCAATTGAAAGGGTTCAGGACAGAGCTACAAAAATAATAAAGGGGCTAGCAAATTTCGACTATAATGAACGTTAAGTAAGCTAAACATGTATACACTGGAAAGAAGAAGAAGGAGGGGGGATTTGATTCAGCTTTTCAAGTTTGTAAAACAAGGGGACACAGAGGGCTTAAATTTCAATAGGGATAACAGAACAAGGGGTCATGGGTATAAATTGAATAAGACACATTTTAATCGGGATTTAAGGAAAAACTACTACTTTAATTGGGTAATAGACAGTTGGAACGCGTTGCCAGAAAATATAGTTAATTCAAAGGGAGTGTACGAATTTAAGACACAATTGGATAGTCGGTGGGAATTGGAGAATTCATAAACAAAGGACCAGCCTTGTTGGGCTTGAGCCTGTAGCTGGTCGTCAATATTTGTATTTGTATATTACAATTAACTAATCCACTAAAACACATACTCATCCAGACTACATAAAACATGTCTATTTGATTAAATTTGAAACTCCATGAATTCATAAAAGGCAATAAACTAGATTTTTATAAGCCATTAACTGCAAATGTTTTCTCAATCTGGATTTCTTTCTAAAGAAAAATAAATATGCAGTTTATATTTTTTTCCTGATTAAACTCTTTATAAGTGATGTAATACTTAAGAGACTAATGAAACTTTTTTTATTGGAGAAACATGTCTAAACTCAATTACCAAACATGAGAAGCCAACCTTACGAAAACACCGTCCAGCTCTTGTTTGCCTGCATATTCTTAATTGTGCATCATAACTATCTGGATAATTTGAAACTGCTTCACTTAAAAATTTACTGAACTGATTCCTGTTTCTCTTCCCTCTGCAATAGGTTGTTGTCACTTTGTCAGATTATCATGCATGTATGGTCAGGGAACTTGAACAGTTCTTGTTTTGAATGGTTTCTTGTCAAATCATCAAATCAAGCTCTATATTTTCTCCTGCAAGCTGGGCTACATAAGTGGGAATCTTGGAAGGGGGGGGGGCCATCAAGCAAAGCTCTAATGCTTAGGGATGTTTGATTTATAAGGCAGTTGCCATACAAAAACGATTTCTGTAGTATATTTTCGAATGAAAAAGATCAGGGAAGAATTGTCATGAATGTGATTGCTAAAAGTTTCATAGAAAAGATCTTTTCATAATTTTGTTTTAGAGTTGCTAGAATTTCGAATGGGTGAAAGGTATTTGATTTTCTGTAATTCATGACTTGAAAAATCCGAGTTATTTCAAACATGGCAGTGGGAGATTTTAATTATTTGATGATTTATAGAGATTTTATTATAGTTAACTAGGTATTTATATTCCAGGAATAGAAAAGGCAGGTTTTTACTTGAATACGCATTGCCCCTAACATGGTTTATGCATAAGAATTCCAAACACAGCTGTCAATTTAAATAATAGCACACATTGCTACAAATTAAAATTTTAAATGCAAATAATGTCCAAAAGCACCTGCATCTCCAAGATTTTTTAAATCTATATAAGTAGTTTTGGGATTATTTAACTCCAGAACATTTTTATTGAATTCGAATAATACTGAAAAGTTATTTTTTTATCACTTAAGTATCACATTTGTCGTAGGGGTATTAATATGTAAATATGCTGTTACACTAAGGTCCATATCAGCTGAAGTTTTAATTTACTTAATAAACAAATGACCCCCTAACTAACATTGCAATCAATCATATAGCGACCTTCGATCACTATACTTGCAAGTATAGTGATCGAAGGTCGTAGTATAGCTGTCGTGTCTTAGTGGGTGTGCCCACTGTGCTAGCAACCTACAAGTTGTAGGTGGTGCAGGTTCGATTCTGTCATGTGCATACCTCCCTGGGTGTGTTTCTATTTTGTGTCTTACTTAATATTTTATGTCTGGTGTAGCATGGGCCCTTTGTGCCATGGAACCCCAAAATGAACCAACTTCCAAGTGAAACACTAAGTAAAAATTTTCCAATAAATGATTTTTTTTTAGACCTCAATGTTATGATCTTTAGGCTGAAGTCTGCCTTGTCATTTTTTCTTCGCATAAGGATTAGATTTCTTGGAGTAAAAAACTAGTTTTTCTCAATTGTTTTTTGACAGTATGTTTCACGTATGATCATATCACACGTATGATATATAGGCCCTGGCAAAAGTGACAACTCAAAATTGCAGAATTTGAGAAAAACATCAACTTAAAGGATACTATAAAACTTATATTGAAATAATATAAGCTTCTTTTAAATTTTAGGTAAGTACTTATGGTGGTAACTTCTATTATATTCTATAGAATAGTAATATAACATGTTGGGGGCACCTCATACCTATTTTTCAATGACGTAACATCACACAAAATTTTTGTTTTTTGACTGGTGCTTTTCTTGCCGGGTTGCGATATGATTTAAAATACAATATAATCTGAACTCTATTAGGTTATGATGGATTTCAGGGTGGGTATTGTTGTTGCACATCCCCCTGGTGTAGGAAAGCCTACACCAGGTCCAGAAGGCCCTGTCGTGCCAGATCCCCATATACTTGCAAAAAGTCCTGATCAACCAACAGCTGCTTATACGAAGCGCCAAGACAGGAGAAGAAGGTGATCAGGACTGGCAGGTAGGGTACAGGAACGTTCTGAAATTTTATACTTTTAAGATGGCCACTTCGAAATCTGGCCATGGCCGATTGGAAGGCCGAGGGCCACAGCATGAGATTGATAGTCCAGGGCGATTGCCAGCATACCAATGGTGGGATGGCGTACGGCGCCACACGGAAAGCATACGCTGTTTTCCCAGGGAGTGTACCTCAGTGCAGGGACGCCCATAAATTTCCCGGGTCCTTTGGTCTTTTTTGGTCCCCCGACCAAATTTTCACGCGGGCCCCCTAAGTTTTTTCCTTTGGTAGGAAGATTTCATTTTTCCAAGTATCCATAAATTTACAAATACCCAACTTCAGAAATGTACAAGCAAACATACAGTAAATTAATAATGAACTGGTAAGTAATTAAGGAAAACATGTGTATGTTACGCAAAAAGTCCGAAGTGTGGCCACTTTGCGATATAGCAGGACTTCAGTAAGGATAATGAAGTACAATCAGAAAACAATCTAATAAATATCTCTATAGATAGATATTGTAAGAGAAACACCCATGCAAAAATCATACCTCGGACGCTGAAGACTAGTCAAAACTCAGAAAACTTTTGCAGTACTGAGGAGAGAGCAGTAAATATATTCTTCGAATTAATGAATGTATCAATGACGTCAATGAGAAGCTCATTTTGGACGCCAGTTCATGCTCAATTGGAAACATTCCATGATGATTCAAGTTTTCTTGGCCCAAAGTAGATCGTAAATGATTTTTGATTATAGATAGTTTAGTGAATCCTCTTTTACCAGAAGCCACAGTGATGGGAAGGGAAATAAAAATTCTTAAAACTATGCAAAGTTCTGGGAAAATAGATTGCAATTTTAATCTATAGATATTTAAAAGGTAGAGTGGAAGACCTTTATATTTTCTAACTTTGCTAAATGTGAAAAAGTAGCTTTTCGAATGGTCTTGTACATTGTGGCTTAAATCATCTGGATAGCTTTCAATTAATTTTTTAAGTGCGTTGTTGTTGTCATTAGAATTAGAATTTATTTTTAATATGGCTTCGAATGTATTGCATATCTTTTTCAATTGCTCATACCCTTGATTCTGATTGAGAAACTATTTTATTGATTACTATATCACAAAAACTGAGCTTTTGAATTTTGTCTGGTTTCTAATACTTCAGGCATTTCTCTTTTGGTGGCTTCGTCAAAGAAAAGGTTCCTTTTTCGTCCGTAAGAAAGAGTACATTCTGAGGTATACTGCGATATTTTTAAAATAAAAAACTAATAGTAATACGATATAGATATGACAGTTTTAGTTTTGTATCGGAAATTACGATCTGAAAGTTCCGAAAATTGTATCACCAACTTTTAATTGCATCGATTTTATTTGTTAACAAATTTTAAAAATAATTGTACCATAAGAAAGAGTGTAATGTAATGTATTCAGTGATGTTCTCAAATTTAAAAAATAATGGTTTTTGCCGTAAACATAACGGTTTTAACAAAAAGTAGCGAAAATTTCCAAAGATTCCGAATTTTGTATGACCAATTTTTGATAGCATCCAATTTAATTATTAACCGATTTCAAAAATAATAGTACCGTAAGAAAGAGTACATTCTGAGGTATACTGCGATATTTTTAAAATTAAAAACTAATAGTAATAAGATATAGATACGGCAGTTTAAAAAAAAGTAACACAAATGTCCCGATTTTTCCCGAATTTCAAAAAAATATTATCAAGAACCAAATTGAAATTTAAAAAAAAACTCGACGAGCTGCAAAAATTTACGTTCAGAGGTACTCTTTAAAAAAAACTCACGGCTGAAGACTGAAAATTTGTATGTGTTTTGCTCCCTCGCGGAAGAAATTTCGCTTCTTCAATTTTGACACTTAATAAACCCTAAACTAATAGCCGCATCGGAAAAAAATCTTAATAATTGACCAGGGAATACGATAAAGAACAAACCATGTTAATTTCGTTTTTTTTCCGATCAGTACTTCCTCGGGAAACCGTCTAACAATCGAGCTAAACAACACAGTTTTCAATCCTACGGCGGCGGTAACTTTTTTTTAATATAGAGAGAAAGGTCATTGTTTTCTTAAATCTTTATCTATTGTTTCAGTTAACGCTTCAATGTTATTCATTTGGATATCAAGGGGGATATCTTTTGATTGCAGGATTAAAAATTTCTTGTATTAATTTGCTCTAGTATGTCCTTCCAAATATTTAACTGAATTAAAAAGTTTCAAATTTTGAAAAATAATTGAGGAATCTATTTATTCTTGCCGTTTCCTCTTACGATGAACTATTGATTTTTTACATCTTGAAGGGCCTTTAAAACGTCAGGTAGTTTTTCTCATAGACGCACCCTCGTTGCGCTCAATCGTCGATGTGAGAGAAAAGTCAAACCACGATGTTTGCGGGTAGAAAATTAGCGAAACAACACTATAACTCCAGGAATTCACGTTTCCCATTCACGTTTTCCAGGAAGCTCAGACCCAATCCTTTTCTCCTACCCCCCCACCTCCCATTGAGTAATTAGGTGTTCTTATCTCTTGTCTCGGAATTTGTCATCTAACCAGTCTTCATCCTGTTGAAGGTGATGATCCTGTTGATGGAATGATGGGGTATGGGCGAAAGGATCGTTGTCGTTGAACGGACTGCTGAAAATGTGAGACCACCTTTTAAGAACTTAAAAAGAATGTATATTTTTTGTTCAATTTTTTTTTTGTCAAATTCGGAAAATAACCTTAAAATGAGACAGATCATTTCTTGGACAAACCTTGGGGCCGCGGGCCCCTCATACGTCCGGGCCCCCCGACGTTTGTCGGGTTTGTCCCCCCTTATGGTCGGCCCTGCTCAGTGGGAGTGAGACGATTCAAACAGTCCATAGGGAGATCACAGCCATTCTTAGCGAGTACATCGGCTGTCTCGTTGCTATACACCCCGATATGCGATGGAATCCATTGGAGGCCTTTTGGTGTTTTCAGGCCAATCTCGCAGAGAAGCTTCAGAATATTCTGGTCTGGGATATCAAATATTTTTGGCCAATTTTTGAAATACTGTATAGCACTCCTACTATCAGTCAAAATCCAAATACGATTTTTATCAGTGGACTGTGCATAATTAAGGGCTGCACCAATTGCTATGATCTCCGATCTAAAGACTGAACAATGGTCAGGGTTTCGGATGCTGCATTTGTAGTCTGTAGTCTATACAAATGTTAAGAAATAAACTGAGTTAAAATATGTAGTTATCTTTAGCTTAAAAATTATTCATATAAATCGTTGGGAAGCAAAAACTTTTTATTTTCCAAATTCGTACATCAATATGTTTCATCTTCAAGCAAAACTGTACTTATTGATCATTTTTCTAATCCAATCCACTTTATCAGAGACTTTGGCATAGACAGTGTATGAACCTGGTAGAGCACAAAGTCCTCCTTCAAGTGTTCCTGCTGTTCCATGACTGGTGGCTCCTAACACATGCCATGCACTAGACATTTCACACACCAAAGGACCACCACTATCTCCCTGTGAAGAAAAATACTAAACTGTAAGTAACAAAATTAACAGGATAGTGGTATTTCATTAAATAGGTGTGTTCTTTATTAGCAGAGTACTTCCTTTCATTGTCCATCATATACATTTGAAGGTCAAATAGCTGACTATAAGTAAAAATATGCTTTTCATTTTTTTTTACCCCATTTGTCAGGGCCCCATAATCGAGAATCTCATTCTTGTTGTGGTAAATTAGTATCTATAAATTAAATAGGGGGGGGGGGATCTTACAAGGATTTCCTTCCTGTTGTAATAAATTATTTTTTATTAATTAAATAAGAACTCACAAGAGTTTCATTTCTGTTGTAATAAATTATGTTAGCCCACTTCTACAGTTTACACAATCAATAGATGCTAACATACTGTGGTATCTAGGGTAATGAAATGGCGAAAAAAGAACCGGTCTTCCTAAAGTCTTAGACCTTTTGTCCTTTCATTGGGCTACATAAGTACCAGGAGTTTGAACCTAAGGCACTAATTTAGATTACCAAGTAGCAAATGGTAGGAGATGGGGGCCACTCGATGACAATAAGTATCGAACTCCCCAAGATCCACGTCAGCTGCTATTTCTGACTTAATAGGTCATGACTGACATGTTGGATTAAATTTGGATTTGATTTGATCAACTCTTCCTTTTTGTTTCGTATATGACATCACAGTTGCTCTTAACGCTGATCGTTTGGATGTGCGCAATGCTTAAAGGAACAGTAAACTTAAAAAAATGGATTTTTTTAAATTTCAGCGTTAAAAATTGTCAAACTGATAGCAAAGAGATCGAAAGATTTTTCGATTACGATTAGTTTTGAGTTACGATTAGTTTTGATTACGATTGGTTTTCGATTACGATTAGTTTTGACGAAGAGTTACGTATGAGTATTGTTAGTCTACTACTAAAACGTGTTTTCCAGATTGAGATCTTTTGATATTCTGACTTTCAACTGTTCAATGTGCATCAGATTTTCTCAATCTCCTTAAAAATTTTTTTAATAATCCTTACAGTTTTCTTTAAATCCAGGTTGGTAGGTAATTACCATCGCACTCTGGAGAAACAACAGGATATTGGTGACGGTCCGGGATCAATCCCTAAGGAAAAGATCCAAGGACCAATTCCTTGTAATTTCGAACCACGGTCAAATGACGAGGCCAACACGTGAGCTGGAATCTCACTATCCAAACTTCCACACTGTACCAACGTGAGGACATTTGAGGCCACGATAGATTTAACGTGCACACGACAGTATTAGGCTAAACCAGGAATCGAACTTGAAACCCTCCAAATGCTAATCCGCTGCTCTTCGAACAGGACCGGCCCTTTATATATTTAAGTTCAAATAAGATGCATGATCCAAAAGTTTGGTTAGGTGCTTAACCTATGCTTTTCGTTACAAATATTAAGATGTTGTAGTAACATTTTTTTGCTTTACATAAGACAGTTATCAAATGATACTTAGTTTAGTTTATACATATACAAACGGTTATGTGATAACGCACTGTTTAATAACAACTAAAATATTGACAATGCAATAGGACAACTATGCCCTATGCGCATTTAATTAATGCGCATAGGGCACAGGTCTAGCAATATTTGCTAATTCATCCAAACTTCTGATCACGTATTATGTAATGACTTCCACACAATTTAATACATGTTAATCAACTTAATATATAGATGTTTTAGAAGAGATAGCATTTTTCAAATTTTATACCAATCAGATAGTAACTTCAAAAGTTTGCTTTGAAAGTCCACAATCCCTGTAAAAGACTTGTGCAAAATTACTCGATAGCCCGTCAGTTACGGCATCATAGCATAATGTACGGCATTTGCCAATAACTCCTTAATTCTTCTCTGCTTTTTTTGTGTGTGAAATATCCTTAGTCTCTGACTAAATCGTCGGAATTTGTCAAATAAAACAACGAAACCTTATTACATGACTTCTTACCAATGGTGTTAAACACTTAACTCTAAAATGGGCTAAAAATATCTAATTTCGCCGGGACAAATTGTAATAGTGAAAAATAGTGTGTTAGTTCACATCAGATGAACATATCTATTAACTAAAAATATCTTAGCGAAGGGACCAGTGATTGAAACTTTCGAATTCTGGCGTTTAGGTAGTCCTACAAGTCATCGTTTGGAATCACTCCAGCCCGAGGTTTTTTCATATGGGCAGTGTTAAAATTATCTAAAATAATGGTTTTCAGACATAAAAACTCGTATTACGTTTTAGTAAATTCGATTCGAATCAAATATTAAAACCAAAATTAGAAAGGATCAAAGAATGGGTACACACATCCTCGAAATAAGGAAACTTATGGAAAATTTACAAACGCTATACACAATGGAGGAAGAGCATCAGTAACCCGGTTGGAAGAATAGCGGATTAGCAACTGGAGGGTTGTGAGTTCGAAACTCGATCCAACCAAAGACCGTCAAAAGACTCACCCGATCACAATTGTACAATTTACAAAGCAGAACAAAACGGAAGTTTGCATTCGATAAGGATGAATGTTTCCTACAAATATCAATACTTATAATTTGTCTAAGGGGCCGTCTTAATATTAAATTGGGTGCTTGCTTCAATGATTTAAATACGTACCCCTATCTTTTATCACAAATTTGGATCCTACACACAATTTAGGCGGATATAAAAAAAAGTTCATCAATTTTATTGGATTTTTCACCGATTTGTAAATGTTTGAAAATTGGACCTCCTAATGTTAAATTGGCGTTTCACGTTTTTTTGTTTTTATATGTTTGCTAAAAACATTAATTTTCCAGAAATTATTTTTCCATCCTTTGCTTCCCAAAAACCCAAACACAATCTATAAACATTTTAACTGTCAAGCTAAATTTTACAATTTTTTATTAATTAGGAAATTAATATTCATAAAAATTATGAACACAAACACGGCAAATTTTGACATCATACGATTCAACTGTTACTGAAATATCGGAATTCCAAACTTTTCAGTTCATTACTACTCTTCCAACTGTTTTCAAAATTTGATGATTATTATAGTTACTAGGGATTGTGCACAAGTGATTTCACAAAGTGAAAACAGAAATTTCTCGGAAATGTAAATCCACTGCAAATTTGCATATTGTTGACTGGAAATATTGGCAACAAACTATCAGCCTCCTGTAACAAACGGTAAAATCATTGACAGTGACGGCCACTAAACATTATATTAATAATATTTATGTGATAGTATAATATTATTAAATGATTTATTATAAAGCTTTTGTATGAAGGGTATTTTATCACGCTTTGCTAGGTATAATTTAACTTCATCTCTACTATACTCATGTCCATAAATTAAGGATAGTTCAGAATCACACGGAAATCGAACTCTAAACTAAAAATTTCACCTGTAGAATTATCGCACACATCTTCAAGAATAATATCCAAATTACAGGAAGCCATCAAATGACGCCGATAGTACGTCACAATGACGAGAGTGTATGAGAGGTGTATATAAGAAATGATAGCAAAGAAGCAAAATTGTTCACAAGTGTTCTGTAAGCCGCTCAGTACCACAATCGAATAGTTATGGCACAGATGACCAATGTCGATTACTTTTTTATGTGGTAGAATTATCGCCTGCCTGGAATGTGGGCGTATTCAGACGTAAGTTTCAGTGTAACTTGGAATCGCCCAAAGTGTCATCCCAAAGTGGCTTTGGCAACGATTCCAAAATGATGGAAATGTCAGTAGACGTTACAGTACAGGTTGCCTCCGAGTTACAACGCCGAATGACGGCCGGTATTTGGCAGTAACTGCAAAAAGAAGCAGACTGAGCACAGCATCCGACATTTCTCGTCAGCTATGTTCAGCCACGGGTACGACAGTTTCAAGGCAAATCGTTTACAGACGTTTGGGACATGTTGGTCTATATGCTCGCATGCCTGTGAGATGTGTTCCTCTCACGGCAACTCACTGTCGCCAGCGGTTAGCTTGGAGAAGAGT
The DNA here is from genome assembly GCA_947359465.1 of Metellina segmentata. Lineage (NCBI taxonomy): Eukaryota > Metazoa > Arthropoda > Arachnida > Araneae > Tetragnathidae > Metellina > Metellina segmentata. Next base: position 74,491,816 of record OX375872.1, on the reverse strand, counting down.
CTTTGTCTTTGTTAGTCCTTGAACATGCAATGAGGACATCGTCACAGTGGGCTTGTGTTATGTTTTCCGACGAGTCCAAGTTTACCCTACAGCTTGATTCACGGCAGACTTTCATATGGAGAACCCAGGTACTTGCTACCACCAAGATAACATCATTGTACGACACCGTTACGGTGGTACAGGATTGCTCGTTTGGGGCGGAATTATACTGGCCTCCAGAACAGGTCTACGTGTTCAAATCGGAACCAAGAGAGGCCAAATTTATCTAGACATCATTATGGAACAACATGTACGTTTGTTTAGGGGTGCCATGGGTGCAGAATTTGTGTTTATGGATGACAACCCTCGTCCTCACCGTGCAAAAATTTAAACGAATGCCTTGAATCTGAGGATATCACCCGTATGGAATGGCCAGCATTCTCACCTGACTTGAATACGATAGAGCATGTGTGGGACATGCTTGTCCAATGAGTTGCAGCCCGGAGCCCGTCAACCAACTCCTACATGTGTACCGAAAGTTCGGAGGACATTGCTTGTTGAGTGGAGTGATCGTCCCCAAGATCAGCTCGATAATTTGATCCTCAGCATGCCTAGGCGTTGTACGGACTGTATTTCATCGTCTGGTAGACATATAATGTATTAACCATCATACCAACCATATCATGTTAAGTTTTTTTAAGGTCTAAGTATGAATTATCGAATTAATAAAAAGAGAAAGAATCAAATCTCACATGACAGACATCCTGGAACCCCTTTCTGTTGGAAACACAAATCATAGTCTTGTTATTTATGGGACCAAATTCACCATTACAAACTTCCTCCTTTTCTATCCATAGATCCACTTCTTTGAGGACATCTGAAGATCCAGTTCCTACATAAAAATAATTATATTAATAAATTTGTCGCTTTTCAATTTGCTACAGTTGGTAAGTGGTGTGAGAAGAAGACAAAAATCTATTTAGATCGCCATTGAGTATCCACTTTTATCTACCACTTTTCATTAACATATTGATATCCGAATTCATATCACAAATTGACCGGATGGTTGTAGACATGGTAATACGCGTCTCTGTTCCCTTGAGATAAGACACACCAATGTTTCAGAGATGGTACTGTGATTAAATTTATCTCAAGAGTTGTGTTCTGCGTAAGTAATGTGCCCAGTCCTACGTTTTAGTGAGGTATTTTTTTGATGAAAAGTTTCCTTCCTTTACAGTAGTTTATTGTTTAATGAAATTTTAATCTGCTTCCTTAAAATCGGGAGTACAAATGTATTTGTTTCAAGCAGTTGCCTAAACTGAATTGGTTGAAAAAATATTTGTGTATCGCGAAATTGAAGAGGATACGGTTGGTGGTTGGTATTTTATGGTGCAAGGGCCATATTTATTCAAGCTGCGCCAAGCAGGAGACATACAACGTCAAGTAATAGATATTCTGCAGGTAGATAGGTAGTTGAATTTACGTCGCATTGGAGCAATATGACAGGCTATTGACGACTTAATAGACATACACGCACAAGGAAGGTTTTACTGACAAAGATAATAGAAATACACCCAGAGAGGAATCAAACCTGCACCGTCTACAACTCAGGTTACTAACGCAGTGGACAGACCCACTGAGATAAGGCTACCCCGAGGATGAAAAGGTATTTCTGTTTAAGAAACAATTTAAAACCTCAGTTAGAATAACACTACTGTTTGTGAAATTTGCAACCCCGTGAATAAATGTTGGTAATCATTTGGAACTTATTCGATATGCATACAAGAGCAAATGCATTGACAAGTAATTCCTCTGGCCCAATTCTCAAAACCTCTGCTGATTCAATTCCTCGACGTAATGAAGCTCGTGGAGGGGCTTCATAACACACTGATTACTTTAGTTTATAATCATTATGCACAGTATAGTAAATTTAATCATTTATGTACAGAAATATGTGGTACAAATTTCGTTCTTATCGCATGATTCCTTAGTGGTGTTGCAATTTTTACAAGCAGGATATTTAATAAGATTTTACCATCTGATTAATTTTTAGCTTTACATTTTGACGTAGAGTACGTCTTACCTTATGAAACTGGTGTACCACGCTTAATTTTTGAGTGTCAAAAAAACGTTGATCACAAAAGATTTAATAATCTGAAAAATAAAAATGAACGATATCGCGTTCAATAGAACATCAAACAAAGCATATTACAAAACTCATTGATCTTGCGATGACGACATCGGCTTATACAATCGTAGTGTAAAGGTTAATCACCAAAAGTGCGCTACCGCTCACATAATTTAATCTAGTTATCTTGTAACTAGTTGTTAAGATATAGGACTCAAAGAGTGGAAAATCGTAAAAATTTCAAAATGTTCAAATATATGCATAATAACATTCAGAATTATAGAAAATCTCAACAGGAAGAAAGATTGAGAGATAGTGAATCCAAGAAGACCCGGAGGTCCAATGCTGAGTGTCAACGGACTCGGCGGGATATCTTGAAAGTATAGGCTTTGAGCCGTCAAGGTGAACAAAAGCCTAATACGAGTGTGCCAAGTACCTCTCCTCAACCTTTCAGTTCGACACAAATAATATATCTGATGACATAAATGTTTCATTATGGAATGACGGAGCTCATCCCATGAAGATCGGTAATGAGCCACAACCTCCAGCATCAACAGCGAGTGCGCCAATTGTGATATATGTGCGAAGAGATGAACATTCGATGTATAAAATTAAATTCTTACAACAGTGCAGAACTAATTTCTTTCACTCTCATTCACCATATGGCCTCACTGACGTATTATATGTCTTAAATCTAGCGGCCGTGTCCCGACACAGCCCGTCCGTTTTTTTAAACAAACAATACTTGCTAGAACATTAGAAATTATACCTTATTTCTACTAGTCAGTTTTTCTTAGGACTAGATATATCTATTCCTTGATATATCAAGCGTTTAGTTTTACATCTTTAAGGACAAAAAATGCGTCCTTTAAGGTTGGAAATTGTGCCTTCTTATTTCTATAAGAACGCTTTTCTTGGGATCCGATTTATCGAACTCTTTGATGCATCATGATGTTTCTCATAGCCAAGAAGCATGATAGATCGAAGGGCGGCTGTATTTATAAACATTAAGAATGAATTACCTCTTGTCATACCCCAACCTGTTCCTACACATTTTGTGTTAGTTTTCAGTTTGTGTGTTATATCTGGAAGACAAGCAGGTTGTACATGCTTTGTAAATTTCACTGGAGCATTTAATTTCATTAATGCAATATCATGATCCAAGTCTTCAACACCCTCCGTTATCAACTGAAAACAGAAATAAATTATTATTAGCTGAAATAAGAATAGAAGATCAAATAAACTTTGATATTTGATAATATTTAAAAAACTAAACTAATTTTCATATCTGATGTAGCATTGAATCTGCTCCTGGACTTTGATTTGGTTGCAGCATAATATGAAGTATACCTCGTTGTAAAAGGAAGTAAAATAAGAGTAATACGGACACTGGAGTACTGTTAAGTTTGTCCAAACATTGTTTAATGGCAGTTCTTTGTGTTTCTGTTTTAAATCAGTTCCTAATCAACCATCCAAGTGGTTTCGAAGAGATATCTCGCCCATCAAGATCTGACCAATTTTACTAATGACAAGATATCTCATCATCAAAATATTGCCGAAATTTTGCTTAAGTCGAGATCAACATCTGGTCAGATTTCTAATTACGAAATATCTCGTCAGTTTCGCTAATGGCAATCGATACCTTATCGAGATAACCACAAGGAAGGTAAAGTCAATTGTATTTTCATAAACACCAGCCATGTAGTGTGATGACTTAGCTGTCACTGGGAATAGATTCCGGACCCAGGAATTCCCTTCACTGGATTTTAGAACTTAATTTTGATAGTTTTTCACGGGACACTGTTTATTCTCTAGCCACAGCGCACCAGTGTTCTAAGAACATATTTTGCGAAACGCTGTCCTAATTGATATATTGATGATTTCATAGAAACTATTTCAATGCAGGTAAATGATTGTTTAATTTCAGTTACCATATAAGGAAATTAATTGAGTAACTTTTGATGTATTTTCTCGCCTATCTGTGGTCAAGAGGAATAACTGGATAAGTCGAAGCTTGGAAAAAATGAGATAAGTGCGTCTGCTGGAGGATTTGTCTTGGGGACTTACGCTTTGTAGAAATGTGGATAAGTAATGTGTATGAAAAAGAAGTAACAAAAGAATGCAATCAAATTTATTTATTATTACCAAAACTCGATTTGCAAAGGAAGGGCAAATCTTAAAAACGCGCTCCTGAAAAGAAAGTAGTTTTTAGATTTATCCAGTTATTTCCCTTGACCACAGATATTTTAGATGGCTTTATACATATAAAAATTCGTCCCCTGAGATACTTCGGGCTGATCAGTGTCCTGGTGTAGTAAAAAAATTAGAGGATGCGTCTTAACATTCGTGGTGGTTTTTTCTATGAGGTATCGCGTCATTAGCAAAACTAACCAGATCTTGATGAACGAGATATCTCATCATAAGAAGAAAACTAACCAGATCTTGATCTCGCTACCATAAAAAGAATCGAAAGTATCTTGATGACTAGGTATTTCATTGAAACCACTTGGAGGTTTAACTCTCCAGGTGGTTTATCTTCCCGTCGAAAACCACCCTGTAGTGGCTAGCCTCTGATGCAAAAATCTATTTGAAACTGTCATCAGTCTTAACAAGGAACAATTTCCTTTTCTACTTGGATATTCATCTCCTTTGGAGTAATAGGGCAGTTTTGTCTCGACGAGGTAATATTTCATCATTAGCATAACTGACCAGATCTCGTCGAAGTCACTTGGAGGATTTAATGTCTACTATCTATGAAATAAAGTAAAATAATCATTTCTCGAGTTACAAATAATACCATGGTACCTTGTCATCCGTTTTATTAGGATAAGCAATGATTCTGGTGACAAATCTCACTTGTTCCGTCTTGTCTTTCGTATATTTATGATGTTTTCCCAAATGTACTCGCCACTCATGGGGATAGCCGTTTCTGAAAGAAGATTATTTTTTAATTATTCAGTATTGCTTGCTTTGTAAGATTGAGTCACAGAGTGTATATTTAATAACCTGCAACGAGTATTTTTTCTGGGTAAACCATTAATTTTTTTTTTAATAGTGAAACTAGCGCATTGATAACGTTTAATAATGCTTGCAATGTAAGATTGAGTCACATAGTGCATATTCAATTATCTGCCTCGTGTATTGTTTTCTGGGGAAAACATTCAAAATATTTCTTATTTTTAGTGAAACTCGCGTACTGCAAACGTTCAATAATGCTTGCATTGTAAGATTGAGTCACAGAGTGTATATTCAATAATCTGTAACGAGTATTGTTTTTTTTCTAGGGAAAATAAATACTATAAATATTTCTCTTATTTAATAACACAAAATGGTTCATCTGTACTTAACTGCATAAAACAATGCGCGGCTGTTAATATCCACTCGGCATTGATCAAGGTTCCTCCACACATGTGTCCATTAGGATGGAAGAATGACAATTGGAGATCTGCTTGCCATGGCCAGCTACCTGGAGTAGCTTCTTTCCCTCCAACGATCCGCTCTGCATCCGAATCCAAAAAGGGGTGTATCTCTCTCAGACCACAGGCTGTTGTACTGAGAGGGATTCCTGTGATTGCGAATGAGAAACATTTATAACACGTTGACATGATGTAAAGGCTCTAAAGTTGAATTCAAATAGGAAGAGGAAGACACAAACAAATAAAAGGTGGCGTTCCTCTTCAAGTTGAAATCATCGGTCTGCGCGTGTAGCTTTACGCGGCCTTTACTGAGTGTTGGGGACCGCGGTAACTAGGTTAGAAGAGTTACGGTTTAGCAATCTGAGGTCTGCGAGTTCGAAACTAGATCCAAACATAGACGGTTGTGTATGTGGGGTATGGTGCATGTTAAATCTGTAGCGCCCCCAAATGTTTATTATATTACATTTTTATGACTGAATTTATGTTTAGACTTTCAAATGGTTTAAATTGTCCTCACAGTGCATAAAGTATGTGTAAAACATATATATGAGAACAGATTTGGGACAATTTATTATTTATTTCTCAGAAAAAAGGTGCAAATTCATTCAGTGTCTAAACTTTTGCAACATAGTGGAGTAACTATTCTTGTTCGAAAAAAAAGGACGATCGATATAAGTTGCTTGAAACAAGAAAGTGTTATATGCCCATGAAAGAGCCGACCAACCGGTATAGTGGTTTCGGTGTTAGCCTCTGGACCGGAAGGTTCCTGGTTCGAATCCAGGTCAGGGCATGTATGTTTGTAAGCGTTTGGTGTAGAGGCGGCAGGCACTCCTTAAATCTGTCATGGCCGAAAGTCCTCACGTTGGGTTGGTGTGGAAGTTTGGAGAGTGGGTAGTCATATCAGGTTGCTCGTCATCTGACCGTGGTTCAAAATTACGTGGCAATACACCGAATGGCTTAGACTGGGACGGTGGTAACTAGTTGAATGCCCATGAAAGAAATACAAGGTCTGTCTGGAAAGTATCTAGCCATGTAATATGAAGCAAGATACATTGCACCTAAGACTCTGGAACCAGGTATCCTTCAAAATAAGACCATTGGGGCCTCACACACTTCTTCCAGTGTCTCTTCCACTTCTCAAAACACTACAAACTTCATTGTTGGATGCACCATCAGCTGCCTTGTATTAGGAAATGCGTCCACGGTCTGAAATCTCTTCCCTTTCAGAAGTAAATTTAGCTTCAAGTAACGCCTGTAGTCGCAAGATGCTAAATCTAGGCTGTAGGGTGACTGAGTCTCCTGTATGGTTTAATGCTTTATCAAAAAACCCTGCGTGAGACGTGATGAATCAGCTCCGCTACGAATTTCATGCTAAGATTCTTCGTCAAAATCTCCAACACAGTAGTTTTTGGAATCCTCAGATCATCTTCCGATTATACACTGTAAAGGAGCGTTCTCACGAATCAAGTTTAATTGACCGATTATAGTTGATCAACAAAAGTTGAATGAAAACAATAGTGAGAACATTTGTTTCAATAGAGTTGATCAACTTTTTAGTAGATCAAGAAAAGTTTGACCCATTCAAACTTTATCGTTCAAGTGATGAGTCATCCGCCATTTGCTTTCGAGTTATTTCCACGAAAACGATCTGTCGTGGGTTTTTTTATACGAGAAACAAAACAAAGGTGCTTTTTTATGCTCTAGGCCAAGTTTGTGTCTTCGCGATCGTTAAAGATAGAGTGAAAATTTCAACGGATTTGAAATCTGCGGAAAATTTTACAACAGTTCGATACCTTAAATGTGATTTTCTATAAATAAAGAATTTTTTTTAATGGTAACTTTTATATTTTTGCTTATTAAAATGTTGATAAGTTTCTATTGAAATGTGTGAACAAAAACTGATTCAAGTCGTATTCAACTTTTATTGATCAACTAAAAATCGGTCAATTAAACTTGATTCGTGAGAACGCGCCTCAAGCCACCACTACTTGTTGATTGCAGTCAGTACATGTTCAACAGTCTCAGGTCTTCTGATTGTTGAAGACCTTGTAGTACAAGGGCAACTTTAGATAGATTTTTGAAGCGTCTGAATTACATATTTTTGCGATGTATTCATTGCATTTTAATAATCTGATTGGTTTCCTTGGACAAATTTTCAGGAACAAGCTGATGATATCCAGACCCGGAAATTTTATTTTGTGGCTTCACAAGAGAACTTTTCGAGATCAACTGTGAAATTCAGGTCTTCAAGTTTCGCGAGAAAGGTATCCAAATGGATCAGAATATCCCTTTGGGTTGCTTCAGTGAAACGTATTCAAGTATAAGTGCGACGATTTCAGTCAAGAGTTTATTTGACCCAAATGGTTCCAATAGGTTCGGGATTTCACACACGTGTAGTCCCTCTCTTTAGCTGTCAGATTACATTTATGGCCCTTAAACCGTAAACCGTTCTCATTGTATTAACAAGGGTTGAATACTTTCCGGCCATACCTCGTATGCACATGTTTGTTTCGTAATGTTATTATTTTATTTTAAATACCTACCGCAGTTTTCTTCGTCCGTTCCATCTCCGCAGTCGTCAACTCCATCACATTCTTGGCCAGGACTGAAGCAATTTCGATTCCTGCACGCTCTTTTACTTCTGCCGCATAAATCTATTCATATATTAGATAGTTAAAACTCAAGAATATATTATTACTATTCAATATTTATGTAGTGCGTCTCAAAAGTCTAGTCACTAATATGATTTAGACCGGCAATGCACATATGGCAATTAAAACAAGAGTATAGAGGCATGCATTTAATGTGTAAAATTCGATCTCCATTTACAAATTGTAACTTTTAAATATTATTTAATACATAATTTTACACAAGAAATGGGAAAATATACACGTCTTAAAAGTTCAGACCGAATTTAAGTTTAGAGGAATAATTAAGTTTTTGACTTTAAGAAGTAAAAGAATTAATTACAAGCTATAAGAAATACAAACAAAGTTGTCTAATGATGAAAGTAAATGGAAATAATAATAAACATTGCTACAGAAAAAGATTTTAACTACAAATAAAGACTTAAAAATATTTCCAGTTTTTTTTTTTTTTTTTATCGTGATATTTTGTTTCATTTATTTCTAATTATGTTTTCAGATTTTGCACTGTTGAAATACTGTTTACAATTTGCTTGAACATTTCGCTAAAAAAAATTCCCTATACAATTTCAGGAAGATTAAGATAGAAGCTTTGCTGGCAAGTCTAAATGGAAGTGGTTTTATTTCTGCCGAAACCACATTTTTGTGGAATTTGGTGTATTTATAGAAGTCCAATCGAGCTATGAAACCTATTGAACTCGCTCAGGAACCCAGCCTACTGGTGGTTCATGCTCCTTGCAGTGCCCAGCCTCTGGAACAAAAACCTGATACAAATTGTCACTAGTTCTGACCAAGTGACAATTTGTTATCCTATATGGTATCTTCATTCTCCTTGGAGTAACAGGGCTGTTTTGTATTGACGATGTTTCCCGTCGTTAGCAAAATTGACCAGATCTTAATGTACGAAATATCTCGTCATTTGTAAAATTGATAAGATCTTGGACGAGATATCTCGTCGAAACTACTCGGAGAAGTAAATTGTCCACTGGTGGCTCTTGGCAGCTTTTAGGTTTCTGCTTGAAATGAAAATCTTGTTTGTTCGCTGAAGCCTTATTCTCTCAGATCAACTATGCAACCCAGTTCAGAAATGTTGATTTTTTTTCTTTAAATTATGACAATATGATGCTCAATCGTCTTGATATCAAAATAACTGCTTTCTTATCACTGATAAATATTAATCCCTAAACTTATAGACCTGTTTTAAGGGTGCTTTGGATCATTTTACGATAAACTAATATGTGTGTGTCACCCTCTCTCATCCTTCAGTGAATGATATCTCACGAAATTGGCCTGGACTCCATTTTGTGTTCTCGCAAAGACCTATTCTAGAAAGATGGAGTCCACAAGAATTTTCTGTCGTCCTTTAAGAGAAGGAATACAGATATTCAGATAAACCTTTAGCTTCCTAATCATCACAACTTATAAAAATTTGATAAATCCTTTAACACACACACACACACCTTCGTTTGAACTATTCAATTCTTAATTTCAGTTCTTTTCCAAGGCATTCCTTTAGATTATAACTCCCCCCAAATTACAGTTACCACCTCTCGAGTAACTTTTGGTTGGTTGCGTTTTATGGTGCAAGAGCCATATTTGGCAAAGCTGCGCCAAAAAACGTAAAGTAAATAACACAATTAAAGTATATACTGACACAAAAGAGAGAAATACACCTAGGGAGCAATCAAACCAGCGCAACCTACAGCTCGCATGCTGCTCAAACAGTGGGAAAACCCACTGAGCTAAGGCGACCCCATCCAGTAACTTTGAATGTGAGTCATTTTGATGAACACCTAATTTCAAAGTTTTTACTTTATGCTAACTCTCACAACGTCAGTTCTTTGATGCAGTCCGTTAGTTGAAGAAATTTGTTCATTATTTTCAAATTGTTCTATACCTTAGAGACATACAGCGAAACTTTGATTAACCGTCAGGGTCGGGACCGAGACCACGACGGTTAATGAAACAGACGGTTAACAGAAAAACTTTAAATAACCCATCCCCCTCCATTGTATATGAACGAATGATAAAGAAATGCACATTTACTAACTGGATATACACTGTATATACATGTATTTTATTTTACAGAAACAAACAATATACAGTTTATATTAAGTACAGTTTAGTACATATTGTTACCGAAATTACGCTATAGACGTTCATACATATTGAAATTTTAAAATTGTCTCTCATTTTCTGCGTGTAACTAATAACTTTTAATATTTAATGAATCATCTTTTAATAACGGACTGACGGTTAAAGTAGTGATGGTTAATCAAAGTTTCACTATACTGGGTTTAAAAAATTATAGTCAGGTAATCAAATTTAATAATTTTAGTTATTTCTTTCTGCCGACCAACCGGTATAGTGGTTAAGGTGTTAGCCTCTAGATTAGAAGGTCCCGGTTCGAATCCGAGTTCGGGCATGGATGTTTGTAAGCGTATACCAGCTAAGGTGTTGCTTCGTCAGCTGAACATGGTTCAAAATTACGATGTGATTGTTAGGGGCAATGATGGCCCTCCCACTGGGTGCTTCTTCACAAGTGGCCATCACTTCCGGCATTGTAGTGGCCAATGACTTCGATCAAAATGTGCCCGCCATTAGAAAAAAAAAATATCTATTTCTCATCTTGTTTTAACAATACTTACTTTACACGTGTTGAATTGAATGCGTTTATTTCATCTCTTTCTCTCTTTCTACATGGTTTTGGAGAAAAAAATTATCGAGTGTAAACTTTGGAGACACACACACACATATATATATATATATATATATATATATATTTTCTTAAACAAGAGGAAATTCACAAAATAAAAACCAAACGGAATTTATTGAAAACGAAAGTGTTGGTGGATCAGGGCGTCATCAGGGAGGAGCCTGATAAATACAACACAAAATGGTCCTCTGACAATGTGATTTATTATATTTTTAATATGTTATTACCATAAAACTCACTGCTCACAAATAAATCTTTCAAGAAAAGTAATAAAGTAAGATGAAGCTAATTTATTATTATCAACAATTACGCCACCGATGACTTTCTCTTTCGTCATTGGTGTTGGCGGTTTGTTGAACTAAGTGAGTTGCGGCATTTAATGCGATCTTCTGGCTTTGTGTTGCCGGTCTCCCGACTGCTGCTGCAGGTTTGATTTAAATTTTATTATTCGAATTCTTTCGTATTTTTGTTTTTAATGGTGTTTGGGGGAGTATATGAGCAATTTCTTAGCATTTCGCGGCTCATATTCGTAGAAAACACCATTTTGTGTTGTATGGATCAGGCTCCTCCCTGATGACGCCCTGATCCACCAACACTTTCGTTTTCAATAAATTCCGTTTGGTTTTTATTTTGTGAATTTCCTCTTGTTTAAGAAAAGTATATTCCTTGCCATGCTATGTCTGCAGCTTTCAGCGCGCTTGCATGGTTAGATTTAACTTTTCTTCTAACTTTCGTTTTCACTTTCGTTTTCTGGTTTAATACATATGATTTTTATTTTTATTTTGATCTTTCATTAAATTACGTATATATATTACGTATATATATATATATATATATATATATATATATATATATATATATATATATATATATATATATATATATATATATATATATATATATATATATATATATATATATATATATATATATATATATATATATATATATATATATATTTCAAAAAACATTTTATCGATTTGCTCTTCTCACCGCCTTTAACCCTCCCCCTGAAATGGTTAGCCTCTGATGCAAAAAACCTATACCGAATGGTAGCCAGTTCAGGGGAAGGAACAATATGTTTTTCCCACTTGGAGTAATAACGACGAGGTATCTTGTCATTATCAAAACTCATCAGATCTGGGTGGACGAGATGTCTCGTCTAAACCACTTTGAGAGTTAAAGTCACAAATTTATATTGCAAATACGTATTTAGGTACGTTCAGTTTTATATTTCATATAAGAATGCAGCACAGCACTACATTTAGTATTTACCTTGGGAGACCGAGGCATGATACTTCAAATGAAAGCCTTTCTTTCCAACCAAAAAATCAGAACGGAAAACAATATGTAGGGCATTTCCAAGGGACACTATGTCAGGAATCGAACCATTTCCACAGAAGATTCCATGTGTAGGACTCATAGCGTCTTCACCTTCAAAGATTTGCACAGCATCTTTGTCGCAGAGATCGAAAACTTCGAGTTCCAAATCTTCGAATGTAAGACGGATACGCTGAAACAATTATAATTGTTAATAAATTACAATTCTAATTCTACAATCCTCAATTAATCCATATTGTGCAGTCAGACGGTGTAACCTCTTTTCATTATTCATTAGTCACCTACGGGAACACCAAGTTCTTTTGACCCCCCCCCCAATTATCTGATTGAGGACTCCAAGGGAGTGAAGGTCCAAGTGGGGAAAACAAATTGTCCCTTGCCTAGAACTGGTGACAGTTTGGAACAGGCTGTTGCGTCAGAGGCTGGCCACTACAGAGTGGTTTTGGACGCGAAGATAAACCATTAGGAGGGTTAAAATATCATCAATGAGGTAACAAAACAAGTTGCTTCCATTAAACCTCCAAGTGGTTTCAACGAGATATCTCGTCCACCAAGATCTGACCAATTTTGCTGATGACAAGATATTTCGTCATCAAGGTATTGCCAATTTTTCGTTGATGACAAGATAAAAATCTGGTTAGTTTTATTGTAATGACGAGATATTTCTTCCATCAAGATCGGGTCCGTTTTATTAGCTTGACAAGACACCGCGTCGAGACAACAACCAGGAGAGATTAAATGCACACACCACGTAAACGAAACCCTAAGAACTCGACTCCTTGGGCCATTAATATTATTAAGGGGTCCCATCCCTTAAAACTACAGGGACAAATATTGAAAAAATAATAATACTAGTAATTAACTATACAAGTTGACTCAACCTCCATCATAAAGCCGTTTGATCGTTATATCATGAGACAGGAGAGTAAATTCCTATAGGCTGCTTACCTTGAACCCATACGTTTTATGGCTGCCTCTCTTCAAACTGTGATATAAATTGAACAGATATTCTGATAAAATAGTAATGGTCTGTGTTAACAAAATAAAAAGCTTCAAAAATACACACGTATTTATGAAGTAACGGGGTTTTGTCATCTCAGTAATATTCCCATGTTGAAGCCATTGATAACTCGGGTTGGTAAGTCTAGCCAACTGGAACTTGAACTGGGCAGACCTACAGGGGCTAAAGGCCCTGCCTTTTTTTCTTTTTGTGTCATAGCTACTGTTATTGCCATTGCCCCGGAGGGTTGGACTTCTTCATACATGACACATCCGTTTTACAGGAAGGTCCCTTTCACACATCCATTCACTCACACATATCGTAATTTAGATCCCAATCAGAGGTCGATAACCCCATGATCAGGTACCCCCAGAGGTATTGATTTGGTATGAGAACATGGGGGACTTTGTGACCACGACCTATTTAACGTGCCCCAGCCACCATTAGCGAACACGACGGTCTTTAGCCAGGTCAAACGCCGATCGCGCAACCATCAGAATTGCAGGCTCCGAGGACAGAACCCACGGTCATAGCTACTCTTATGCAAGAATGCCTTGATCATAAAATTTTATTAAAAATTACGTGGTTTCAAAACTACTTAGTCCCTTTTCATTAATAGAAATACGAAACCAAGACCTTCACCGGGTCTGGAATCTTTACAACCCCTATGTCACTACCCGTCTCTCTTCGCCACTGACTCATTTACAGACCTTTATGATATCGTGCTTTTTTCAAACGATCTTTCAGTTAAAAATTTATTGTGTGTGTGCTTTGGGTGAAACCTCTTCAATTTTCTTTTTACAGGTCATCAGGTGTTGATCTCGTCATCTGACAGTGAATCCAAATTACAAGGTGTTGTCTTCGGGATTGAATGAAACCGGACCGTCGTCAGTAGCCCGTTGTGTTGATCCAGCGCGACTTTAATTCAACTACCAAGCTACCTACCTACTTGTGGAGGTCATTGCCATAGGTAGTTGAAGATCGTCATCCATAAAGCGGGTATTGGATAAATCTGCTCAAGTGTTGACAGATGTAAACATCAAAACACTTGGGAGCCTCTAGTTAGGGTGATTGATGCAAATACTTCGGCTGAGCTCAATCCAATCGTGGAACGTCAGCAATCGCACGACTGTCAGGCTAACCAATCGAATTCACTCAGGTGTAGCCCAAAATTTATTTATTTCCTTGCTTAGTTGGGATAGTTCGAACAAATTCACTCAGACTAGCGAATTTGTCAAGCGTAGGACCTGCACAACCATGAATCTGAACCCATGCTGGTTTGATGTACCAGTTTGATGATGTTTTGTATATATTGTCACTGTTAATGTGTTATATGGATAGCTTGTGTGTCATAAATAAATATTGTGCAGTAAATACTAGTTGTAAATTCACACATATCAACCTTCCGATGAGTCAGCCCAGAGTCAGGCGGGTAGTAACTCCCTATTGACCCTTTCAAACACAGAATATCTTGGTCAACTTGGTAAAGTACTGGCTAAATTTTACATTCGATTAGTCGTTGACTGCATTTGAGCAAATTTTACGTTGTTGATTGACAGATGGTGGTACTATATAGCACATATCGCGTAGTTACCCGAAAAAGTCACTATACAATTAGCCTATACAATTTTTTAAAATATGGTACCACTTGGAAGGGTTATATATAAACCTCTCTCAGTTCTAAATAACTTTCTCGCACGTTTATGATTTAATGAAAGAGAGAGAGAGAGAGAGAGAGAGAAATAGATGTTTCTAAAAACAATTATTAAAGGGCTCAAATTATCTGTTTTGAGATCTTACGTTTAAAAATCCGACATTAAAAGACGTTCATTAAATTATTTTTAAAATAAGTTTGGGGTTAGAGAGAAAAGGAATTCTCAAATCTTTTTTATTGGGAAAACTGTTTTTCAGCCACCCTGTACTCATTATTTCCGAAACGATACGAAATTCAAGATTGGTAATTGATAATTAAAGTAGCGCTGGAACAATAGAACTACAAATTACAAGAATTTTCTTAGTTTGTTTATATTTTCTCCAAATAAATCACCTAATATTTTAAAGGGCTATTTTCTTTGCATGATTATTCTTCATTCTGATTTTAATATTGAAATATCTGCACTTACCCACTTAAGGAAGATGAAACTTAAAATAGACATAGTGACATAAAACAATAGAATTATATGCTTAATTTAAATACCTTAAATATACTTTCGTATAAACATGCAAATTATGTCTATTATTGCATTTCAAAATACTGAAATGCATTCATCAGGACATTTTACTGTTGACTTAAAATGTCGTAAATAGATTACAGCATGTGTATTTGAACTTCAGAATATACTAAGATAGTTAGTTACCCATTATTACCTATTAAAGTAGGATTGTTAAAATTGACTCAATAATCAAAAGAGTTAATTGTTATAAGAAGCTATCGATAATTTACTTACAAATCCATATATGGCTTTGATGGTGTATTGACAATAAAGATTATCGGGATAATTTACTCCTTCTAGATATCCTGGACTGTAGATATCACCTCGTAACTGACTAAGAGTGTTGACGACTTTCGGTTTACCGGAGCAGCCGGTTAGATCCACTGAAAATAACCAATAATTCAAATGAAACATTTTTAGACATTTGAACTTATTTAGAGTTCTACTTCCAATTGCTAATGTCATGTTCTATTAATTGAAATAGAGGATATTACCAGATTGAAAATATTTTCGGAGTAAGAGTATTGAGAAAAATCTAAAAGACAATAATTCTGGTTTGGTAAGTAGGTAGTTAATTAGTTGTAGGTAGTCGCTTTTTGGAGCAACATTGGTTGTTGACTTAGTCAACAATTTCTTAAGCCTCTCAAGTGGCAGTAAATCTTTGCTTTTTCATGATAATCGGCTCGTCTAAATAGATTCTCTGTGCTTAGAAAGGGTATATGTTTAATTTATTGACCTTCACGGGGCAGCCGGGTCTTTAGTCTATTACTGGACGGTCCACGTTACAGGAACGAAATGCCGTCTCTGCTTAGGTTTTGCTCCAGTGTGAATTTGATGAAAGTTCCTAACTTCTCTAGGTTCCGTGGAGAAGAAACTTCTACTGATGAGTAATGAGTTCCCTGAAATATGCTTAGTAATACTTTGATGGTTTCGTAACCTCTTCTTTCCGTCGGTCCAAATATGTACATCTTAGATTTTTCTCCTTGCAACCGAACTAAGAACAAAATTATTTAATGTAACCACGGATGCTCATAAGTGAGGCAACTTTTTTGTTGCAGTAAAAATGGGAAAAGTGTATTTATCATTCCCTAAAGTTGCATTTATGGAAATAAAGTTGCATTTATTTTTGATACACTAAATTCTAGAATAAGTTATCCGTAAAAAAAGAAAATATTCAAAATATATTGACAACTTTAGTCGTGTATAACAGCTTTATAATACATTCTTAAATACAGAAGAACAATAAATGGCCGATCCTTGGCCAGTAATTTCTTTAACATTGAAAAACTGGGCCAGCCGCATTCATATAATGTGTTACATTGGATAGCAGAAGCGCCAAATCCTTATGCTCAACATTCAGATATTTTAAAACGTCATATCTACGAGGCGAACAACATATATATGTGTGATCGACACTCTACCTCGCAAACTCTGCAGTCGATTACGCAAGTTTCTTCTGCATTATCAAGAGTGCCAACCAATGTTTTAAAAGTACTTCTTGCCATTTCACTTTCGTCTGTTAGGACGAACAGCTTCTTTCCGTTAACTTCTTGTTTGATCCGCAATACTTCGGCGTTCGCAAGATCAGACACACGTGATCAAAGAGCTGTTTCAGAGGGCAAAAATAAAATAGTAATTTCATATTAATTAATTTTAAGCTAAATTTTAAAAAGTTGTAGGTGGGTTGCATTTATGTTCCGGTTATAACTCACAATAAACCCCATGTAGGAGGAATTTTGGTTTTAGTACTTTACATACAGCCTAGAACGTGTGAAAAAAAGTTGCATTTGTTGCAAAAAGTTGCCCTACTCATAAGTAAAGGCTCATGAGCGTTTACATGTGTGAATATGTGGTTGCATTCCTTAGTAAGGTTTCATGATGTTAAAGCACGTTCACATAAGTTGAACTCCGGATCGTAGAGGCTAAAATGATTGGTAGTTTGTAAAGTTGCAATACAATGTTGAATCTGTTCTGATTTTTAATCTAGTTTTCATTCTTATTAACCGTAAAATTTAGTAATTGTTCAATCTTTGTTTTATATTAACCATAGAAAATATTCCCTTCTTTCGGCTGCTATGACGCGAAGTCGTAAAAGTTGATCCACCGTTGAAAAACCTTTGAAGCAAAATTGCATACACATCAATTTCCTAATAAATTATGCACGATTATTAAATCTATTATATACATGGTTAAATACATTATATACATGGTTAAATATATTATATACAATGTTAAATATAATAAATAACATGAAATGTATTTTACATAATATTAAATATATTATTTACAATGTTAAATGTATTATTTACAAAGTTAAATGTATTATTAACAAAGTTAAATATATTACATACGATGTTAAACACACTATATATACAATGTTAATTATATTATTTAAAAATTCAGCTTACGTGCCCATGCTGCACCTATGAGGGAAGCGAGAACGACGTAAACACCCGTCATTTCTGTAGCTTTCTGCCAGTGTTGCGAGAAAATTCGTCAAATGTTAGGGAGAGCATATGTTAAATTTCTCACACTCTATCAGCAGAAGTTATCTAATTCGGTCAGTTTAGAATGGGTTGATTTAAATTCGAACATATATTGTAGCTGATTTAAGCAGATTTACGAATATAGTACAGCTGCTAGTGATTACCTGTGCTACTTACCAACAGAATACGGATACAGTACATTGATAATTAGCTTCGATTCCAAACTAAAGTAATAATTTATCCCTTTCCGGGATTTTGGGACGTCTGGAATCTCACCACCTTAAAAGGATTACGACTAGATGTATACAATGCCATCTAAAGGACTGTTAAGGCACAAACAACGAACCACCCCTCTTTTATCAAGCAATTTTAACAGTAAAGAAAATTCAAAGAGGGCGTTTGACAGAAACTAACATATTCTATAAATTCAAATGCATAAAATTTGCATAAGGTCCGTCTTCATATTGCCCCCCCCCCATATTACATTCATAACCAACTTCATAATTTCCAATAAGAATCCCCTATTTCGCTGCACACAATTTCGAATCTATATCAAAATTTAACTTCAGATACCAAATTTCTTGTCATTAGGTCTTACTGTTTCGAAGTTATGAGTACAGATAGATTGGAGCTCCTACTTTTAAATCAGTTTCTTAGAATTTCATGCATCTCTTCCTAAATAATATTTCTACAGCGCTGATAATTTTTATCGTGTTACTGTTAAACACCCAAACAAAATCCACTTAATATTTTAGTTAAAAAATAGTTTTTAGTTTGCGATAGTAACTATTAAATTAACGTTTGAAAAATTATGAATTGGAACCTCATATTTTGATGTGAATCGATTCAGACTACTTCTTGTATGGCAATGCAAAATTTCAGCTCATTCCGAAAATTTTCGAGCTACATTAAATTTTCCTCATTATTGCGATTTTAAGGGGCAATCAAAAGTTTTAAAACAGTCTAACAAACCTCGGATAATAATTATAGGATGCTCGTTTGTACTTGCATAGTAAATATAGTAATGTAATTCTCAAATCGTTTATACTTGCGTAGTAAATATAATAATTCTCGGATCGCTGAAAAACAAATTTTTTGTGTTCAAATTTGAAATTCGGGTAACTATAACTGCAACTAATCTCGATCTACAAATTGCGACTTTCTATGTCGAGATGATCCCTGAGATTGATTCCAACTTTAGGACTTTACTTCCTTTATATCAAGGGATATAAAGGTAGTAAAGTCATGAAATTTCGTATTTAGACTACTTTAACAATAAAGAACCTGATTATGGCATCAAAACATGGTGTTTCTATCAGAAATTTCGCTGTTTGTGCAAAATTTGATATGAAGATGTAACCTTATGCAATTTTTTTTTGGATTTCAATTTTTAGAGTACGTTATTCCCTATTGAATGAAACCTTTGAATCTACTCTAGTATGAATGGTGCTTGAAATAAAGGTTTCTTTTTTTTCTACAACTGAACATACAAATTTTATCATTTGATATCTTGATGCTTAGGAGTATGTAGATCGATATAAAGGAGCGACACCATCACCTTGAAAAAAAAAATGTAATTTGTGTCAAGTGTGAAATGCATTCACTTATAAGGTGATAGGGGTATTCACTTGTAAAAAGGTTTCGAAATATTTTTTGGTTGGCTATTTACTTATATTTTTAATTCTTTCTCAAAACCTTTAATGTTAGCAAAGTGCCTCTCTAAAGATTTTTAGATGGATCGATTTCTGATTATCTCATCTTGATTTAAGTCTTTATAGCTTCATTAAGCTGATAAAAACTAAGAAAAAATTATAATGGGTGATGGGTGGGGCAAATCCATTTGCGGGATAAATGCATATCTAATGAACACAAAACGTGTCCGAGATTATGGTACGTGCTGCCATCTACTCGAAATGCTTGAAAGATCGTATTCGGCAGGGAAGCTGCACAGACTAAAAAAAGGCACAATTAACTGTGGTGCAAGAGTAACATATTAGTAAGGGGTCTGGGAGTGTATGATAAAAATATTTAAGAATTTCTATATAGAGACACAGAGTAGCAATTGGTTCAATATGAACTTGGAAGATTAGGGTTCTCACTTTTCCCCTGACCCTACATGAAAAATTGTATCCCTATGAATTAATAGAGTCAATTTTGACACACTTTTGAATAACTAAATACTAAACATAAAAAAGTGTTAAACATTATTTAAAATTGCCTCTCTCCTATTCCTTTTTTTTTCTGTATTGAGACATTCGCGAGTTTTCAGAAAAGAAGGCTGTTTTTATCCGTATGATTATTTTTTCATTTTTAGTTATTTAAATAAATGTTTAGTTGGTCGAGTAATTGCTAAGCTAAGAAAGGACGAAAAATATTTATTTAAATTCTGGTTACGTGTAGCGAAGCATGCTTCGTTATTTGGTCATTCCTAGGAAACCTAGGGGCTCCGAGTCCCGGTACTCCTATCTCCCAAATATATATTTTTTGTTTTGGGTCGACCAACTTAAGTATAACATAAACATAAGGGATCAATAAAAAATATCCAAATGATATAATCTTACAAAGAATTAGGTGTTATGATTTATGATTTAATATTTATCATGCATGCAAATTGCTGCAAGAACAAACAGTTAGCATAGTTTGCAAATAGGCCAGTATCAATCTACACGCGCAGAATAACTGTTAAAGCCTAATATATAGAGAGTAGTCAGAAATGCAGGGTGGCTCGACCTCACTGTTGTGGTTGGCATCTCTTTTACCCACCACATTTATTTTAATTAACATTGCAAAGTGTTTTAAGTACTTAATTTCCTAGGATATACATGGAAATACGAAACCAGCAATTTAGTAGGGTCTTTAGATCTCCCAGAACTCCACTCTGACAAAACTAGCTCCTCTTCTTTGCTTTGTGATTTTAAATGCTCGTATTTTACACTCCTTTATCTTAGTGATTGTGTTCCTTAATCGAGGGAGGCAACCCCTAGGAGTCCATAATCCTTGGGCCCTCTTAGTAACTTTATGAAGGAGCCATTCTCTCAAAACTGGCATTGGCTGTAATGTTTAGTGCCCACTTGATTGGTTACAGCACTCCCTCGGATGACGTAATCGAACGAAGGATGTCAAATAGGGTAAAGGTTTCAGAATGTCCTGAGAGCAAGCTGGTTGCCTAGGAGGTCTAGTGTTGACCTGGCGTTATCTATACCTTGTTAACGAAGGGAGTTAAACGCAATTTGAGGGTAGGTCTTTGGGGAGGTATAGTGGATACTTGGCGTTAACTGTGAACTGAGGTGTTGTAAATATTTAATTGCAATGTGTCTTTGTTAAATTTGTGATCGTCTTAGCTAAATAAACTTGTTTATAACTCCAGTGCATTTTCCTTCCATATTAACGACCCATACCACCAACCATAATACGACAGAGGTGAATATTAATATATTAATACTGATGAGAGAGTAATTAAGTAAGTTGTTTCAACAAACACCCACACCACCCTGCATGGTTGCAAAGTCCTAACGGATCGATATTGCTTGGCCACATCTCGCCCTTACACCATAAAAACCAACCAATTTAAATGCCCGTCCCACTCGGGAAACAGTCCCCTCGAACCTGGGGATAAGTATCACATATATGTGTAACTAAATAAGCAAGTGGTTCGACCTGATACAACATATAGTTTGACAGCTATTATAGAAGACATAAGCACAAGGTCCCTGGGACACAAACACCATGGATAGCAATGTTGTTATGATTCTGGACCAGGTTCCGTCTAACATGTGGTATACGTATTAGAAAATCCCCTATGATATTAGAAATGATCTATTTTAACAACGAGTCCTCAAAACACATATAAAACAACTGGGGTTTTACTTGGGCTCCAAAATTCTATACCCTAGTTGGTGCCACTGTTCGTAATAGTATATAAAGGTCAAAAGTATCTCAACTTGTAATATCAACAAACAACACTATTTCTCTGCAAAGTTAATATAGAATAAAAGTTAGCATTGCTTATAACAAGGGCTCTAGGTCAAAATTATTGTCATGTTTAAATTTACGAAGACTGGTCAGGACTTGATAACCCCAAGAGATTGACTTTTTTACATGTTGTATTTTCAGTTTAATACACTGAATTGTCAAAAGTCATTTGATAGCAATACTCAAATATACAGATGGCAGTAGCATCCCTTAAGAAATGTATAAATGGGTGTTGCATCGTCAGGGCTTTCATTTGTGCTCAAGTGATTCATGTGAAAAGTTTTCAGACGCGATTATGGCCATTCAATTAATTAATTAATTAAAAGAATTTAGGTAAGGTAATTTGTGTTAACGTCGTACTAGAGCAACACAACGGGTTATTGACGACGGTCCGGGATCATTCCCTTAAGGGAGACAGGATTTAGGAATTAACAGAATTTGAATTCGGAATGCTGGTTGGAGCTAGACGCATGGGGAATCGTTATGGAATTCAACATTCCTCGATCCACAGTGTCAATTTCAGTCATTACCTCCCACTATGGACAACGCAGTGGCCGATCACGTCTACTTAATGACCGAGACCAGCGACGTGTGCGTAGAGTAGTCAGTGTTACCAGACAAGCAACACTGCGTCAAATAACCGCAGCAATCATTGTGGGACGTACGACAGACTTGTCCGTGAGGACAGTGCAGCGAAATTTGGCGTTGATGAGATATGGCTGCAGAAGACCGACTCGAGTACCCTTACTAACAACACGCCAGCGGATGCAATGCTTCTCCCGAGCTCGTGAACATATCGGTTGGACCCTAGATGAGTAGAAAAACGTTGCTTGGTCAGACGAATCACGATTCCAGTTGTTAAGAGCTGATGGGAACGTTCGAGTGTGGCGCAGAGGCCATGGACCCAAGTTATCAACAAAGACACTGTGCATGTTGAGAGACATGCCTCACTATTTATCTCTCGTTCGTGAAGTGAAGCTAGCGACACCTCTACGTCACGATTTTTTATAAACAGAAGAGTTTGAGCTTCCGTTAGAAGTGTTAAAATTATTAACATGGTGAGATTCATTGAAAATCATCAGGACTTGATTATCCTAAGAGACTAAGAAAAACGAACTTTTTTCTCACCTTGCATGATGTATATATATATTTATAATGTAACCTAGTATAGTGATTTAATGTATATACTGTATAGATGTAAGGATGTATAAATGTAATGTAATGTGCTCTAACATTCTGGGTAGACATGTCACCTTGGTGGCATGCTCTACTCATCCAA